>CM051493.1:34348194-34472356 GCA_028031935.1 Paedocypris micromegethes
TAGAAAAGGTTAAAGCTCTCACTTTCCCACTAAAATCATGTGTCCTTGGAATGTTGAGAGAAAGGTGGAATGTGACAGAACCACTCAGCGGAACCAGCGCTCGCTAGACAAACCCTCCAAAATTACCCATTTTTATTCTATTCAGTGGTAAAAAGCCTGCTTTGAGGAGTGAAGTTAGAAATGGTAAATAAAAACAACAAACAAAACAAAAACAAATAAAATCCCATTTAAATCGTGTGAGATGTGAGAAAGAGTGAGACGTGACGAAAACAATTCACAGTTAATGTGACACCACTTCACCATAAACTTGTTTATAAATCAATCCAAATTTAAACAGAAGTCTGAATTCTTGCGCTCAAAACAGAAATTGACATTTTTTAACAAACATCTAAAAAATATCTAAAAAAGAAGCTAGTGTCATATATATTGATAGAAACGTAAATCCGCTCACGAGTGACGAGCGCCAGAAAAATATTCTCATTTTTGAGCTCCAGCCTTTTTAAATATTCCCTTTAGAACTTGCAATAACAAAAAAAAATGATTTACATACAAGCTATTACCCAACCGGAGCATCACGAAGTCACATGCAATTCGGTTGCAGGGAACGTGACAATCTGAACATGGATGAGGTGAGGATTTCAACTGATGGATAAAGCGTCCATATAAATAAGAGAAGATCTCGGCAAAGAAAAGCACTCGCTGACCTCAACAGAGCGTTTCCAGCTCTGTGTCATGTGTGTGTATGATCGTAACCACTTCAGATGTGTTGAGCTCCGCACACAGGCATATTTCTGCAGCAGGAAATGAATGTGGTTTTGTTTCAATGGCTTTCTTTTCAGAGAAGATTTCTGTAGATGACGAGATTTAAAGGGACATTTTCTCCAAGCCCGATAGTATCAGCACCGAAGACACGGCCTTACGTCACTGTCCTTTCTGCAACACATCACAGGAAAACAGGAGGCTGGATCTGGACATTAAATCACAATTAGACGAAATAGACTAAATAGAACACATACAGAAAGAAACTTAGCTAAAATCCATCCAAACTTATGCTAAAACCTTTAAAACAATTCTCGCCATGAAGTTCCGCATATTTAAATGAGTAAATTTCACAACAGTAATCTGTCACCACAGCGACAAATCACCTGATATCAGCAGCTGATATTTCATAGCAGTGTGCATTTATTTCCTTAAAAATAATAATGCTAAAACACAAATAGCACCCACAACAAATTGTTTCGATCAGTACAACAGAACAAAAATCACCTTGCCTACATTACCCAAGATTCTCAGCTGAAAAAATTGGCGACACCCTTATTACATCTGACTAAGAACATTATTATTAAGATTGTCTGGTAGTTTGCAATTTTTTTTACTTTCATTTAAAGTTCAAAATCTTTATACATTTTTAAAGCTATCTAACAAAAACGTTGACTATATCAACAGCTTTAGCAGAACATTACCTGAAGTTTTACCTGAAGAGACTGAACAGAGTGTGAGATCTAAGAAAAAGAAAGAGAATGTTTAAAGTGTTAAAATATATTCTACAGAATAAATACATTTTCTTTTTGATTTTCCTTGCAGATTAACATGATGAGGAGAAACTTTTAAATGAAGGATAACTCTTAATGAAGGACACACATCGGATGATCACTATACACTAGTATAACACTGACCTCGACTGGTCCCAGCTCAGAAAAGCAAAGTGAACCATTCCGGAGAACACAAGTCTTCTGCAGTACTGTGTCTCCTGAGACTCGTGTCATTAGATATCCTGGTTTGTTTCTAGGAAAAGCAAACGCACAATGATCCGGTGGAAAACAATACTGTCGCTGTGATAATGAGAATTATGGCACACACTCATTTTGATCCATGTTTTAGTTCAGAGACGCTATGATGAGGAGCAGGTTTGGAAAATGACATTTTTTACCCTTTGTTACCAAAACAGGAAAAAAAAACCGGTAAAAAATAACGCAGTAAAGGCCCCCAACAAGAAGACTGAGTGTTTGTGTCTGCGACTCTGTGCCTGAGGAAGATCATTAACGCTGTGTCCCACTTCCCTGCTGGAAACTGCCACGGCCATTTCCAAAAACTAAAGCATTTAGGCAAGTTCAGGGCAAAAATGAGCTTCCCAGTGCATGCGTGTGTGGTGTGTGTGTGTGTGGTGCGTGTGTGACACATTCCCTCAAAAAACACACACTACCTCAAACACATGCACTGACCACACACACACACACACACACACGCACACACACTTAATCACATACACAGACACAAACCCACACAGAGACACACTATATCTTAAACACACACAAGCACACAATCATGCAAACCAACCACACTCTCTTAATCACATACACAGACACAATCCCACACACCAGACATACACTCAAGCAAACACACACACACACACAATCCCCCACCCACACATTCTTTCTCTCGCAAGCACAAAACCGTTGTTCACGTGTGACGGCCATGAACCCTGAAGAGTTTCTGAGGAGCGACCAACACTGCTGATATGTCAATGGGGCGTAATAGTCCAGGTTGTAATCCTTCTAGAAGAATCCAGATGAAGGATCTCCACCCCGCAGCATCATAACGTGTTGAGAACGGAGGATCAGCGGCTTATTAGTGCTGTAATCCTTTAAATGAAGCCTCCTGACATTTCTCATCAATCTCAGCACCAGCTCAATTCCCCAGATTTACGGACGCTGCTCAAACACTCCTGTGCCCTTCAAGACTTTCATGACGGCCCTCGTGAGCATCAAACCGGACTCGACCGGGCTTTTTCATTATTATTAATTCTTAATAAAACATCATATGAAATTTATATTCAAGCATTTTTCCGACACTTCCATTCAACGTTGCAAACTCACTCACACTCACAAGAATCTACCTGGAATGGAAGCCATTGGGCATCCAGGTTTCAAAAACCAATCTTCTAAACGTAGAGTTTAAATCGTGTTGCAAAATGATTAAAATATCATTAGTTATATTTAGTGTGTTGGATTAGTAAGATTTGCATTGTATAAATTTACGTTTTACACTTCATGTTACCAGAGGCTTAAAGAGTACCTGAAACCATACTGAGTAACAAAAAATACCTTTCTGTAGAAACTATCCATGGAAAGTTACAAGTCACCAATTCTTGAGTCAAAGTAGTATCCAAAATTAAAATAACTTAAGTATTTTACTCGTACTGATTTTAACCTCAAAAACACCAAGAAATGTAAAAAACAAGAAGAAACTCATTTATGAGGTTTGTTTTCTAATATAGAAATCACGTGATTTAGCTCATAAACAGCATCCAATATCTTCAGCCCCCTACAGACATCGATATCACCTCATCCACACAAGAAATTAATCGCTGTAGAAAAAGAAGCTGACTTAGCACACAATCACATGTAACGAGCAACGGTGAGAGTTCATTTAAATGTAGTTGAGTATAGAGTACTCTAAACTAAATCACAAATTTAGTCAAGTAGAGCGTAAAAGTTGCTTATTTTTTTGATACTCAAAACAGGTAGCCAAAAATTACTTAAGTAATGTAGTAAAGTCCAGTTACTTACCATTTTGCTCAGCAGTTTGTCCTCGTCCTCTCTGTTGTTGAGGAGATGAATCAAGTCGCTGACTGAAAGAGGTTTATGCCTGATTCAGATTGGTCTGAGACCTGATCCGGTCGAACACTTCATCTTTAGTTCAGTAATGAGAGACACATTAAACAGAGGTCGTTTAAGGCTTTTATGCTGCTTAATGTGAACATTCCACTACTGGAAATGGCTGTTTAATTAAATAAAACACTTAAATAGCGAAGCTTCATTTACAGCAGAAATCTGTTTTTGAGCATTTCAAATAAAGACCAAATAAGGTCGGCGGCAATAGTGCAAACAAAAGTCTAGATTAACAGCGGAAAAAAGTAAATATGTAGCTAATGACGGTAATGAGATCTGAGGGAAACTATCGCTAGGCTAACAGAGTCGTGTGCTAATGAAGAGCCTTGACTCTAACACTAATTCAGATAAAAGCTGGACACTGGCTTTCACCGAGTGGACGTCTCCGTTTTTGGCCATCACAGAGGCCAGAGGAACCTAATTATCACGACAAGATCTAAAAATACGCCGCTCCTCCCTCTCACAGCCCTTAATCACAGAGCGCAGCGCTAATTGCTAAGACACTGAGTTCATCTCCACTGCTGGAGTGCATCTGTTTTTAGTTACTCGTAAAAAGTACCAAACACTTCTAATAATGTGAGACGGGCCGTGGGCTTTTTTCCCCAGGGGTCATAGATGACAAAAATGGGAGTTGTGGGCTCTTCTGATGAAAAATATAGGTGGCTCTGAACAGGAGCCTTCGCTTAATTCTGAAACATAAAGAGAAAATAATAAAAGCAAACGTTTTTAATCTTATGAATGTCTTTGCGATTTAAATGTTGCTTTAAGTGATAACGTTGTAGAAAATGTTTCACAAGTTGGCATTTTCAGCGGACGAACTGGCGGGATGTTTCCAGAATCAGCAATTAAATGGTGAGAAAAGTGTAAAGCCCGAGCTTATGATGTCATAATGGTGAGAATGTAATAAAGGCCTGCAGCAACCACCACCTTCAGACAGAGCGAGACCACCCGACCCTCTTACAGCACACAATAAATCAGCATGGCCCAATTAAAAGGCGACAGAAGAACAACAAACACGCCTTGTCCTGCTGGTTTTAGTGTTCAAACCTACCCCCTTCGCTGCAGGAGGTGCGAAAAACAATAACTCTCATCGTCACCCTGAGAAATGGGAGGATTTTCAATATGTTTTTTAATTATGTTTGCTTATTTCATCATGAGCTTAACAAAAACAGAGGGGGAGATGAAATTGTGAGTTGGAGGGAGAGATGGACAGAAGTAGTGTGAACTGAGAAACTGAAAACTTAAGTGTTCAGATCTGCTGAGAGAGAGAGAGAGAGAGAGAGAGAGAGAGATTCTCGCTTCTAGTTCTTCATACTATCTTTTTTTAGGTCTGTGTTTTTTTATTTTTCTTTCCATCTCTAGACACGGTGATGAAGCATAACAGCAAAACCTATATAAAATCATACATATATTCATGCATTTATAAATATACACATTTACTACTCACTCAGTGATTTCCTCGCAGATACGCATTTCTAAATTGAGCAGATTTCTTTTTTACCCTTGAAAACAGCCTGATGGTTTTATCAGAGTGAATGATGTCACTGCAATGTGAAGCTCTGAGGGTTTGATCGGATGCTTTGACACACACGCACACAGACACAGATAAGACACACACACAACACACACACACACACACACACACACACACACACACACACACACACACACACACACACACACACACACACACATTCACTCTCTCTCTCTCTCTCTCTCTCTCTCTCTCTCTCTCTCACACACACACACACACACACACACACACCTCAAATGAAATGTAAAATCCATTTCAGAGTTTAGCATCATGGGTTGGAAAAAGAAAGGCTGAACTCATTAAACTGCCTTGAATAGAAGCATGTGCCATACAAAGCAAATCCTTTTCAAAGCATAATTGCATTCCTACATTTATTCGATTTTAGCTTGAGACGCTAGTCTAACGTGATACCTGTTTAAAATGCGCAGAATTTACATAAAAATCTTTGATAAATAAAAGCTTTAACTGTAATTAATACCTCAATTTTTTTTATTATAGCGGTATTATATATATCAATATAATGTTTAAAAAACTATTTAAAACAATAAACAAAACATGATAAACCCTCTTTCTATGAACTAATTTATTACAAAACAAACACACAGACACAAGCACACACGCGCGCACACACCCAAAACACACACACAATACAGAGAAACACAAATACGCACATGCTTTATCACTTTGTAAGTTAAAAATTGATCTAATTGACTGCATTTGATTGACAAATCGATTGGTTATTATTTTAACTACGGTATATTGTAACATTTTCGTAACTGAACACAATGTTTGTAATTATTTATTGTAACAAAATGCAACATTTACTTGAAGGTTGCCAAAGACATGTCTTGCTCTAATGTAAGAGAAACGCATTTGGTGAGTTTATGGTTGGTTTACGAGTTGGTATATGAGTGACACCTTGCTTACAAAAATTATATGGAATAAATTATATAAATATAATATGGAATGAATATTATGAAATGCTGAAGATTTGCGGCAACATAATACAAAAACAAGTTTCATTATATTGCTACTTATGGTTTGTTTGGTGTAATCAATTGAAGGAAATAATAGTAATAATTATAATATTAATAATAATTATTATTATAAAATAATAATAATAATAATAATAATAATACATTTAAATAAAAACATGTGTAACACCTGCAATTGTGATGCTTATTAAAAAATAAATGTAAAATTCTTAAATAAAAAAAAACAGTTTTGGCTGCTTGATTTTAAAACACGTCAATGCTTCTTTGACCGGCTCAGCCTGACAGGCACATCTGGCTGAAAAGAGGGTCTCTGCGTGGATTTGGGACTATGTGGACTTCTGTGTGCGCCTCGTATGGGCCGGGAACAATGAGAGGAGCCCAGGCGTTGCTGTCAGGGCCGATGGGAGCACACACACACACACACAACATAAACATACAAAGCAGCCGTGAGCAAATCACCTTCCCCAAGTGTCTGTAAGTGACATCAGCACAAAGCGGCGCTCAAGGGCCAGAGAGTATTAGGAAAAATGGGGGGACAGTGCTGTGACCACCCATCACAACAGGCCCACTGAAGCAAGTTCCCGCACGGCCTTTACGCTCGATGCGTTATCATCTCCTGCACATCATACTCTTTTCTAAAGCTGTTCAGATCTGACAGCGTCGAGCCGTCCGCATCCGTTTCTCCAGTGTGAACTGATGATTTACTGCTCAAGCACACGCTCACTTTTTAAATCATTGACAGGCCTATACAAGGACACACACTCACGTAATTCATAATTGATAATGTTCTGACACTTCCTTTTCAAATAAATCCTTTTCAAAAAACACATTTCTATGTATTTATTAAAATTGTATTGTAATAGAAATCAAAGCAATATTTGAGAAAAAAAAACTAGGCCAAAATAATTATAATACTAAAGTAACAACAATTAGATTTTTTATTATTAACAACAACAGTAACAATAATCGCTTATACAATAATATTAGCCAAAAATAATTTGAAAAATGTACATATTGTTAGTATATTTTTGACAACAATTTGTTGTATATCTGAGTCACTAATATTTAATGTACTTATGCAAAAAATAAACTATCCTGTAAACATAATTCAATTGAACTGTAGTACTACTACAAAGAGTGCCTTGTTATATGTTTTAATAAAAATGTATTTTTTGTTATTCAGTAATTTTTAACAGCATAAAAAAATCGTTATTGTGGATTTTTAATATCATTACTTCATAATTGTTAGAAAAAAAATCTAAAGTATCCTAAGTGCAAAAACTATAAAACACAAATACAAAACAACATAAATTGTGTTTAAATGAAAACATTGTTACAATTACTGGTTTCTGTAAATCTGTAAAGTTACAATATGTATAAAGGTGAAAAAATAAATAGAAAATCTAATGAAAGCAATTAAAGAGCGGTTACATTACTTAATTATAAACTAAATATTATTTTTTAATTATATGATATTATTATGTAAATATGATATATACACAGTATATTGTATATACAGTAAATAGATATACATATATAATAACAAAAAATTCAACTCTTTTACACAAACGTTTAAACAACGTTGTTAGAGCTTTGGCTTGAAAATGTGAAGTAAAAAACCCACCGCCTAATTCTGGGAGAGAACCAATTAGGAAATAATGCAGCATTGATGTGGCAAGCTGCAAACGTGTTTATAAGAGCAGCTCTCTCGCCTCACAACTGCTGTTCTGCTATTGGCTGTCGACTCTACTGACGTCACAATCACACTCGCCCCTGCCAGAATGTCATAGGCTGAGAAACATCACAAAGGCGAAGAGACGCTGTTGGTATGTGTGTCACACAACACCATCAAAGACTGACGAATGAAAGAGGCATAAATAGGGTGAAAAAAATGAAGACAAAAAAACAACAACAACAACACAATAAAACCCCTCACACACCATGTGCCCAGCGAGTAGATTCCATCTCGACCACATCACACTGAAAAACAAAGCAAGCGGGTTTGAAGCAGTAACTGTGGAGTTATGGGAGGTTGAGCTTGCTGTAGAGAGAAGAGTTGTGCCGCACACACACACACACACACACACACACACATTTTTGACACAAGTCTTGAGTGAGAAAAGATTAATTTTCAGTGCAATTTATACAACGGCAGTGTCATGTTGATGTTTGCTGCACTGGGATTTACTTCTGACAAAAGTCGTGTTTTTATCTCATCTGAGGTAATAAAAAGCAACAGCAGACTTGATCTAACTAATATTTTAAACAAATATGTTGACAACTGACAATTTAAGTTGAGATCTTTCTGTGTGATTGTTTCCGTTCTCCATCCCCAATTGGATTATGGACTGTACAACACTACAAAATAGTGTGTTTACTTTGATAATTGACAAAAAACTTTGATAATTACTTGATAATTAAACTTCCTTAACTTACTATAACTTGATATTGATTAGTAACCACATTGATATGAAGCGTATAATTACCTTGGAGTGACATTCAAACTTATTCTGGAGTTAACATGTTGTGTAGAGATTTTGAAGCAGCATTGAATGTTGTGCAGAGTTTGTCTTCAACACTAGCAGTAGTTTTGAATGTTGTGTGCTTTGTTGTCGACATTGTGTTATTTAGCTGTATCTTCAATTGTTGTGCCTTTAGCTGTTTTGCAGATGCTCTGTTTGTCTTCAATTCATTTATGTACATAGACAGCTATTTATTAGATTTAAAATGGCTATGAATATTCCTATTACTATTGAAAATAGCTCTTTCCCCTGGCCATTTATTCTTTCTCGTGTGCCTTTGTTTCTCACGGCTTCTTTTTCTCAGCTTTTGATTGGCAGTTATTTAAAGCTCTGATCAAATATATACGTACTGAGCTGGGTATCTGGCTCTGAACATTAATATATGCTAATTACCAGATAACAAGGAGAATAACAGGCCAATGCTCATTAAAAGTCACACAGACTCGATTTTGGTTTTAGACAATTAAAACTCAGACAGTACAAGAGTATAAAAGTGATGTTGAGCGCTTGTGGAGTCATTAGAGAGCGATGAAAAGCAACATGACCGGGCTTCTGCCAAATGAAGCTGCAGTCACAAAAAAAAAACATAATGAATTCAAGTATTGACGCTTTCCTTTGTTTAATTTGTCATGGAAACCGATTCTTAACCCTTTTTTTTCCAAACCCCCAAAAGCTTTGAAAGTATTTTTTTATTTGTTTGCGTTTGTACAGTAGTACAGTGGCGCAGACAAACGATCCCAGTCATACTTAAATACCTCATTTTGGTATTTGAAACATTTGTCTGGAATGGTGAATACAGAGAGACAAAAGGACACTACAAATATAAAAAAATCCAGGAAAATGCGTAAGTAAACAACAGATAGAATGTGTAATAAATTAACAAATTAATTAAATGAATCCAATAATTTGTATAACCATTTAACAATAAAATACAAGTAAAGTTAAAAGAATAAACAAAAAAAGGCTAACCTAAGTGTTACCATAAGGAACAATCAGCACTGATAAGTAACTAGTTCTAAAGTCACAAATAGCCTTGTCAACCAATTAACAATCAATTAATTTAATCAATTAAATTAAACTTAATTTTAACACCAAGGCAGCTATTTTGTCTATTCAGAGACTCTGATGGAGCAACATATCTGTTTTTCTTCTGGTCATGAGCGTCTGTTTCTTTTCATGACAAAATACTCAAAATGCTCCTTGTTCTATTTGTATCATTTTGGATACAAGTATCTGCCGTATGAATTATGTAAAGTATGTGATGAAAATGACAAACATGTCATTTACTTTTTTCTCTTATATGAACTTCTGTCTGTGATTCACGCTATGTCATTTAAATTTTAGACTTTTAGATTGCTCAAGCATCACTACCTGAGTCGTTCTTTACCGCGATGGTGCAACAGTTTATATTTTAAATTACAAAAGCAAAAAAGTAATAAAAGTCAAACTGATTTCTTTAGGAAACAAACAAACAAAGGTATATGATTGACATGGGCACCAACATCTTTAATTAAATAGAAAAGAAAGTGTCTTTGTAGACGGACTTCCTCACCTTTTGCAGCTGGGAGTCTGACAGCCTCCATCACACAAACTTTCACTCACCACACACACACACGCCGTGCCCAAACACACACTTCACTCATCTCAACACATTTTCCTTGCCCCAGGAAAACAGGTTCCTCATCCAGAGACACAGTCTGTTTATCTGCTAATTGATTCTCTGAGGGGAGTGGGAGACGGACAGCGTCAGTCTGATGCGGCACATGTTCATAATGTATTATCAGCGTTTTCAAGCTCTGAACTTCCTGTCACATGTCAGTGTTGAGCAGCTCAAAGCGGTTAAAATGAGCTTCACACAACCTCATAGAAAAGGCCACACGGTTGTAGTTTTGTTGATTATTAAACAAATGTTATAATACTTTCTCCAAGTTAAAGCTGTAGAATACGTGCTAACATTTGTTACTAACTTCATGCTGTATTAGTCATTTATTAATTAATCGTTTATAAAATGTTCCTACAATAATAGACTTTAGTATGTAGTTTACATATCATTTATAATTGATTAATTATTTATAAATGAAGCTTACTCAGTCCTAAATCTTTTAATCTAAATGGCTCAACGTCAATAAGCAGTTTCTTGTAGTACAAAAAGTACTGTAAATATTATTGCCAGATCAAAGTAAATTATTGGGTGTATACAGAAATACAGAGAACTAAAAAACAACAATTACTCAATGAAAAAACAAAACTACCAATTTAGAAAGTTGGCAAATTATTTAATGATCACAATAACCTTTCAGCATTCAAGCAAAAAAAAAAAAAACAACACTGAACGCTAGTGTGTCATGCTCATGAGCAACTCAATTTAATATTTAAACAACTCCTGCTTAATACTTTCAATTTACAAAGTCGTTCCCTGGTAGTCACTGTGTTGTGGCGGCACTAGTCTTTGTCTTTGTGTTGTGGCGTCTTTGTCTTTGTCATGGTCATAATGATAATCAGCCATTTACTTAACACCAACAATCCAGACGATCAAATGAATAAAAAGCAACAATTCTCATACATATTCACACGTGCGCTTTAGAGACAGTTAAAACTGTGAAAAGCGCCTTACAAATGCTCAGAACTTGAACTTGAACTATTAGGCGGATCGTCACAATCTGATATTCAGAACACAGTCTGTTCTGATCACAAAGTGTCCTGTTGGTCGGAAATGAGCTTCCTACAGGCCAGTAAGCACTCAACACAACACGCCAGGAGGAAGAATATCCACGTTGTCTTCAATATGGTTTGGTTTCTGTCTCTGATGGCATATCAACTGCCTCAAGTTGTAGACAGAGCTGCACTCTCCTACTCCTAGCCTCAAGTAGACCTCTGAGTCTCAGGCACGGGGCATCTCCGAGCATCTGGCATTATCATTCTACAGGAACCTCCATGTCTTCTAGCTAAACTGGTAAAAAACTACCACTCCTGAGGACCTTCCACAAGACACTTATGTACTATATGTGTCCTCAAGTGAAGGATGTACCCAAATGAACCAGTGCTATATTTCTTCTAGCAAAGCTTAGGAAGACTTGTGTTCTTTTTTGGGTTTGAATGGCTACCATTTTGGCCTCGTATTGAGGGGATGGGAGTTAGACAGCGTGACCTGGTGTGGAAATTCCTCACATTAGCATGATAAACCATTTAACACAGTGGTATGCAGCTCAAGAGATGTCTAGTTAACCTCTAATTTATTTCATCTAGACTCCAGAAGGGCTAAAGAATCAAGTGAAGGAACTAGACCAATTAAGAAGCCCAAAACCTAGAGATTCCAATCAGAATGGGAGTAAAACATTTTTTCTAGTTTATTAAAAAAAACATCTAAATAACATGCTTAATAATTGTATTCTCACACTTTGTTAATTAGTTAAATATTCATAAATTAAGCTTTATCACACCACTCATCTGGACACTATATAATCTCCGTCACGTTCACTAGTCGTTGTCTGTCATTACGCAAAGACAGTTACCTTGCCATCTTTGTCGCTCACCTGGATTCCTCGTCTGGTCTCATCATTTGTCTACTACTTCTCTTTCGGCTTTTCCCTTATCAGGGGTCGCCACAGCGAGTCATCCCTTTCCACCTCATTCTACCTTGAGTATCTTCCACCCTGACCCCAGCCAACCTCATGTCCTCTCTTACAACATCCAAATATCTTCTTCTTGGTCTTCCTCTTGCCCTCTTCCCTGGCAGCTCCATCTCCAACATCCTTCTACCAATATATTCACTATCCCTCCTCTGCACATGTCCAAACCATCTCAGTCTGGCCTCTCTGACTTTGTTGCTAACACAAGTAACGTTAGCTGTTCCTCTGATGTGCTCGTTCCTTATTCTGTCCAACCTCGTCACTCCTAAGGAGAACCTCAACATCTTCATCTTTGCTGCCTCCATCTCTGCCTCCTGTCTCTTTCTCACTGCCACTGTCTCTAAGCCATAGAGCATAGCTGGTCTCACCACTGTCTTGTACACCTTTCCTTTGAGTCTAGCTGACACTCTTCTGTCACACAACACTCCTGACACTTTCCTCCACCCGCTCCACCCTGCCTGCACTCGCCTCTTGACCTCTTTTCCACACTCCCCATCACAATGCACAGTTGATCCCAGGTACTTAAACTCCTGCACCTTCTTCACCCCCCCCCCTGTAATTTCCGCCAAGACTTGGAGGCACTGATTCCCATCCCGGCCGTTTCACACTCGGCAGCAAATCGATCCAGTGAGAGTTGGAGATCATATCCTGACGAAGCCAACAGAACCACGTCATTCACAAAAAGCAGAGACTCGATCCTGAGGTCATCAAACCAGATCCCCCTACTGTATCCTCAGCAAAAGCTCTTTGTTGGACCCGCAGTACTCCATGCAGCTTCTGCTCCTCTGAAAATCCCCAGAAGAAGCAAGAACTTCCTGGTTACGTTGGCAAGTTTTTTGCTAAGAGGGCTCCCGGTTTATACTGTAGATGGCTGGCGTTGTCGGACTGGAATGGGTGCTACATTCTTTGTTTGGGTGATGCGCAATAAACGCGGCATTTGTGTCGGGCTCACGCTATTGTTTGTAAGTGTAGCAGGGCCACCGGTTTGTGGATACACAGGACGCAGGAGACGTGGGTATGCAAGTACAAAAATAAGGTTTATTAAACACACAATTTAAAAATAGTCACAAGACTGATCTTTAAAAGACGGACATACAACATGAACACACATACGCGCACTCGCCACACACACGTCGGCAAGCGTTTGGTCGCTTCAGCTCCCGTAACCGGCACGCCACACACACTCCACAACACACCCGCAGTGAATCAGTAACGGCAATTGGTACACACTGGATTTAGTGCTCACACGCCCTCCACCAACACAACCGACCAGTTGGCCTTTAGCGAGTACGCACTTATACACACACACAGGCACGCACCTCCCACGCAACCACCGGACCGACGCGCTTCGGGTCAGACACACGCGCACACACACACAAGCACGTTACACACACACAAGCACGTTTCAGGACCGACGCGCTTTGGATCACGCACATGCACGCACACACACACACAAGCACGTTTTGGGATCAACGCACTTCGGGTCAGACACACGCGCACACACACACACAAGCACGTGTCAGGACCGACGCGCTCCGGGTCTCGCACATGCGCGCACACACACATACAAGCACGCTTCGGGATCCACAGGGTGGGAAACCGATGACGCAAGAGGGTCAATAGAGAGAGGGGACAACGAAGCACAGGATCCACCAATTGGGGTGTGACAACAAAAAAGGATCAGGGGTGACAGCGAAACGGCGCCTTGTCCAGGCCACCACCGTCCAGGCGCGCGCCCTCCTGCACACAGCCATCAATTACATTAAAACACAAAGAAAACAAACTTTATAAAACCACGTACATACCCCAACCGGATTAGCGGCGCCACACGGTCGCACACTCTTCGTATCTCCAGGCGTCCTGACGCAGAGCAATGCTCACGCCACCACGAGAGCGCAGGGATGACGCATTCGCTCCGGGCGCGAGCCACGCACCCGCGAGATCTAACCAATAATAATGCGTCAGGCGCCTGCACCAAGAGACCTGCTTGAAGCCGCTTACCCGACCAAATATGGCTCTTGCGTCGCTCCACTGCCGTGCGAGAACCAACCGGAGCCCCAGGCACAAAGCACAATTGTGGGAAATCGAAACAGCGCCGCACTTTCAAAGCCGCCGCTCCTCACACAGCCAAACACTGCATGAGAAGCAGTCACGGCGCTCACAGCATGCGCGCTATGACGGACCCGGTGGTGGCAATCACGAACACCCAGGTGTCTCTAGGGAACTTTAAATCAGGTCGCGGTCTTTCTCATTGGCCGGTTGCCAAGTAGGTGGACGGGGTTTCTGTCAGTTTACCACATTCATCCCCTGACTGTTGAATCGTCGGCCCGACGATCAAATCACCACCGGGCCTCAACTTAACGGCCTAAATAAGACTGACACTACCTAAAACCCCGCAACCCCAGGCCGTACCCACACACCCTCGTTAAAAGTTCTCCAACCGTATTAAAATACATGACCTCGCCCCAACCGCAACCGCACGATGCCCCTTGTGACTCGAACTGGGGGGGGGGGTGACCATCGTCTTGCCGGAACCAGCCGCTGGACGCTCAAACAGCACCTTCCCATCATCGTTCTGAAAGGAGCGGTGCTTCCCCTCCCACTGGGCTGGACTCAGCACAGAGAATACAGCTCGATCAACCTACTCAGGGCCATTCAGTCCACAAACGCCCCCGGAATCCTCGTCCAGGAACATTCTGACACCGTTTTACACGGCGGACAACCCATTAGTTGACCAAGCTAACCACTGGAATGACTGCAGCCGATCTAGGCACCCAGGATTCAACCCTTATAGAAACCTTGCTTCCCGTCAGAAGCACTAGGTGTGGGTATGACGACACTTAATGTGGCCCTTTAAAACCTGAGCTAGACCCATCTCAATAGACGTTTTAGCTCGACCGTGGGGTGGTGAACCAGTTTGTCACCTCAATCGAAGCTCCAGGCGGTGTAACGCTAGACCCTGGAAATACTGCCTCCCTCTCTCCGGGCATCCCCCTTCAATTGGTCAAAGAGAAACATATCTCCTATACGCACGGGAGAAATAACGAGCCTGCATGCACACCCTGGCATCCTCCACCCAATCACAGGTCAAATTTATGACAGTGCTTAATCACTGCATCCCAAACGAACATTTCGAGTCAAAATGGCCTGCATATCACTGGGCGGAGAAGCCACTATGGTCAATTGCCAGAGCCCGGCAACATAAGCAAACACTCCCCGCGCAGCTTCTCTTCTGCCGGCCACTGCATTACGACCACATAAGCAAAAAAAATGACAGTGCGGCATAGAGTGGCGTTCTTCCTCAGCAGTTCGCCTTCCACCTCAGTTTCCTGGTGAGCTTCGAACAGTTTTGAATATCCAGACCACGACAGTGAATTGAAACACTGATGATGATCTTGAATTTTAGATTCTTAGAATTTTCATCCAGATATACCCATGTTTCTATGCATGTGTGAGCTCTCTGGAATTTTTTTTTGTTTTTTTCGACACGTTTGCTGGATTCGCCCGACGACAAGCGGCTGTCAGTGTTGATATTGGTGAACGCCCGCACTGTGAGGTGTAGGGTGTGTTGTTGCTTTGAAGAGAGGTGAGAGCGCATTTCTATTCTGTCTACAGTTTGTGTTTGTGTTATTTTGGATCACGGAAGTGTTCGGAATGTACCCTGTAGTGCATCTTACCATGACGCTCGTGACTAGTCAATAGGTCCTCTGTGAGCAGTCCAGTTTGCCTTGCAGGTCCCAGCGATCGTTATTCCTGAGGTTTCAGGAAAGTAGCTGTTGAGAAGCGTTAATGCCCTAGTCTAGTGCGCATACGGATTCTCCACTTTAATTGCGCGGTGAGCTTTAGTTCAATGTTTTGTGTCGCAGAAACTTGTTTCAGACAGAGCGAACACTAACCGGACCAGCTCAACCATCCGGGGTGAGTAGAGAGGGTTTCAGAAACGTGATCTTACCCACTTATTAGACAGATCGTAAGTGGGGAAGTGTGCCCCAGCACATGCTCGCTGATGTGGCCCTATGTTGACCATGATGGCCAGGACTGTGGAGTGTTTCAATTGTTTCTCCACGACTCAAGCATCAGACAAGCTCGGTCTGTTGCCTGATTTGCCTAATTGCTGAACATTGCCGGTGACACCCAGTGTCTGCAACGTGTCCCATCCTCTGGCACTTGCCGCAGCAGACAGGGAGAACTTACTGCAAGAGAGTGTTGCGCTCTGTATCGGGACTAGCCAAGCACGCCAAACGGTCACCAGATGGTCACAGCTTCATTGATCCCCCTTAGATGCTACTTGAGCGAGTGGTCAGCACTACTTGGCCACTCTCTTTTGCCGCGCGCCTTTACAAAGATGTGAAGTTTACAAAAAAGTGCAGGCCCTGCTCTCTCCCCTGAGAGAGGCATTCACATCCAGTTCTTGGAGTCTGTTGATCCCCCACAGAGACTGTGTGCTCTCACACATTTGCCAGTTGAGGCTACCTGTCAACCTCAGGATGAGCAGTCTGACCCCATGTCAGCAGATTTCAACCTCGACTCCGTTAAGATGCGCGCCAGACGCTCGGAGCCGCTGACATCTGGGGTCAGCTGGAAGGAACCATGCCCCATACCTGGGTGCAGTTGCACCGCATAGCGAGGATAACGAGCCACATGGCTACATGGCTTCTGCATCCTCGGTGCAGAATTTGTTTGGCAGACTTCACATGCGGGCCATATAGTTTTAGATCCAGGGCAAGGTCCCAAGTCGAGCTTGGTGGCTAGGGAGTCACAAGGTCCACTTCACAACCGAGGGCCTCTGCCTGCTTCCCCCTTGGTCAGACATACTGTAAGCTTCCTACGGGACAGATGCTTCCAACATGGGCTGGGAAGCAGTGTGCAACAGCCACAGCGTGGCACGTTTCTGGTTAGGCTCTCACCTCCAGTGGCACATGAACATGCTTGATACTACAGCGTCTGCTGAAACAGGTCAGAGGGAAACACATGTTTGAAGGTTGGACAACGTGTGTTATATAAACTGCCAAGGCGAGACATATTTGCACCGCTTGTCTGTGCTTGCATGCCGTTTCTGGTTGTGATGTCTGCCAATACTCAAGACTCAAGACTCTGATGGCAGTACACATTCCAGGCATCCTCCACACAGCGGCAGATGCACCGTCGAGGTGGGGCCCCACCCCTAGAGAATGGAGGCAGTCTATACAAGTGATCATCAGGTTTCTTTGATTGTGCCGTACTGGCCCAACAAGGCCTGGACGTCGGAGCTCATGGCTCTGGTGACGTCATATAATATAACAATTAAGTGCACCTCGCTATTTGCCAAAGCGTCTGCCAAATGACTGTAAAGTATATAAAGTAAACTTTATGTAAGGAGTTGCACTTGCCACCCAAGCATTCAAATCTCTGTCAGCTGGGTTCCACAACTGAGTATCCTTTGGAAAGACACCGACCCACACATGCTCCCCGGACAGCACAACCTAAGGCTGCCTACTGCTCCGTGTATGTGTGTTAATTTTTTGTGTAACTCCACTGGATAATTCAGAGCACATTTTCAATATGGTCCCAGCAGCACAAGTACAGGATTTTAGCGTGCATACAGTATTGATCTGAAAATTGAACTCCCATTTCAGAGCAATGTGAATAAAATTGGCCAATATGTCTTTTAGAAAATGTTCTTTTACTGAAAATATGGCTTTGTTCGAATAGAGAACGTGACACTATAACAAGTCAGAATCATGAGAATAATAGCTGCAACTGACAGAAACAAAGATTTGTAAAAAGAAAAAAAAACATTTATACTGAAGCAAATTAAATACATATGCTTGTTTCTTCATCCGCAATTCTTACATTACATTCTTATTTTAGTGCTGGCTTTGTGAAGAAAATAATATTAGCTCAATGCCAAGATCAGAAAAGAATATCAATTTGGAAATTAAAGGCTGCACAGTGTATTCTTCCTTCATACCTCAAGGATGTACAAAAACAAGAAATAACAGAGCACCATGAACGATCTTCACAGTTATGACAAAAAACACTGTATTAATAAAGCAATATAAAACATATCTGTCAATAAATCAGTATTAAACACATTTATTATTTTCACACACATTTTGACAGTATTATCTGGCTATAACTACATTTTTTAAATGCTACAGACTGACCCAGAAAGACTTCTGCTTCTATAATCAAACACTAATCTATTTAATGTCAGCAGCAATGCTTTTTATATGATTATGTATCAAGACACGCATGGAAGCAGATCAAGTGACATCATCAGACAAGATGTCTCTGTTCTTCATTGATCTGATGGTCTTCTAAAAGAAGAACGTTCCATCTTCCGTACAAGGACTTTCAACTCACACCACATAAGTCACAAAAAGTCTGCCCTGTTTAGTAATTCACTACTGGAGGAGGCTGTTGTGAATATGGCCTCCTTGGACGCAGACAAAAATATGAGCAAATTCCAGGGTGCCAAGCCAATTTTAGAATAGACACTCACACTCAAAGAACCTTTAGACTTTTTATTCCAAATGAAGAGTTTTATGTATCTTGTGAATCTCTGCACTAGGTTGAGTCGATGCCCAAGCTAGGCCTTGTCAGCTAAATGTCCTAAACTAGAGTCCTGTCAATGACAAGCATCCGCTGCCTCAGCGATCGGACGGCCCAAGTGTGTAGCGACCGCATCCTCAATTGTTGGTGTCCTGGTGTATCCATTTCACTTGACTCCGTCCATCATGAGAAGTGAAATGCAATGCTCATCATCAACATCTTCCATGCAGCTGGATGCTTGACTCGGTTCTACAAGTAGAACATTCTCTCAATGTGTGTGTGATGTAGTGATAAACTGTGTAAATAAAGTTCTCAGAAATAATTTTCAATGTATATTTCGATACATTTTTATGCATACACTTGAAAAATATGATAATAATGTCAGATAGAATGTTTTACGTGGGTTTAGTTTTGGTCCTAACAGTGAAAATGCATCATCTTTCAATTGACAGAAAAATCTCAGAGATTCTTACAGAATTTTCAATGAACTGATTTTGTGAAACTAATCGCCTCCATTAATGTGACAAATTGGTTAAAAGTAGTTTTCAGCAGCCATTAGCCAAGCTGACGCTCCGTTCTAATCCCTCAGCAAACACACAAGTGATGTAACTTTAGCATCCAGTACAGAACAGAGGCAGGATTCATTTCCGCCTCTCAAACAGCCCATGAGAAATGAAATAAATACATTAAAACTGCTCTGACCTTGTAATAGTGATTGTTATTCCAAGCAGGATGGACAGAATTTCAGCTGCTGCTAAAAGTGACACAGGCAAGTTTGATGCTGCAGGCGAACAGTGTGGTTCGTGTGTCCATGGGGGTGGGATTAGATGTGTGTGCTGCTTAGTGTGCGTGTGTGTGTGCGTGTAATTGTATTCTGCTCTCTGGTAATTAACTTGACAGCATGAATAATGGCTGTGATAAACGGTCTTCTTCCCTAAAACACAAATATCACATAATATTTTTCGCCCGAGACGTCGAGGGTTTGATTGCGCTAATCGTGCAACAGATGCGCCAAGGTTTAGCTCCATGTTGTTTGGTGAGCAGTGATGCTGTTCTCAGGCTTGTTACTCTGACCTATTTACGGCTGAACTGAAGAAACACCATTTAGTTTTAACTCTCCAGTGGCGTGTGAAAACAAATTAATACAATTGAATAGATTTCTTCAACTTTGGCCACTTTTGGCCCAGTGGACCTTAAAAAATATGTTCTTATGTCAATGGAAACCACTTTGTGCTGGAATTAATTTGATGAGTAAAATATATTTGCTTATTACTGTAATACACTTCATTTTTATATTTATATGATGAATGCTTTTTTGTTAACGTCTTTTTTCCACAACCAATTTTATAAAGAAAATTAATATAAAATTCCTAAAAAAGGAGAACTATTTGTCTACAATGTAGCTGATATCTGATAGTTTGATTAGAATGACTAATTGTAGTAAGGTTTTTAGTTGAAAAGCTTCAGTAGGCAGAGTACAGAACCTTGGGGGTCTCCCGAGGTTTAGTTCCTCACAGAAAGGCAGTTTATACAATATACAGCAATAAATCATTTTTATGATGGCCCCTTATTTCAAGATTGAAGGCTGGCTCTTAAAATGATAGGGACCGTAAAAGTGGAAAAAAAAAAAAAAAAGAGAAGCCACCATGTTCTAACATGAAAAGATCAGATGTACATCATAGACTAACTTTAATGAATATGAAAATCCTGTAACATGCAGTAGATTCTCCAATACTGCCACTAATATTTATGTTCCTCTCCCCCCAAAAACATCTAATGTCAATAGAAATACAATAATGTCGTAAATGAGATTAGCTTCTGGTGGAGAGACTTGAAATTTGATTTGAAATTTGAGAACTTGCTCTGTCTGTAATGCCAGTGCCATGATGGAAAGGACTAAATGTAATAAACCTGCACAAAGTTTTAAAATGCATATTGCGGCGATAAGGAACGCAGTACTGTACCTTTTTCTAAAGTAATTAGGAGATATTTTTTCATTTGTGTCATTAGTCAAACTGACAGCGGTTCCCCTCAGGCCGGGCTCCCTCGTGCTGGCTGACACACACCTCTCTCAAACAGCCACGTAATGAATGTTTACAACACGCAGGTAATGGGGTAAATATTGGAGTCATCAATTATTGAGCTTGAGGGACAGGCAATCAAATCCCATGATTATTGTGTCTTTAGGAAGCCATTGTTGCTCTTGTCGAAAAGCTTCTGCCAGCCAGTGTTCGAGGAAACAGAAGGACGTAGAGCGTGACTAAACAACACACTCTGCTTGTATTGAGGCTAGATGGTCTTAAGTGAACAATGTATTACGATACATTTGAGACTTGTTTCAGTAGGTTTCCATCTTTTTTAATAATGTTTTTGCATTTTAATGAATACTGCAAAAATCGATGAAATGCTGCTTTTTTTCCAGAGGTAAAAAAATACATGTATCTAACACTGTCATATTTTAACCCCTACTGTGTTTTAAAAAACATACCAATGTAAAATAAGCCAGTTGTTTGAAAGGAATACTGAGAAATGTATGAGTAAAAGTCCTGAAACCAAATCCCACAGCGATGGTGTTACCATTACCTGTTTCTAATGTCAAGAATATGTTCATAAAAATGAATACAATACAGTAATAGCTGATTTTGAGCATTATTTAGGGTTTATGTAACACGTTTAGATGTTTAATATTATTAAAATATATGTATAACTGATTTACATAAACAAAAGGGATTCAAGCTTGGAGAGATATTCAAAAAAGATTTGACTACAAATAAAATGTAGGTAACACTTGTTTTCTTAAAACGTAGGCACAAGAAAAACAAATTACGATTAAATCATTAAATTAACAAGTACTGTGGATTATGGTTTTATGATGATGCAACTTAAACAGGTTGACCTATAGGATTTTAAGGCCAGTTTATAAGAGAAAGCTCGGTTGTTCCAGGCACAGCAGAAAAAAAAGAGCATTTACATTTTTTTTTTCTATTTGCATTTATTTCAAATATATGTTTTTCTGATGACTATTAAACTGTGCTGCTTGAATGTTTGTTTAATCTGCTGAAGGTGACTGATCGCAAGCACTGACCTTGAACTTGGCACTTCTGAAAAGGTTCATAAAACTTTGTGTCTCAGCAATGTAACCGGGTTTAGGAGGATGAGGAGGAGTGAGAAGGAGGGTGCACCAGATGACGAGATGATGTAGGTAGTCCAAGAGGAGAAAATCTGAAGAAGGTGGCCCAAGAGGAGGACAAGACCGGGACGAGGGCAAGAAAAGGGAATAAGGGAGCAGAAATGTGAGAGAGCTCAAGTGGAAGAGAAGGAGAAGAAAAGAGAGCTCAGGAGAAAGCAGAACTGAGTAAATGGTCCTCTCCAGGGTTGAAGGATGCCACCTGGTAGTCTCGTGACATTGGGAATAAGCAGATTGATGCTATTCTGATTGATTGGCATTGGTCCACAACCCAACTCAATAGCAATTCCTGTCGGGAAACTCACGAAAAGGCGAGGCGAAAAGCGATTGTGGCTAAGAGTCATTTTGTTTTGATAGCCAATATGCCAAAAATAATCTGTTGAAGCTGTTCTGTCACCGTGTTGTCGCATGGAAGGAGAGCAGATTCTGTAGTTTCAATGAACACAATTCTTTATGTAAGTAATTCACTCAAAGGGTGCTCTAAACTAGTCAGGGTTGGCTCCATAATAAAAACTGAAACGAGGCAAATTCACAGAACAACTGCTGAGAGGATCTTTGGTCTTCACATGCTTGCACACACTTCTAGGACCATATAATTATATGCAGAGTAAAAGAGCAAAATCACGCATTTGAACTTATGTCTTAAGCATCCGGGCTCCGCAGACTTGACAGGAGCCGCCTTGCGCCACGGAGACTTGACTAAAGAGTGACTTAAAGAACCTGACAGGAGAGAGAGAGGCTGTGAGAACAACAAGAAGAGCAAGAGCAAAAGGAAAGAGTGGAGGAGCAGCAGATATTGGAAAAAATAGAAGGTGAACATGGATTAAGATGTAAAGAGGCAGAACCAAGGGATGTGGCTCAAAAAGAGGAGTCAAGGGAGGCTGAGCGAAGAAGGATGGATGGTGAGGATGGTGCAGAGCAAGAGGCCACCAAGGAAGACCGAACAGAGCAACAGGGTGGAGTTCAAGTTTATTAATATGGCGCTTTTTTTGTTTTCAGTACAAGACCAACTCAAAGCCGCTATGCAGAAATAGGAAAAACAGTGTCATTCAAAAATAAACGTGTCCATTGTTCATAGGTGTTAAAACTATGGGCTTTGACCAGTAGAGCAAGCTATAATGACTAGGAAAACAAAACTTCTCTGGTAGGGTTAGAGGAAACAAACCTAGGTAGAGCCAGACTCTCTGGTGCTAGTCTCCTCTGGCATTCCAACAATACAAAGTCATTGGTGAAGATGGTTCCAGAGTCTTCCTCCTGTGGGGCGGCTCTGTTCATCACATGACGATGCAGTGGCATCAGATCTCCTGGAAAGTGAAACACAGAGACGGAGAACCCAATGGACGCTCCTCTGTATTCAAATACTCGTAACGCACAGATTGCGTTACTCTTGTGCTTATAGTCCAATAATACTGTTCTCTGTCTTACACAAACTGACTGTGGGGACTAAATTCACTTTCACTTCTGGTCACATTTTTAATTGAGGTCCAGACGTAGGAGACCTAGGATATTTAATCCAAAATTTGAAAGATTTATTAAATGAATTTTTCTGTTTGTGAATGAAGAATGAATGATTTTATCTGTTTATTTTCTGTATCTTTATGCAGTAGGCGGTGAAATCAGCAGTCAGATTGGGCTCTAATGTACGAAGACTCTTTAAAGTGCCTCCACTTTACCTGGTTTCAGTTTGGCACTTTTACCAACACCAAGGTTTTTGTGCTGACACCTCCTGATTTGTTTTGACAGTCTCTCTTGTTCTCAGTTCCAGTGTCAAATTGTGATTTTAACAATGAAATTTAAATGTAAATGCGAATGTCTGGGTAATTTGACGAAACATTTTAATTTGGTTTTTCTCTGCTGATGGCGTCCATGAGACATGTGAAGAGCTGCGGCGCCGTGAATTGCAGGTCAGCGAATTCAGTTTGACGGGCATAAAGCGCACAAGCAGAGGCCTTTATGCACTACAGTCTTTTACAGCTGCCATTTTGTGGCAAAAAGCCATTGAACGGATTCTTTTACCATATGAAAAGACGGTTTGAAAGACTTTTGAAAGTTCTTGCCTGGTTCCTGGCGCCATTTTTCACAAGCTAATTTAAGGCTGAATTTTAGGAAAGGACTAAATGAACACATGAGCCTCAGGAAAAGCTTTAGCTTGTGCATTCATGCACACCAAACGACATTGGTTCAGAGTGAAAAGATCAGAAATTTCATCTGGAATCAAAGAGCCGTTCACATTTGACTGCCAACTACAGACGAGCTTTCATCGCAATCTGGCCCTCAAACGAACGTGTTCTTGCTGACAAAATGGAGAGTCTGACGGCTGGAGTTCAGGATTGAGTTGTGATGGGTGAAGCTGCTGTTACTAATGAATCTGCCGAGGAGACCAGTGTCGGTTCTGACTGAAGATTCAAACCTGACCTGCCATTTACACAAGTCAAGCACTATTTCAGCTGTTCTGTTATTCAGCTTGTCTGGATGACTATCTGTTTGTATATCTCTCTTTCTGTCTGATTGTCTAGCTGTCTATTGTCTAGACTGACAGTTCAGTTAAAATAATTTTTGCTGAAACATTAGGCAAGAAAGTAATTGCAAAACACTTGCAATCACTAGTTCTAGTTCTATATACAGCATATATTTAAAGGTATAATTAATATATACAATATATTATAAATTAATAAAATATATTAATAAATATAATTTAGTTATACTGTAATTATATGATGTATATATACATACTATAGTGCCCCACCTTACAAAATAATTTGTTCCGAGATCAGTTTCATAAGTCAAAAATGTGTATAAATTACTTAAATGTAAAAGATTATTGCAAAATTCTTGCACCAATGAACAGATTATGCACAATCATGTAATACTTACAAAAGTGGCAACTACATGTTTTTAAATATCCCCCGTAACAATTCACAGGCAGCACAGGTTGCATGCCTATAGCAAGTCATGTGATGCGTACAATCCTGTGTGGGGCTGATATGATTCCGGATTCTCTCGCTTGCTTCTTGTAGCTCTTAGTATTATGATAAGTATTCTATTACATAGCTGCTAAATTAGGCTCCTCACTCACCTTTCAGCAATTTAACAATGTCTTGTTTAGCAGAGAAAAAAAGTTTTATGTTCCTAACATCCGTTTGCGTTTTTGATAACAAAGAAAACACGTCCTACATGAATATAAAGTCTCATTGCAGAAAATAAGCTATAGTGCATCTGATAAATTCACAAAAACTGTGAGAAATATTTGGCACCATGGCAGTTAGTTTATTTCTGCTTTTCTTTATTTTGTTTTCCAGAAAAGCAAAAACCTGATCACTTGAGCTCAGAAATGACATTCTTGTTATTTAAGCAGCAAGATGCAAGAAAGCAGAACTTGGCATTCAAAGTCTTCTCTGAGCGAAATCCAGCGACAGCCCTTAGCAGAGAGCGACGCGAGGAGAGAAAGCTTAAATTGCTGGTTCTGTCCATCAGCGGATGTGCTGAAACTCAGAAGAAGGGCAGATACGGGCCCTGCTCCAGCGACTCCTACCTGGGCTGCTAATTCCAGAGCTGTCTGACGGGGTGTCACTCCGCATCCGGCTTCACACCTGCTATCAGTGCTGACATGGAGCCGCGTGTGGCCCTGGTGAGCAGAGCACACTATTAACCGAAAAGACGTTTAAACAATACATGAAAGCCCTCTGAAAGAAAAAGGCTAAAGAACAGAGGCATAAAAAATGTGGAGAGCGTCCGGCCCGGAGCGCAGTCATGCTCCACAAATCCACGCCACGTCCCTTCAAGCGGCGGCAGCCCAACGCTGCGATCAGCTCTTCTGCTGCTCCTGTCAATCACTGTCATTCTGGATCAACAATGCAGAACCCCGCTGAAACACTCGGCCCAAATTCTTTAGCTGCACTTATTTATTTGCTGCAAGTCTGGATCAATTGTGTTGTTTCTTTGCTGGTGAAACACTGGTTTCACGTTACAGCAAATCCTGTAAAAAGGCCAATGTGTGTCATTCTGTTTCCTGTGGCACTTAAACGGTCTGAAGAGAGTGTGACATTCCACGAGAAAATCCTGAAGATAATCTCCATGAAATCACAGTTGTGAGTTCAGTTATATTCTTCAATTTTTTTATGGCATCTGTGTGTTTTGTCAAAAATTGTTAATTTTACTGCGTTACATTTCTACAGGGGACAGACATTTATGAAATATATAATTTGCATGTTCAAATATATTTGTGGCAGATCCCACCTAGAGATTCGTCTAAATAAATGACATGCGTATTTAAGGAATATTTATATGATAATTACATGAGGAAGTGCAAACACAAAACAATTTTCTGATATTGTGGATCATTTATTTTCTCAGCTGTTATTTATAGGTATGTTTTAACTCCGGTCTCTTATACCTTCTCCCACTTTACTGGCATGTGCATGAAGATTTGCAAATCATTGCATTTCCTTTTTCACAATTTCCAAATTCACTATTTGTACAGTGTCCCAACTTGATTTGTAACTGTGTTTACTGACTTGTGATTAAACTGACTACACTCTGTTTTACCTATTTTTACGCACTATCCTCAACTATAGTTTTTCTTTACTGTATCTTGAGCACTTTCCTCTACTACAGAGATGCTCTTGTTTCTGTTAGGGTAAAACACACTCACCTATCAACCTTTCTAAGTCCGGAACCAAGCAGGCCATGCAAGGTCCCGGGACGGAACAAAGGACGCAGCCTGAAGAGGCAACCACAAGGTCAGGAACACGCTAAGTGCATGCACACACAGCGTTCTTCGGCCTATAGTATTCTTTTGTCCAGTTCTTAGATAAAATGCTTGACAACCTCAGTGCCTGGACAAAGTTCCAGCGGGACAGCTGGGGCTAAAAAACTTCACCAAGCTGGCATTCATTCAACAACTTTTAGAAGAAGTGTGTCTGAAGGTAAATGACTGGTGCAGTAGTGCAAGTATTGTAACTCTCACGCTCATGTTCACCGAACCTGGACATTTGGACCTTCAAATGTTGCTTATTAGCTCATAATCACCGCAGTTCTCATGTACTATGCTTTGTGTATGTGGGTCATTTCAATTCTACTTTGAAACTTTGGTTCAGCAAAACCTAGTGAGTCTACTGGGAACATGAATGACTACATGACCCGTAGTCTGTCACGACAGCAAAGTTAGTGAAAGAATCTGTTGAGAGTCTTGAGATTTTTCTCTCTGTTGGGGTAAGGATAATCGCTATTGCTCCACAGAAATCCAGAGAGAATCCAGGTCATTCGGTACCTCAACCAGAACTTACGTGTAGAGCTTTATTTCACGTCCATTTACTCAACAACATAACAATGTGCCTTGCACAAACAATATTTTCCACTCGTCTAATTGTATTTCATGTGTTTATTTGGCTAAGGGTTCATTTATATTCATTCATTCATTCATGTCTCTTAATTGACATATTATTCCCATATTACAATTTATTTTTAGTATATTCTTTTTAAATTTGGTGAATCTACAGGAAACGACAGTGAATGTCTTTATATAATTGGGTTGTTGTGGTTTAGTTGTAAAGAGACTTTTGATCTAGAGATTACGGCCTGATGCTGGTTACGGTCCAGGATTAGAAGTGTTCTACAACAGCACTGATCCACATGCTCCCCAGGCGCCACGGCCCAAGACTACCCACTGCTCCAAGTCAGTGTTCACTGTGTGTATGTGCAGGGTGAAGTGCTCAAATTCTGGCATGCATACATCAATGCATGGTCACTTTCCTTTTCCCTTTCCTTTTCTTTCCTTTCCTATTTTACATTATAATTGAGTATGAAGAGCAGGTTGTCAGACAAAGAGAGAAAATGACATTTGGTGTGTGTGTGTGTGTGTGTGTGTGTGTGTGTGAGTGAGACAGAAAGAAACTGAGAGTGAAAGAGAGAGAGAGAGAGAGAGAGAGAGAGAGAGAGAGAGAGAGAGCATATGTAGGAACCGTGATACCATGTCATTAAAGAACACCGCAGGCATCTGCTGCCAAACACAGACGTGTGCCACTGTTTACTGTAGGTTTAATGATCACAACCATGACTGGCATTCATAATAATAACCAGGGCTCCGCTTCTGATCCGTGACGCCTCTCATTACTGCAGCTGGAGCGGGTGAAGTTCGGACACAACACGTTTAAACCACATCAAACATGTTTAACTCATTAATTCTCCAATTTTTCTTTTCACTACTTTCACTATGCAAAGCATGGGTGTGTGTGTGTGTGTGTTCATGTTACTGATATAATGTGTCTGTGTGTGTCCTTCATGTTACTGAAAAAATTGGTCTGTGTGTGTCCTTCATGTGACTGAAATAATACTGTATGCTTTGTGTGTGTGTGTGTGTGTGTGTGTGTGTGTGTGTGTGTTTGTGTATATGTGTGAGTGTGATTATACTATTTTGTGATACAAATTTACATTTGAATGTATTGTAGCAATCCAGACTGATCATTGTTCTTATTTGTCATTATTAGCCACTATTATATCGACACCAGTGGCTACTTTACTATATTTTGTGTGTTGCTTGTAGAGTTTGTCCACTTTAAAACCTGGGCATCTTGGTGTTTTTGATGAGTGTGATGATGGAAGCCCTAGAAAAAGCAAGTAAATAGTTGGCTAATCATCCTACTTTAACTCATAGGTTTTTGTAAGAGATTTGTTGTAAGGTACACAGGGATTGTTGCTAGAATGTTGTCATCTCTGGTAGCTCTGACCACTGTGACGACATGTACCCCTGAGTCCATAGAGTTTTTTTTCTATATATAACAGTAACTACTATTAACTTTAATAATTGAGAGTTGTAATTTATATTAAAACTTTTTTTTATAAATATATTTACCATTTACATGCAGACTACTGTTTTTAAGTGAATATAAGCACCCCTCTGTGTTTCATGCACAAAACACATATTTCATTAGTAGGCTAACATAAGCACATTCTTACTTTTTTGGACTTCCAAGAAACCTGACTAAATATCTATATCTAACTTTTGACTTGATCATCAGGGGAAAGATTTATGAATATATAAATGAAGTATTTCGATTTCTTTTGAATTGTTCCTAACATAAAATCTGGAAAATGGGGAACTTATATTTACACACATATTTGAAATATTTAGCACATCACAATATATTGAGCTTCTATAATTGGAAAAAAGAGGAGTTTATATTGCGTAAAGACGGTATTTAAATATAATTTTTGCCTTGAGCCAATGTGTCATCTGGAACATTCAAAACACCTTTGCAAGGCCAGGGTATACATGTTGTTGCGTTATCTTGTCAATCCTTTTGCAACACGTCCCTGGTGACTGTCCATCAAACTCAACTTGTTGTGTCGTGAATAATCTGTGGAACGTCGAGTATGGCGTGGGGTTAGGCTGTACCGGGATTTAGACAAAGAGAATGTATTGCTCATGCTGACTAGGGAGTGCGGGACGACTAGGCGTGTGTTCTAGTTAATGACATGTCACCAGCAGGGACGAAAGGTCAGAACTCAACACGGTTCTCAGGGAAGAACAGTACATTACCTCATGTGTTCCCGCGCGCCAGCACCTTCCCTCGCGGCCGCAAGGACTCGCCACGCTGTGGATTAACTGATGTCTGCTGCCGCGAGACTCTTTGCTCCAGAAAATGATGATCTTGCTGAATCTGTTTATAAAGCTGCTTTCTTTCGTCTTTTACATGTACTGGAAATGAAATAAACTTTTGTTTGAGAAAGGAGAGGACACATCTGCTGGTCAAGCTGAAGGTCACACTGCAGATGTTCTTTTTTGAAAATGACCGGATGAGGCTCATGCAGTTACCTAATAAAATGTCAATCAATCCATGATTCAAAATCCAGAATGGAGCTTCATTCAATAACATTAGATATAAAGAGATAAATCACTGTTCTAACTGATATACCAGAGAATCCACAAAAAAACTGTCAATGAAATTCAGTTACAAAGGATTCTTGTGACTATTTGGGATTGAGACATTTGGATCTTCATGATTTGTTTTCTAGAACATGCCTTATTTTTTATTTGACTTAAGTTTCAATTGACAAACACTATGACAAAGCTGTGGCGACTATAACAACACTGAATGTGTCAACACTGTGCTCATGAAACATTAGCATGGTAGATGTTTTGTACAGATTATGTGAATTTAACAAAACAGTATTTTTTTCAAGAACTGAAGAAGAGCACGACACTCTTGTTCAAGATGCTGAAACCTGCCTACACCTGGTCTGGTGTAGTGAATGGTCGGTCCTAGTCCCTGCCGGTCTGGTATTCAAAAGGTTGCAGACCTTTCAATCACAAGGGTGAGTGGTGGACAGAGTTAAACCGTTGTGAAGAAAAACAACATTATGCTCCCATAATAATCAACATAACTCACAATGTATAAGAGCACTTATACCAATCAAAGCTCAAGAACTAATTGCAAATTTCTGGAAATGTTGCAGGTTTGAATCTTGGTCTGGTTGGCTCTACAACTGAGTGTCCTTGAGCAAGACACATACTCCACATGCTCACTGTGCGCCACGGCTTAGTGCTGCCCACTGCTCCGAGTTTCTGTGGGTCACTGGCACAATTGTCACAACTGCCAAGTTATTAACATGATCCTCCAATACCCTCCAACAACCAAGGTGTGAGTCATTTTATAGTTTGGACCCAACCAAGATTGGCAGACTTGCAACATATTGAAATGATATATTCACTTCACTGATGACACAACTGTGGTAGGCCTATTCAGCCAGAATAGTCAGCGCATAGAAAAAAGGTTGAACATCTGACTTCTTGGTACACAGCCAACAACTTATTTCTTTAAGTGGCAAAGATGAAAGAAATGGTTGTTGACTTCCAGAGATCATACAGTGATTTCTCTCCACTGGAAATTGTCGGAGCCAAGTGGAGATAGTCAAGAGCACTGGATTTCTTGGTGTTTTGTCAGAAGAAGAACACTAGCTCCATCAATAACAAAAGCCCAATAGCATCAGAACTTCCTGCAGCAGCTGATGGGTAGAGCCATCCACCACCCATCCTGACCACCTTTTACAGGGCTACCATAGAAAGCATCTTGAAACAATTGCATCACTGCCTGGTTTAGGAGCTGTACAGCCACGGACCACAAGACTCTGCAGAGAATAGTGTGGACAGCTGAGAAGGTCATTGGTATCTCTCTTCCTTCCATCACCTTCCATCCTACACCAGGCCCTGCATGAATAAGAGAAAACGTCATTGCAGATGACCAGTCACACCCCTCAAACACTCTTCAGACTTTCACCCTCTGGGAAGAGTTTCTGGATAATTCGGACCCTCACAAGCCGAGAGATTCTTTAACATTGAGTGAAGCCGAGGAAGACATGAACTTGCATATACTTGTACACAGGACCATCACACAACACACACTCATTCCCTATTAATTTACAATAAATGCCCCTCAGTAATCTCTCACTTTTTCGTGATCAGACTTCATTACATTGAGTGAAGCTGAGACCTGGACTTCAAAACATGTAATGAACGCAACCTTGCACAAGGCCACTTTTACCATTTCCAGTTTATTAGTCGGTGTATGTTCTAGTACTTATTTTTTGTAAAACCCCTGACTGTTGTACCATGCATTCTGTGTAGCACTAGAGAGAACGGTCTCATTTCACTGTGCATTGTTCGGTTGTATGTGGCTCTTTGACATCGACTGTACAGGTTCTTCCCTTCAGTTGTAAACTTGAGACTTCCCTTTAATTTAACATTCAACAACAAAAGCTAAAAAAGGTAATTATTTTTTTTCAGAGATTGAGAAAGTCAACACCCGTTCCAATTCCACAAACATTAACAAACACACATAAACCAGAAACAATGATGGTGATGACTTTTGTGGCTTTGTTTTAAAGATGGCTGCAGGGGTGCTTTATAAGCTCAAGGTTGTGTGTTAAACAGGTTTGGCTCGAGGCATTAAAACTGTAAAGTGGATGAAAACAACTATATACTTCAGATGAGTGGCAAAAGTAATAAAAACAAAGTAACCCAATGTTAAGGTGTCGATGAGCATGTCTCTTTTTCAACAGACTTAAACTCTCATTAATCATCTGCTCCGTCAGATAACTCTCTAACTCTGTGTGCTCTATGTCTATCAGCTACATCCGTTTGATTTAGTTGATGTAGTATAATGTGTCTACATTGGCGCCCTTTTAAATACTGCATGCAATGTATAATTCTCGTTCACTAAAGCAGACTGGTTTGTCTTCTCTCTGTTTAAGAAATCTTGTCTCTTATTTGGAGTCATAACCAATGTAGCGCTCACAAAACTTAGTCCAGCTTTTAATAACTACAGTTTGTCAAACTTTTTTCATCACTGTCAAACATAATTTTTCACATTAACCACCACAACTACATAATTTTCTGCCCAACACACATTGAAACAAAACATTTTTTCTAAAAGACTGAAAACACACCTTTTCACTAAAGCACAAATGTTACTGTGGTATTGTGTAGAAAGGCATCCTTATTCCGATGCCTAGAGCCAAAGCCCAAGATGCTCCACAGTGCTTTAAAAAAATAATAATAATTTTTTGTTAAGTTGATAAACTTAGTCTGTGTTAATGTAAATTCTTTCTCTTTCCCCTTGTGGTTTTGTTGATATACACTTCTACTTGGATGAGGTTTGGAATATCAGGAGGGAGATTATGTTACTCTCGACCATTGGGAAGAGGTTAGAGTCATTTTGTGTCTTCTATACAAAGGATGGTGCTGCTTCAGAACCAATTAAAATGAAACATCGTTCTTTTAGCCTCTGGAACCATTGTCACACAAAAGGCTTTGCACTATCAAAATAGCAGAGGAGACTGACACCAGTGAGCACCAGATTCTCCATCCGTTCATGTTTGTTCCGCATCACTTTCTATCAGAGAGTTTTGTATTTCTAGCCATTGACACATTGTTGCTTGCTCAGTGGTCAGACACATAGTCAATGTCATAGTCATCGGTAAATTATATAAATTGTTCTGTTTATTTCATACAGCAACTTTGAGGGTGTTTTTGTGACATTAAGTGCTTAAATATACACCGAATTGAATTTAACTGATTAAGCATCAGCTCTGTACAAGTAAATCTTCTGAAATATTCTGTTCACTTTGTTGAAAACTCTTTAAAAAGCTGCAGCGTAATGACTGACAGGCACTGTGAAGAAAGTCACCTGCACCAAGCCAAGGGAAAAGGGTGGTGAGAGGGGCAGGGCGTTCTGCTCACTGATTGGTTAATCATCTTACAGGGGCCTGGCCTGTCTGGGGAACCATATTTGTTTTTTTGTTGATACAGATCAACAAGAAATTAATGCAGTGGCATAGAAAGAGAATAATGGGGGACCAATTGAGAATACAAACCAAACACGATTGCGTAACTGGCACCCCCACTTGTTTATATCACTATCTGTTTTGTGTCCATATGTTTTAAAGTCTTTGAGGCGAGATTGGCTATAGTAACCTAGCAGAATGTCTGAAGAAAAGAATGTCTGTTGCCGTTGTACAGAATAAAGAAGTTCTATTGAAGCAGCACAATGACCCTCTTTCCTGACATGGTCTTCATGTCCAAGTCTTCAGAGAGTTGATGTCTCTACTCTGTTTGATAAACGGCTCTTCAGGACATATCCCAAACCATTATTCTCCTCCACCGTCAAGCTCTTGTTCGCTCAGCTCTTTGTCTTTGAAACCTAATTGCAGTCAGATCAGACTTAGGGTATAGATACTTTACATTGTTTTCCAGGTAAATTGGCAGAATAACCAATCCACCACCCCCACCTGCCTGCTCTCCCACAGATATGCAAACTTTTTATAAAAATCTTAAATATAAATTGTTTTATATTGCAAAATTAGGTTTAGTATATCTGCTGCCAAACCAGTTGTGTGTAGAGTAGATGTGTGGCCATAATAGTTAAAAAAAATTGTATAATAAAACACAAAATAGTGGAAAAATAGACTGAAAAATGTAAAAGGATAAATCTATTTTTATAAAGATAAAAATGCAGATCTCTTTTCTGTCTTTGTTGATTGATTGAGGAAAGTCAAAGCTTCTGAGGTAAGGGTGTTTATATTGTACAGTAGTCTTGCTGTGAGGTGTGTGTGTGTGTGTGTGTGTGCGTGCGTGTGTGCGCGTGTGTGTGTGTGTGTGTGTGTGTGTGTGTGCAGTAGTAGCTATGAGAAGCAGCAGTGCTTGATATTAAACATTAAATAAAAGCTCATGATACAAGCATCGCATATGGGGTGTTCATTGGGAGTCATTTTGAGCTTGATAATGATCTCGAGTTATGTGGAAGTTGAATCGAGGGAGAGAGAAAAAAAAGTCTCTTTGGATCTCGTAGATATTCCAGATTCTTGTTGTCAGTGTATACTATGAAAGGATGAACTGCTCCCTCCAGCCAGAGATGATGATGTAGGTCTCTTGCTCTCCAATCCTGAAGGCAGTGTAATGTGCTTTAGGCAGAGCATGGAGCTCCTGGTTCTTCTAGGGCTTCTGAACGCTTTCATGTTCTTTGTGCAGTTGAAAACTCGCCGGTGTAGGAGTTGATTTCAATGCGAGAGATGTTGGTGGCCAGTGCAGCAAATGTACTCTAGCTACTGGAGATTAACACCAGCTCCATGCCGATATACTTTACCAGTTCTGGAAGTGGGATTCACCCGCTGGATGGGCAACAAGAACATCACAGATGGTCTGATTGTGCTAGAAGGAAAATAGGTGTGACACAGTAACTATTCACCATGGTGATTACAGCTTCAGAGAGTCTTGTTATGTGTTTGTGCTGTCAACTTAGTCCAATTATACATCACAATATTCTTCGGTTTAACCGCTCTTAGTTGTTTTTATGTGGCAGTTTGATTTACACATTACAATATTCACTGGTGACTACATGTGTGAAGAAAATCATGGAAATGTTGTTGTCATGTAAAAACGTGGGTTATATTACGGCCTTACGACTGAGATTGTATGATTGAGTTAATACAAAATCCAGAAAAAATTTTTTACAGAACGTTTTTCACCAATTTTTTTCAGATTCAATTACAATCAAAATGTTGCAGAAGAATCTTGATAATAATTACAATGCCTTACTTTTTTCTTGTAGTTTTTGCAGAATTGTACTAGAATCTACACATTACACACTAGCTGCATGTTACACGCATTTCCCCTGTTTACTTGCATCAACACCCGTTACACCACTGTGGATATTACAACCTATAACTGTGATTAACTACATGGTCCTCTTTGATCAACAGGAATGTTAAAATTAAACACACCACTAGGCTTGTTCTACTGGCATATTGTGGACATTTTGAATGTAGTTTTCTGTGTTCAGCAGTTGTGAATTGAGTTCTGGACACAAACTAGTGCACGACCTCCACGTCCAGTAAACACAGACAATTCTTTTTTTATTTTGGTCCAGAGTCGTCGTCATTTATCATCCATGTGATAATCCTGGCTTTTATGAAAACACTTTTCTTCCGCCGTCCTGAAGAGTGAAATCATTTGTAAGCTCTAGTTTGCGTTTTGAGAAGCACATTAATCATTAGGGACAGTTGGACTATATGTAAATTAATGGTGTGGTGGTGCTAAAACTTTGACAAATTGCAGTTTCGTCTTTTACTTCAACAAAAGAAAAGCCCTGGGTTGTTTTAATGACGGTAAAAGCTCTGGAACTGGTGGCTTCATGTCCAGCCTTCAGCGGAGCAGTTCCTCCCTGAGGAACATCATTAAGAGAATCAGTCAATACAGCCCATTTGGAAAGTAGTTCGCTGGAACGCATTATAAAACCAGTCCGAGAAAGATAAAAAGTGTCAGTAAATTGACTCGAGTTTTTAACTAGATTTCCAGTAGCTAATTATCTGATTGTGACATTTTGACACCCTTATTTGCTAATCCACTGTTAATCCAGCTAAAACAGCTTCACGTGCCCAATAGAAATGTCTCTATTAAAAACGTACAGTGGTCTCTACTGTACAGTCTTTACTAAAAGCAACATATTTTTTGTTTAAACTTTTTGCATTATAATTGATGTATATTAAACAATATATACTAACCATAGTTATCATAACATCATTTACTACAATTATAATTGTTATCAATATATCTTTATACCAACAAAAAAGGTTGTGAGTTTGATTCCAGGAATGCACAATTTCTTTTCTCTCTAACTGTGTGAGTCTGTTTGTGCATGTGTGTAAGAGTGTGTATTATATGTATGCATCTACCAGACACTTTTATTAAAAATTACATTTATCTCTTCTTTTCACCGTCAAATTTTTTTTTTCTGTTTGTTGACATCGGGAAAGGGGATTTATATAGTTGTGCCTCATGAGAATGTGAAATGACTTCAGAATGCTGAACCTGTTGTAAGGACTGGTTTTATGGATTGTAAATGAGTCGGCTATGATCTGTTCACTTGCTGTTGATTGCTCCGACTCTGAAGTTCTGGAATATGGCCAATGAAAACTATATCTTTTCTTCAGTGGCTTTCCTCCAGAACACAATTTTCAGCGTAATCTATGGAAATCTGCTTGAGAACGCACTGTAGGAGCGAGACAAACTCTTTCTCTTCATCTGTTTTGAGAGAAATACTGTGTGAAAGGTTGCGGTCAGCCAGAAACACACTCTACTTAAGTCTTCACTAAAGCAACATTGCCAAACCTGTAGACAATAATGGAGCTAATGGCAGAAATCTTGTTTTGGAACTTGCACTATTTGGCAATTTAAAGTTTGTTGCAAATCAATCATGAGGGGTAAGATTAAGTGAAGTAGGATTGCACAATTTATGATCATGATTTATATGATATTATAAGAATTTCGGTTATTTTGTGTGATTATTAGCAGTTGTTGCTCTCAAAAGCTAGATCCTTATGAAAAAGAAAATGCTTGAAAACATTTGGCTGGATAGTTGTAGTGACACTTTTTCTTTTATTTTTTCTTCCAACAATTTAAAAACATGATTTCAAAATTTTTGAAAATGTGCCCATATTTGTGAGTGAAAGCGTACAGGTGCATCCCGCCTTCAAGCCTGAAGTTATTGGCTCTAGGTCTCTGTGACCCAGCAATGGAAAAGAGAGAAGATGAATGTATGGGTGAAACCAGGAACTTTGTGAACTATGTGATAAAGTATCATGTGGGCAAAGTGACTTATGGCATCATGCAGAAGGTTATGCCAGGCTGATAGCTCACTGACCTGTCTGGCCAAATCTGGCCGAGTTTAGGCTTCAGGAAATTTAATTGGATACATAAGATTCTCTTGCAAATTTTGCTTCAGCAGGTCAAGTGTACCATGAAAAGATCTCCGATTGTCTATCAAATCGATGGCGTTCAAAAGGCGTTCAAAAGGTATTCAGCTGTTATGAGACCACATTATGAAACTCATTGCCATGGAAAGCGAGAAAAAGTGAATTTTATTTCTAAAGCGCTCTCTCAATTCTAGACTCAACAGCAGCTTTGTGAATTAGCAAAAGAAGATTGTTGCATTTAGTCCACTGGTTGTTGGTATTATGAGTATGGCTAATAAGCAAGCAACATATGCGACAGTGGCTAGGAAAACAAAAACTCTCTGGCGAGAGGTGAGGAGAAATAAACCTAATGAGAACCTGAATCACTGGTTCCAGTCTCCTCTGGCATTCTAACCCTACCATGTCTTTGTGATAAAGAGAAGACGACTACAATAAATTACCTTGACATTAATTTGGTTTCCAGCGCCTCTTTAACATTAACTTTTATAGATTTTTAACTGGTGAAATTAAAAGGCACTTTTAACAGGCATCTCAGAAGATGTGTTATTAAGCAGAGAGAACCCACGTCTTTCATGCGCAGCATAATATGTCTTTTTGTGTCTGAGAATCTGCTTTCTCTACATTTCCAGTAAATTATCATGCCTTCTAGCATGGCCGTACTGAGAAATAGAACATAAAGAGTAGATTGAAGATTGTGGGGGTGTCAGAAAAGAAAATGTTTTTTGTAGAAGAAGTGACTATAATGTGATTATAATGCATGTTGCAGCTACAGTCACATCAGATTCATTGACTCACGTGTTCTTCACGTCTCACTCTCTCTTCACTTTCACTAGGACTTTTCAGTGTTTATAATGGAGTGACATGACGTTATAAGTGCAAAGATTCACAGAGGTCCAAGAGGTTGCTATAATCACGGCAAATTCACTGAGATGTCCACATGTTATTCTTACAGTAAAAGTCATTAAAACATTAAAATGAAACACAGCATGATTTGTCCACTGGCTCCAGAAGCAGTGCTAGTTAAGACCCACTGCACTGTGATTCTTTTCTATTTTCCTAGTGGTGTATTTAAGTCCATTAAATCCACTTCTCTAGTGCTGGTTTCACATTCCAAGCGACGATAATCTGCCTTGAATTTCCTGGGAAACCACTCCGTAATCCACACAGAGCGGATTCCTGTAGCTCGCTCCGATCGCTGAGAACAAAAGAGCATCTACTTCCAGTTTTCCGGGGTTCCCTCCACCCATCAGGGTCTGCAGGCCCAACCTTTCCTTGGAACATTGTGCATCCGGAAAACATTCAACTTCACTGTGAGTTTGGTAATTACAACAGCTGTAGTGCTGTGTAATTAAGACTATTATTCCCTTATGAATATAATAAATTATGATTATATTTTAAGTTATTGCACCCACAAGCCTCATTTAAACCCCCAGTTGTTTTGTGGTCTGTGTAAATGTAATTATAGCGTTAACACTGCATTAATTTCTGCATCAACTAATGGGCAGCGACAATAATTCTACATCACTATATTTCTAGAACGGTAAGAATTATAGTGGTGTGGTTTTTTATTTTTTAACGTTGTGCTTTTGTTACTCGGCAGGCCGTGTTTATTTATTTTGCTCTGTGATTAAAGAGTGAATGATGTTGCACTTCTGAAAATGTATGTAATTAATAACAATTTTTCAAATGAAGCAAAAGAAAACTAATTTATCCAGTGCTCCTTCTACATACTTACACATATTTGTTAATATACATTCTGTGTGTGTGTGTGTGTGTGTGTGTGTGTGTGTGTGTGTGTGTGTGAGAGTGCGTGTTTCAGTGAGTGAGTGTATGTGTGTAGGACTGGTCGAGGAGTCATAAGTATAGTGTGGTGGTCTCGGTCTGGTGTGTTTAATGGTGCACATCTGTCAGAGCTTTTATCCTGCTGCAGATAAAGCTTTTCTCAAGTTGCTGTTTGAGCTTTTCCATTTTGCTTTTGCTGTTGGAGAAACACTGAATGCATATGGCTGATAGGGAATGATGTGTCTTTCTCTTCAGAAAAACAGAAACTCTGCATGCTGCCTGCTATCCATCACTCTTAGCATTCCCTGTTTTCTTTCTCTCTATCTGTCTGTCTCCAGCAGCTTTGCTTCTCTCGCTCTTTGACTTGTCTTTTCATTCGCCTTCTCTCACCTCAGACTCGCTGCGTTAATGGAGCAGAAAGTCAGAAACATGCATAGAAAGATCTCAATTCATCCTCAACGAATGGAAGTAGTCATTTGTACAAAGAAATCAGTAGATTACATCAGTCACTCCACGTTTAGACATGTGCTATAATTTTAACAGCAACGTTTGAGTCTTTTAGTCTTTTGTTGCACTGAATTCACTTGTATGTTAAATGAACTGAATCTTTCTGCTGCCCCATTATACTCTCTTTCTCCATGTCTCTCTCTCCTTCTAACTCCCTATATATTTACACTCTCTCCCATTTAGTCTCTAGAGCCTAAACGCTCCTGCCACACATACCCATGCAAGCACCCTTTGTAGACTTTAACATTCTCTCTCTCTCTCTCTCTCTCTCTCTCTCTCTCTCTCTCTCTCTCTCTCACACACACACACACACACACACCCACACACCCACACACACATACATTTAAATCATATTGGGGTCCCTCTGTTGACTTACAAACAAAACAATGCGTTCCCTCTACTCACTGTAACCAGAACCATCAAAATATAGTATTCTCCTTCTATACTTTGACCTTAACAAAAACTTTTTATTTATATTTGATATTGTTCAAAAGGTATGAAGCAACGAGCCCAATAGCATGAGCTGAAATTAGCATTTTATTTATTATTATATTTATTTAAAAACACAAACCAAAACATCAACAAGAAATACAACATAAATGTCAAATAGGGCAAAAATGAACACAACAAGACTTGGATTTAGACTGGATCAGGGGCCTGTTGCAAAAACATGTCCTGGTTTCTGGTAACCTTAGTTCCATAATAGTCAGGGGAACCTTGGTTCTCAGGGTTTGGTTTGCTTCTGCATATTCTAAATTGCAATGAGACATTTCAAATTGGCTGCAAGAATTTGCATAGGGACCCAGTATCAAATCTTGCATGGTATTCGACTAAATGAAGTGAATTGGAAATGCAGCCTCCCAGCAGCAGTCAAGATGTAGCAATGGAAAGGAATTGCAATGGAAAGGACTTCCAACAGGGAACCAAGGATACGCAAGTGACCAAGATAATCCCCGTCCGTCAGTCTACTTGACGTTCTGTCAAAGGACTGACAGTTTGGGGAACCAATCCCAAGGGCACTGATCGGAATTCTTTTCTGGCTTCCACCACCTCTAATCTGAGTTTCCACTAGGAGAGCAGATCACAAATTTTTCCCACTGTACGTTATGTCCCATCCGTCTGACAAGGGCAACTAGGACCTTGAATAGAAATAAAACCTCTATGCAAGGTACAAAGAACATACTCTATTGCCGGCACCACTGGACCACAGCTGTCCCTGTTGTAAATGCCAAATGCGGGATTGCAAACTCAATCCACTGGTGGAGTCACTACTGCTGTTAAAAATATGATTTGAGCATTTGAAGCTATCAGCTGACAACTAGTTACCAGCTTGGGTAACCAGATACTGAAAATGGGTAGTGGGAACTGAGAACTTTCGTGCCTACAAAACTAAAGTTTGCATAGAAACAGTTGGCTTCTTTGGAGCTCACTTAAAAAAAGACAGACTGCATAGGGGAGATGTCCAACTACTTGACGCATAAAGGACAGCAGGAGAGCTAAGACTTTATCTCTTAACACCTCCCTGCACATTTTTGTGTCTCATGAAATTCTCTCAGCGTATGATTCCAACATGTAGTGTGAATCAATTGAACCCCTTTTAATGTCTGCATTTGATTGTTTGTTTATCTGTTTTAAATGCTCTATGCTTTTGCTACTTTCATAAGCAGGAATGACCAAAGACCCATATCTCACACCTGACCAAAGACTGATATCTCAATATTCCCCACTTGTAGACCCTTGTTCCAAGAGGTTACCTGCTGCTGTGTTGAGGATACCAAGGATACCAAGGATACCAAGGATGCCATGGATGCGGCGGGAAAGCACTTGACCAAAATGGAGTTGTCCATCTAGACTAGCACATGCTTCTAAATGCTGGGCCAATGCTTTTTTAGTTCAAGTGAGACCTCCTAAATTCAAGACGAAGGCCTGACCAAGACCCAGAATGAGCATGGTCATAGCAGACTGCCCCTGATCTTTAGGTGAAAGCCTCCATAGGTACCACACCTGTCTGTAGGAAGCATAGGTCCAACCTAATACTCAAATGTGATGATGTGACTGCGATGTTCAGATTGGAATTAAACCTGATAGAGATCAAATTGTAAGCAAATTGATTGTCAGAAAGAAAACATCTCACTTACTAGTGTAATTCTTGACGGAGGACTTGCACAACCAGAATACCAGAATCACCAAATCTAAGATGTTGACTGATGTTTCAGAGGTGTTTCCTCACAAAATAGACTTGTGTATGAAAAGTTCTGTAATTTTCCAATGAAACATGTTGTGTATTACTCGTCTACTAATTTCTCCCCAGTGAGAGAAGTGCATTTACACGCATGTCCGTATTGTTTCGGTTTCTGTGGTTACGTATGTTTCGCCAAGCTATTCTTGCGCTCTTTAGATCACTCAAGTGGGCATCTGAAAATAGCAGTATAACACTGAAATTACCAAGTCACAGCCCAGCTGAAATGACAGTCAACAGCAGCCCTCTGTCACGCAGCTCGCATCGGCCGTCTGCAGGTAAACACTTCAGCGGGTCAAAAATACATGAAACCGCATCAGCGCTCACCTGGTTTGGCATGTCCCCTGAGCCGTGCATTAAAGAGCCTCATCTGTGAGCGGCTGTCACCTCTCCACGCTCCTGCTGTAAAGCCCAGGCAGGGCAGAGAATAGAACAAGCAAGTCCTCCACGGTGGAACGAGACGAGACGAGACGGTCTGATATGGATCCCACGTGTGCAGCCATTTGGATACGGGCTCAATTCTTCAGGGCCTGTATATCATTGCCTCGGGTCGACAGCTATACATACACATGTGACGCTTCGAAGTGTGTAGTGTTCTAAGGATGAAAGCCCCGCACCAGCGGACCCTACGGTGACGGCAAAAGAGGCTGACTGTAAACAAATGAATTCCGATCATTTGAGTGAGAATGGAAAACAAATATTCATTGCCATGAAGACAATGGGAATTGTATTCATGGCAATGAAAAACAAAAAACATTTACAAACAAATGAACCTGGTCAAATCTTTAGTCAACATATCAGGAAAACAATGCTGAAATAAAAAAAAAATAATTGCAGATGAAAAATTGACATTTCACAGAGTTGGAGCATTGTTTAAATCGGAATACAATGAAAAGTAAAGGAGCAACATGAGCAAAAGGCTTATTCACACTAAATCATAGACAGCTATGTTTAAAATCATATTGCAATTTAATGTAAATGAAAATTGTTCTATACACAATTAAACTATTTCACACATGCTGAAAAGAAATAAAATGTTTTTTTTTTTGTTTTGTTAGAACATTTTTAAAATTGTTAATAAAATAACAAATAAAATAAAAAATAAACATTGTTGTTTATTGTTTTTTTTATTTACGCTGAAATCCTTGAATTTTTTTTATACTGTACTAATCTCTTTATAGCCTTTAGATTTGACAGGACAGAATAAAATAAGTTTCAACTTATTTTACCCTTTTAAAAATGTATCTTTGTTTGACTTTTGCTTTGCACATTTTCCCATTATGCATCATACACAGAAAAAAAAAATAATAAAAAGATGTGCAAATTCAGAAATAAATGTCTATATTGATTTAAATTTTTGGGGTCCATATAGATTTAAATGCATTACCTGGCACAACAAACAAAGGAGTTCCTCAAAGACAAACAGAACACCAGTATTGCAACAAACAATATTTAAAAACAGAGTTGTGAATTACAAAAAAATACTATTAAGTAGTGTAATCATCAATGGAACTTAAATGCCATGTAGAATTACAATAGATTTTTTAGAAGAGTTTGATTTGTAAACAGAAGTCAATTACAGGTGCGGGCCGACATGAACGATGCTAACAGGCGTTAGCGCCACAGCAATCAAATGTTCCTCAGGGGTAATTCACACATTGTTAGTGTCAGTGTGTCTCACTGGGCTTTTACTCAGAGGGTCGTGATGCCAATAATGATTTTCTGTCAGTCTAGCTGAGTTCTTGACATTGTTTCTCTTGTTGTAGTTTCACTGGTTTTAGAAAAATGTCAGTTTTTAAATGAATGCTGGTAATTGTTTGTTCACTAAAAAGTTACTTCACTTTATACAGTTATTTTGCCTTGTATACAAGGTATTTGACCTTGTCCAAATGCACAGAAATTTCTGCTGTTTCTCCAAATCGTTTAAAAGTGCTTTTCTTTGTAGATGCTGAGGTTTCTTAATACAACAATTAGAAAAAGTATTACTGTTGAATACTTTTTCCAAGTATTCAACAGTATTTTTACGTGTTCTTTCACAGATGTAGAGCGTGCTCTTAGATTTAGTTGTGAGAGACTATTTATCTTTGAGACATGTTTTTCTAATTAATCATTTTATACAATTGATGACATTTAGTTAATATTTTACAATAACATACACGTAAGACGCGTATGCAACGTTATTGACCGGCGACTCATTATCTCACTTTGACACCATATAAAGGGCTAAATGATCAAAAGCACCTTCACTCATTAACAATTTATTTTAAACTTTGTACATAAGCAACGGCGATATATATTTCACCTGATCAAACAGATTTCCACAATTCAGACTGTATGAATGATGTATTAGTGTGATCCAGATGTTCTAGTTTATGCAGAATTTTAATAGCTCATATTTGCAGTGTGAATAGTGGTAGACGAAAATATGTATACATATAAGACAAACTCTGAACACAATAATCTAGATAGTAAAATTAAAAAACAATGAAGCTTTCAAAGTGAATTCATAAATAGAATATTTTTAACTTTTACTATAGAAATTGTTAGCAAATTTATTTTGTTTGTTTGAAAACCTATTTGATGTGGGTTTTCAGCAAATCTATAACATAAGCATCCAATAAATTCTTTCTATAATAACACTTCCGACTGTCAAGCATACAGTATGGTTTTTAAAGACCATAAGTGTGATGCTTTTTAGATTTAGTGATAATTTCTTTTGTCACACCTTTTCTTAACTATATTTTAAGAAATAAGTATTCAACTCAAAATTTTCAGAATTTATTCCCCAGACGCCAATACAGAGGTATAATAATAATAATTTTTTTTTTAATTTGGGGGCATCTTTCGAGACCCCCAAGGTCGCATTACAGAATAAAACCTGCACACGCACACCAATTGCCCGGCAGAACAGTGGCAGCCAATCTGCGCCAGCGTTCACTGATGCAGGCATACACACAATACACACTCACACACACCCAAGACCCAGACTTTTTGGACTGTGAGAGAAACGGAGCACCCAGAGGAAACCCAAGCGAGCCCGGAGAGAACATGCAAACTCCACACAGAAAGGCCCTCGAACTCACACCTTGAGTGACAATCGGAACCTTCTTGTCTAACCACTGCGCCGTCGTGCCACCCCCGCATCAGCGTATCATCTGCAAATAGCGCGATATTCAATAAATCTGACTCTTCCGATTTGTATATAATTTATATACAACAGGAAAAGTTTTGGTCCCAACACTGACCCCTGAGGGAAACCACAGTCCATATTCAAATATTCAGACGGATAATTGCTTCACAAATTGTGTGTCTGTTTCGCAAATAACTTCTGACCCAGTTCAGCACTATCCCTCTAATCCATACTTTTCTAATTTATCATTTTGTGTGTCATAAATTATTGTGTCAAACGTTTTTTTTTGTACCTTTACCACCTAAAGTTTTCTAGTTTGTCTGATTTTCAGCTAAATAGAGACTTTAAGCAGAACTGCTAACACAACAGATCCACATAAACCCCAGAAGAAATGGAGCTCCAGCTGTGACAGACGCTGGCTCAATGGAATAAAATCACTGTCCTGGACATAAGGGTTCTCCAAACATTCTGTTGAATCACCTTCGATTGACTCACGAGGAGAACTCCTGATCTCTGCTCGCTGCCCTTGCCATGTTCCACCTTTCCTTGATGCGCTCTGGTCACCTTCGCCCCGGCCCACGGCAGAAGATATTATAACCCACGAGGGAATGACCTGTGGATGAAGACTCCAGCTGCATTTCATTCATTCTCATCTGCAGGGGGGATGTGATGTGCTGGACGGCCGATGCACAGCTACAACACATTTTTTCCATTCAATTTTGCAAAGAAACACCCCATGACATAAATTGGCAGCAGACGAGTAGAGAAACATATTCATCTGAAGATGGATGTAGAGGAAATGCCAGTGGTCGGCTTTAAATTGATGTGGAAACACAGTGAATTTGTGTTTCCGGCAGCGGCAGACGCTGATTCCCTCTCATCCGTTGAGTGTCTTCTCTAAAGTGAGAAGAATCAAAGCCACCGTACCATTCTTTTTTATTTCTGCCTTCTTCATTCAATTCATCCCTGAATCTGATGTTGTTACTCTCTTTTGCATCTTTATTCAGGACGGAAGAGATGCTGAGAAAAACAATCATATTTGTAGTATTTGTGGTCACAGTCTGTAGAGTAAATTCTAAAAGCTTTCTGTGCTCAGCGAGGAACATGTAAGACTCAAAGATTATGGTTGAAATATTAGTGATCAAATACAACGAAAATGTCAGTATAAAACATTGTAAAATGTATGCTATATGAAATTAATTTTATATATTGTACGAATACAGTTGCATGTATGTGTGTATTGTACGAATACAAGTGCATGTATGCGTGAATGAGTATGTGCATGTGTAAGGAAGTGTCAGAGGGGTGAAGGGGTGAAACTATATATACCTTACTGTAAAAATGACTGTAATACAAGTCACCAATTCCACAAAGTCTTGAGTAAAAGTCGTAAAGTTAGCCTAAAAAGAAACGCCAAAATATTTGAAAAACAAGAAACTTTATTTATGAGGTTTATTTTATGACATACAAATGATTTTAACATCTCAATATTTCAAAATTATAGGGTAAACTAGATAAAAAAAAAAAATAAAAGTCAGCCTCAGTCCAACTCAAATGAGCCACAAAGTGCAACCGCTCATTCACATTCACATGATTTAGCTAAAAAAAAGCTCCACGTACCTCCAGCACCCTGCAGATGGCGATATCGTCTCATCAGGCCAAGAAATTAACCACAGTAGAAATAGATGATGACTTTATCGCACACAATCACAATGTAACGAGTAAGTACAGTGACGAGTCCATTCAAATGTAGTGGAGTAATTAGTACAGATACTCGATGCAGTCATATAGAGAGTAAAATTTGCTTATATGTTTGATACTCAAAACAGCCAAAGATCCTAAAGTAAAAATCCATTGACTCAAATACTTTACACCGCTGGGAAGTGTGTATGAGTGTGTGTTAGTAAATATTCTGTGTGTGTTAGTAAATATATTGTGTGTGCGTGCTTATGTGTTTTTTAATGCAAATCTAATAAAAGCACAAAGCTTTGCGTGAACTTGAAGAGAACACGTCTGGCTTGTTTCTGCGCTGCTCTGAAGCTGGACAGAGCTGCAGTCGTACTCCATCTGGCTGCTGATGGACAGAGGGTCCAGCAGCAGGTCCTTAGGGTCCGGAACTATCGATTTACTGCTTGTGCGTCAGTCAAGCGCTCAGAACAGTGGGACGTCACCAGACAATCGCTGACAGGCCTCAAGCCGCGGACGGCAAACATGCGCAACATGTCCTGAAGATCTGGTGGTGAATGAGCGCAATCGCCAGCAGCATCGAGCTGTGTCAGTAAACACACGCTAGTTTGAGAGAAGAACCGATGTGTGTGAGGGTGTTTCCAGTGGAGGTGAATCTGATGTCCTTCACTTCACTCACTTCTCTGTGTGTCATGATAATAAATTGTAATAGAGGTTTCTTTACGACAGCAAAACCATGACCTTTGATGAAGAGTCAACAGCAATAACATTTTAATCTGCGGTTGTTACTCGTCTTCGGCTTATTCGGTGTCTGTGCTTGCGTTCCCAGAGCTGGCCAGGGACTTGCGCTGATGGAATGGTTGCTCATGTTGACATTTCTCTGGCATATCTTGGGAGAATGTTGTCCGTCTTTTTCTGACTGTGCTTTTCATTTACCAACAAAACATTTTTTTTTTCAACGCCAAATCTTGTGGCATTTTCCAAATCCAGCTCACACTGCAATAAGTGTAATCCTCAAATCTCTGTTCGTCCATCTGTGCCGCGTTCCATTCTGACGGATGTTTGGGCCGGGCCACACCGACACCATTGTGGGACTTTTTGGTCTTTTCGTGGGTCATCAGCAATTCTATCTATATTTTTTGTCAGCAACACAAGTTTTGTGAATAGTATATAAGTAAATAAAACTGATGCAGGTACTTATCTCATCTCCTTATTGTATTCACACATCGTTTTAATTCTTAACCTGTCACACACACATTGGCGTTTTTATGGATGAGCGAACGGAGCATAATTTCTTCATGTCACCAGCGCTTCGAGAAAAAAAAATTATTTGTACGGCCGCTATGTGGTTTTCTATTTAGTATCATACATTTTTGGCTGCCCTTTTAGTGTTTACTGAAGGACTCATGCACAGAAAATGTTGAAAACAGAGGCGAAGAAGATGCGGCGAAAGCTACTAACGTTTCTCAAAAAAGGAATGTTTTTAATTTTTATATAAATTGTGTGAAATGCCTAAAAGTACAGGTACATCGACAGCAGTCTTTTATATTTACAGTTGTATTTCCATGTTATCAATAATGACATAACCTTAGACATTTTCACTGAAAAAATACTGTGCCTGTGAGAAAACAGAATAATTATACATTCTTAAATATCATTACGTGAAAAAAAAAAAGAAGACTATGGATTACATCAGCAAAATTAAACAGGGATAATAAAATGAAGTGAAACTGCAATTTAAAATTACATTTTGTCTAGGGTGACTGTAATTCACTTTGTCTTTCTTTGTAGTCTCTAATTGGTTTCATCTATTCTCTCTCTCTCTCTCTCTCTCTCTCTCTCTCTCTCTCTCTCTCTCTCTCTCAATTTCAACAGGTTTGGCTCGTTCCACTTAGAGAAGAGAAGTGATGGATGGCGTGCCGGACTCCATGACCACTGTAAGCGGAGAGAGAGAGAGCTCAGCTTGACAAACGCTGTGCCCTGTACACGCTGCGTAAAAGCCGTCTGACATCAAGCTGTTGACAGCTCTGGCAGAAGAGCTGCATTGGTGCTCAGAAGTGGAATTTCACTGAATTTTGATGGCTGGAATATCACTTTCCTGAGACAGATCCACTCGAGGGGTGAAACCTCCCCTGGTTCGGCACCTCGTTTGACTCCAGCAACATTTTTTCCTTTTATTCTTCACTTGATGGACATCAAGGCCTGTTATTGTCCAGCACATTTACAGCACACCTTTTGTTTGCTCGCATTAACTGATGGATGATGTATCAGTGTATATGTCTGCTGGGAACCACATACTGATTATCTATCAAGATAATCTTATAAGGAACATTGTGTTTATGTGTTCACGGAAACTTGGCTTAATAACAACGACCCACACTCATTCCCGCCAATCAGCTTGACCAGCTCAAACCCTTCGGAGCAGACGGAGCCCTGTTTGAAGGGCCAAGATTTCAGATTTGAAAGAGGCAAGACTTGAAGAAGTAGGCGCACTTTGTGTTTATATACATGGCTCTTGTTGTCAGGATGCTGTGATGGTTTACAAACGCTGCTCACTGTTTTGGAGATTATGATCATGAAGTACAGGCATTTTTACCTACCGCGGGAGTTTACATGAAAATTAGTGGCGGTGTACATTCCCCGGTACTTCAACAAAAAGGAAGCAAATAAACTCTTCCTCCATGTGATGTAGACATCAGAACTCACCCGGATGCTTTTTTCATCATGGCTGACAATTTCAACCACACAGATCTAACGAAAACCTTCAAAATGGTCTAATCCCAAAGGACTTTCCAACTTGTAGATGCAACGCCATAAAAAGCAGGTTGCAACCTACAACAACAGCATCAACATCTCAAGAGACTGTCAGCCATCAACAAATGCAAAGATGATGTACTGTAAGAGCAACCAGAACAATCAAGCTGGTCTACAGACTGCTGAAGACCATGAGCACTGCTTTCAGAACAGTCTACCAGGCAAGTCTAATACAGAGTGGCCAGGGCAGATCTTGCTCATGGGATCAGAAAGGTAAGGAGGAAGGTTCTCGATCAATTTGGTGCCAATCGAACACCCATAATCTTTCGCAGGCCAATACAGACCATCCCTTGTTAGAAGACCCCAACACAGACCTGACAATAACATCTCATCTCAGAACCTGTTGAGAAACCTCTTTGGATATTTTCAGTTATTTAACACCACCTCTGACATAAACCAAGATGTCTCAGTCAGATTAATTCTTAGTCAGATTATTTCACACAAAGCTGAAGATTTGTGCCAAGGTGTTCACTGAAACCATTAACATCTCTCTGAGCCAGGCTGTCATACCTGCATACAACTGCTTCAAGAGGACGACCATCATTACTGTCACAAAAAAGTCACATCTAGCCTGCTTTGGTGACTACTGTCAATTTTCAACAGTTATTCACAAAACAAATCAAGTCTCTCCTCCCAGACCTGGACCTGGACTGGAGCCCATTCATGTGAATGTGAGTGCCTACTTAACACATGTTTTGTCCATTGTCTTTGGAGCAAACGAGGACACCAATGAGGGCCACTACATTTGAAGAACCAAGGAACACTACATTCTTAGTCAAATTAGCGCCACTTCCAGATTATTCCTCTAAATTGTGAACCTTCTTCAAAGGTGCCGTAGAGAGCATTCTGTCCAGCTGGATCACTAATGGTGCAGAGCCTATTCAGACTGTGGCCAAAAAGACCAATATAGCCAGGACATTGACCACAAGTCAAACTCTCTACCTCTAGGCCACCCACCTTTCACTTCTTACACTCTCATTTCTATCCCCCTTGTAATAGTCGTAAGAAGCTGTTGTCAGCATACAGTGTAGCAGGTTGGAATCCCGATCTGGTAGTCTCAAGGCTGGTCCGGTACACAGCTCAAGGCTGCCCACTGCTCCGGATTTGTGTACTGTACGTGTGTGTGTGTGTGTCTGTATGTAAAAACTTCAATGAATAGGTTAAATGCAGAGCCCAAAACTCACTTCACTTCACAAACGTCTGACCCTTTACAACACCCCTGTTTCTTCTCTGCACCTTGTCATTTAACACTAGTGAAGGAGCTAAACTCTCCAGCATTCACTAATCATGCGCAGACCTTTTTACATTTGTTTACACCTAAGGGCAACCTTCTAGGCTCAGCACGCACGAAGGACACTCGTACCCACTCTGGACTGTTCACTTCCGTACCTTCTGTACCTGTTTTGTTCTGGACCTTAAGCATAATATCCTCCTGCACATGTTGTGTAACTTGACGGTTATACATTTCAATTGGACTATTTACAGCATCCCTTTTATATAATTTCTTTTTGTACTATTTTTAGACAGTATTTTGTAATTACTGAATTAGTTAATCCTTTGCTCATTTTTTGTGTGAAAGTCTTACTTTTTTTTACATTTTAATTTGTGTGAATATATTTCAGAGATTCTAGAAATTATATTGGTTAACTGTGAATTTGGGAATTGGTTTCCAATCAGTATGTAGGTGTCCCCTGTTCATGGTTAAAACTTAAATGTTAAGAATTATCCGTCATTGTCGCCGGCTCAGTTTTCATATCGGAGAATCTACACTCATTATACTTCACACAAAGGCCTGACAGAAATGTAATTGCCTCATGCTGATGGTATAAGTAAGTCAGTAATGTCAGAGGCCTTTACACGTCAGCGAGAATGTCTTTATTCAGCTCTGGGGTTTAATATGAATGTATTTCTCCTTAAGCAGAGAGAAAGGTTTCTATTAGCAGATAAAGTAGGTCTGAGCGTGTGGGTCTCCCTCGGGCCGGACGACTGGAGCCAATCGATTCAAGCGTCTGTGTGTGTCATCATAACTGTTGGCACTATCAATGTCACCCTCTGTTCTGTTACGTGGGGAATTTGTGACATCGCTCCCTGTGAATTCATTCTGACGTGGAGGTGACATCGCCACATATAAAGAATCTATTAATAAAAAGCCTGACAGCAGAACGCGCCGAGAGCTTCTCCTGGGTTTAATCCGGCTTCAGCCGTCTGCCGGTATGGGACTCGCAAGGAAAGTGGCAATTTGTTCTAATGCACGTGTCATTTACATTACAGACGTTTGTTTGTAGGTAATAGCTAGTGGAAAATTTCCCCTCCATCATCATCACCCTTCCGAGAGGGAGGATGATCACATTTACATTTATAACTGATGCTGGAACAGTTTTCTTTTTCCACCGCACTCTTCTGCTGTTGCTCTGACATCAGAATATTGCTGATGAATCTAAGGCCACACATGAAAAAGTTCTTGTAGTGGACACCGTAACCTTTACTACTTAGTATAGTACAATGAAATGAGTTGAATGCAACATTTAAACCAACAGTAATAATTTTACACAACAGTACACAACCAAGAATTACGGTTTCTTGTGAACACTGCTCATTACAGTATACTGTAAATATAGAAACTTTTTGAAATGAACACATTTATTAGGGCAGTTGCGGTCCAGTGGTAGGGAGGTGGACTTGTCAAACTGGACAAGAGGTTGCCAGTTTAAATCCCGGTCCAGTGGGTTCCACAACTGAAGGGTTTTTGAGCAAGACACTGACCCCCCACACACTCCCTGGGTGCCGCGGCTAGTGGTTGACCACTTGCGACTAGCTTGTGAGTGTGTTCACTGTTTGAATGAATCAAATGCAGAGACAATTTTTCTCCACGGAGGGAAAAAAAAAGTTGGCAGAATACACAAGAATCCAAAAATTTTGTGCTCAGTGATTCAGTATTTTATTTGTCTTGACTTGATCTGTTGACAGATTGATCTGTTGACAGATCTAGACAGAATACCAGCAATTGTCAAAATTCAAAATTCAAGATTGTTGTCGATATATATTCTTTTTCATTTTAATTCATTTAAATTAAATTGTAATTTACATTCTTCATATTTATTTTAATATCCTAAGCTATTATTAATATTATTATTATTATTATTTTTTTTTTAATTATTTGGAAAATGAGTAAGTTTAGAATAATCCTTTTTTATTTTGTTTTAACTGCTGAACATTTTCATATTTGTGGGTGGTAAGCTGACAGACACAGTCAGTAAGAGTAATGAACTTCAACTTCTCTGGTTGCTTAGTTATATCACATTTAGCTGTGACACGACTCTCAACTGTTTTTAGCCCATGATAGGATTTTCAGCTCTGTGCAAAATCACAATTAATCCTCAAAAACTGCTCCTGGAAAATCCGGCAATTGTCAAGAAACATTAAGGCTTCTTCGCCAAAAATGAATTCCAATGAATTCAGCACGGAGCAAGTGTCATGCAGTCATCATTACAGGCTAAAGAACGGCCGCGCTATGCGATCATACGCTGATCTGTTATGGTACTTGAGGGCCAGACGTGTAGGTGACACACAGTTCATGCGACAGAGCCCAGGGGGACAGACTGGCTTTTCACCGAGCGTCTGACACCTTCTCCATATGCAAGCACCAAGCTGCAGCTGGATCTGCATTATTAGGCTGGAAATGGGGGTCAGCATGTTTGACACGAGCGAACACTGGTCTTCCACTACATCAATCCACGCTGCAGATCAAGGCCGGCTGAAATCACATCTACTGAGAGCCCAAGGAACCTTGCCGCTTCGGATTCAGCATCAATAAGTGGGAACTTTGGCATTGTAGCTACTGTCTGAAGGCCTGAGGCAAAGAAAAAACAAATCTTTATATTCTCAAGTCAAGTCGAGTCATGCCAAAATATATTGATAAATGTGAATATATCAAAAAAAAAAAAAAAAAGCTCTTTAATCCCATTGAGACTAGAATGATGAAGTCACATCTTAAATGAAACAGAGCATTAGTTGACCATATATAACTCATTCTTCAACATTACTTCATTTTAAAAAGATTAAAAATAACTTGACAATATCAGATAATTTCAATTGATGTCTTCAATTTCAAGACGGCACAGCTGCATTTATGAATACATACACAAATTCCACATTTGTAGACAGAAACATACTATTTGCCTGTCCATGTGACCATTCATCTAAAAAAAACCATCTGGAATTGGAGTACTGAGATGGACGATAGACACATATTCCTGTTTAGCATGAAAAATTCAGGTTGTCATGAGTTCTGGTGCTGTTTTTTTATGCTCTTATAAAGTGATAACTATTTTAGCAAGTAAAGCACTTATGAATGAGATTTAAAGTATTGGTTGTCTACAAAAAAGATTTTTCTTCAGTCTATTTGGTAACTCGTTTATAATCTGTTTGGAAGGATGACTTAGACCTGAGTTTTATTGCAGTACGTTTTCATAGAAAAAATAAATACAGTAGCATAAACACTAAATAAACCTCAGGATATGGAATCAGAAACTGCAGGCATTGTTTTTAATCTATTGATCTAATCTTTCTTGACAGTGATTTACAATTCATTTTTATTGGAAATATCTTAACAAAATTGAACAGAGACAAAACAAGCAACTGTCTCTGGAGGCAAAAAACACATGCTAAAGCTTCAAAGCCACTGACACAATTAATTGTGTAATTACGTATTAACCAATCTACTAACCAAGAAATAGCTTGGTTTTTAATGTAGATAGTATTTTGAAATAAATATAGTATTGCCAGTGCCAAATATTTTAAATAAGCGATACCTCTTTAGGACTGGAGGTAAGGGGAACGCGAATGATGCCGGTTTGCTCATCTCCTCAGTTATCTCTGTGAACTTCGTGTTGAACTTTGCAGTTCTCACAGCGGCTTCTTGTCTCCCAAAAATCTGGAACCAGAGAAATCCCTGTGAACGTCAGCTAGATTGTTGTTGCCGTTGGAAGAGCATGAGAATTGTATCCGCCACTATTAATGAACACGAACATTGAACAATTTAGACAATTGTAGACTCAATCTAGACTTCATCACTATGCAAACCAGCTTCTCTCTGAGATGGGCTGCAGTCTGGTACAGCACCAAGCTCAAATGTGGGTTCGTTGCAAGCGATTGTTCCACAGTTTCCAGACTACCCCTCTGGAAGTTACATATGAGACCCTTTCAAAATTTTGCTCTACACAGTCCCAGATCTTGCCTGGTGGCTGGGCAGACACTAGGTGCTCATCGCACCCAGATATCTCAAGCTCTATCCCTCTTGGTCAGCTTGAGCCTCCAAGGAGACGTCCCTCTAACCGATATGCCACTATATAAATGCTCTAGCCCGTCTGTTTTTTCCCCCTATACCTGATGCCCTGGACCTGATGGGTTAGTTGGGCAAGAGGGTCATCAGGTTCTTCTGGTGGTACCGGAGCTCATAGTTTTGGCAAAATCTCCTCAGAGGAAGCAATATTTAACAGCTGGCTAGACACAGGGCTCAATCTGGAATTTTCGTCCAGACCTCTGGAATCTCCTAGTCTGGCCACTGAACGGGAGGCTACGTTGATTGATATTCCCGGAACAGTAGTGAACACCCTTGTCCACCATTGCCTGTGAACCCTCTACTCAGTGACCTGAAATGGCAGGATTTCGTTAACTGCTTCCCACTGGCTAATGGCAGGGAAAACTGTCGGGCATGCGAGTGGGTTGCTGACTAACAACTGTGTGTGTGTGTGTTTATCTCTCCAGAAAGTGACCCAAGAGCCAAACTGAGCAGCTTCCTCTTGAGGTATTTGAGTTGATATTGTTTAGAACTCCTCATCTATTGCTGATTGCTGCCCTCCCAGCTCCTGTCTTCACAGAGAACAGTTTTAACATATTGGCGGCTACGCTCTGGTCATGCAAGGAACTAATACTAATCAGATGAAAGTGAACTTTGTAATCCCGGACCACCACCTGCAGGATGCCACAAAAGACATCATTTATAAATCCACTAAGCACTATAGACTGCATTAGTGAGCAACAGGAACCCACACACAGGTTCAGTGTTCCACGACCACGACAAAAGATCCACAATTTTGTTATGCACAAGATTGCACAAGAGTTATGCAGTTCACACATTTGGATTTTAGCTACATTTAGAATCAGAAAGTGGTTTTATTAGCAAACACACAATGAATTTGTTTTGTTTAGACATGTTCCTGTTACATACACACATACAATGACAATGTGATTGATTTGCAGATATACACTTATATACAATGGAATTTATGTACAGATATACACTATATGATATCTGGTATTTACATAAGGTGTAAGTTTCACAGTGATGGTTTTACACATTGAAATGTGCAGGTTTGAAAGGTTCTTGCTTGACTGTTCAGGATAGAGATGGCATTGGGGAAGAAGTTTTTTTTTCTGTCTGGCTGTTTTGGTGTTGAAGGATATGTAGCATTTGATCTATAAAGACTTTACATTGGTCTGGGACTAAGAAAAGTGCTAAATAAACAAACTTGAACTTGCCAGGATTATTATTGATAAATCATTTTCTGAGTCGCAAACCTATTTTTCTTACGTGTATATGTGCATTTACATACACACATACATACAGTACATGCATACAAACATTTAGCTATGTACCTTCACAGCTATAAGAAATAAACTCCTCAGCTATCGTGATTAAAGTTGTATTCGTTCTTCTCCCCAAAGATCATTTAATCATCCATCATTTTAAGTTGATAAATAAGGAAAGCAAACAAGCTTTTTCATCTCATGGAGCTCAGTTCTCTATCACGGCCCAGTTCATGTGCGTCATGTTGTAGACGAAACCACCATCATTACTACTGTGATTAGAGAAGATCAGTCGTTTTTTAGAGATCATTACACATCGGTAAAATCTGAGTTTGTAGAAACAGCTTGATCTTCACAGGGATTCATTATAGTCACATACATTTAAAATGGACTGCCTGTCAGTCTCACACAGACACACACACACACACACACACACACACACACACACACACACACACACATTTTGCACACATCTTTGCAAATGATGCAGAATTTATATTGGACCATTTCATGGCTTTGACCTAGATGGATCAACAGGAGGCTAAAATTGTTCCTTTACTTGGGTCTTTATTTCTGCAGGTTTTAATCTGATATAACTGCCATCTTTTTTGGGGTCTGTGGTGATAATCCTGTGACAGATTCAGTGAAGAGGGAGAATTTCATATTAAAGCACTAGAGATTAAACGCTGATATATCAGGAGTTCAGAAAGCATTTATGGTAAATCCAGTCAAGTGGCCCATGCCCATGTGTGACATTTTGAGTCCTTCTGGGACAATTACAGATCCAGGCCTGTAGTTGGTGAAGGTGAATTCTGCTGTTTTACTGCAGATTATAGAGCGGATTTCACATCAGCACCACCATCTAATTCAATTACTAATCCACAGATTTGCAGAGATGCCAGACATGTGGACGGGGTTTTCACTAAACCAGGACATTAAATGTTAAACGAACGTGTCAGCTTGTGAAAGAGGATCATGTTTTCCCAGTTAAGCATACTGGAGAAATACTGGAGATTTTAATAATCCTCATCATTCAAGCTTTACAGTATATTCTGTGTTTTATAATCTCTTGTAATAGTGAACATAGGGGTGACTACATCACTAATTTCTGATTGAATCTGATCAAAAAATGCACTGTATATAATTCTGATAATGTTAGATCAATTATTGTTTAATTAGGAAGAAAGGATGAAATCATCTAATACAACTAGAAATTAAACTACTAACAGCACAAACACTTTTTTTCTCAGACTCCTTTTATATAGTTATACTTGCCCTATCATAAATGCAAAAAGAAATTTTCTTTTGTTACAACTCCTGACATCTTTGAAGAAATACAACATTTAATTTAACTCATGTTTTTTCAATATATTTTTTTGTGATAAGTGATTTCATATATGATATTTATTTGTGGTAATTAAAGATTTTATTACGCCAAACTGATGTTTGGTGCTTGTAGGAGATTTGACATTTAATGCAATTCTGTTAATCTGTTATAAAAGGATATGGATTAAGGAAAATAACAATTAAATGCATTTAGAAGTTAATTTGAACCCTTTTGAACGCAAACAAATATTGATTCCTCAAACTCAATTATTTGAAGCCTCATTCGCGGTTATTGCTTTTAACTCTATGTGCTTTTAATTGCAAATAACAATCTCGATAGTTTAGCGTCATTAAACCAATGTGTGATGCTCCACTTTCTTCAAGTTCCTGAGGATGTCCTCAAGCTTTCATCTTTCCCGCGGCACGCTAGCACCAAGAAAACCTTTCATTTAAATTAGCTTTATGTTACGGCGCAACAATTTGTATTGTTTCTCCTAAAGCAGCCTACAGTCTCTAGACTTTCCATGACTAAACAAATGCATAATATAAGCTGCACTAGGACTTGTTTTAGAAAAGGATTGTACTGTTATAGATATTTATGTGTATTCACCATCTCTTGAATTTGTTCCTTTGGTAAATTTACAAAACTCGATTTCTAGACGTAGTCTGATGTTCTTGTTAGGATTGTCACTTCATTTTAGATTTAAACTAAAGCGCATAGTTGCCCTGTCTTAGTTTTCCTCCTGTTAATTGGTTGTCTCATCTTGTTTAACGCCTTATCATTGGTTTAGTCTTGTCACCTGCCGACTCTCCTTATCACCTCATTTAGTCCCTTATTTAATACAGGTGTTCTCTTTGTTCACTGCTAAATGGTTGTCAGGTGTTTGGGTCAAGTTTTGTGTTATTAGGCCGTGTGATGTGTTGGTTTAAGGATTCAATTTTTATTTTTGCCCCATGTAGCTGTTTAAGCTGCTCTTTTATATTTCTAGAGTAAAGACCTTTAGTTTCCTCTCCAAGCCTGTGGCAGTGTTCTTCTTAACTAGAAGCGTTTCTGCACACAATCTAAACCTATGACCAAGTGAATCTGACCACATCTGTGAGTGAATGTGTGAATTTCTTTGGTTGACGAAGCCATCTAGAAAGTGTGGGTGTTTGTGGTTTAAATGCGTGTTAGTCTCTTCAGTGAACAAGAGTCTGTTTTTATATTATCAGATGGGATTTGTAGTTTGTTCCTCCATTAATAGTTGCATCCTCCATTAAATGTCGATCTCTCGTTTTGAAATGAAGTTTCATGTGAAGTTGCTTTTATTTATTTGTAGCCAAATAAAGCAAAGTGACTTTGCTTGCAAACGCCAAAACTGATATTTTCTTTTTTCAATTGAAAAGCTTTCAGGTTTTCTAGAGCTAATCTGACAGGAAAATGCTGCACAGCCGAACAGCCCGAAGATTTCAGCTGTCGATTCTGATGCTAAAATCACAGTGTTCTGGATCCTATTAGTCAAAACACCCCAAGCTCATCCATTTTTCTCTCTCTCACGGGCAGACAGACACGGATCACCCCCACAACCTTGCCCGCAATTTTATGAGTGTTTTTTTTTTTTTTTAAATCAAGTCATTTTTTTTTAAATGTGTGCAATCGGTGTCGTGAACCTTTCATGTATTTTATACTTTTTCTAGTTAGCCGTGTTAAGCATCAAATAAAGAACCGTTTGTCCTGACGTGGTGTCGAGTTCAGAACGATTCTGCTTCTGCACATACAAATGGATTTGATTTCTGCTTTTAGTGGAATCAATAATCTCTGTTTTTAGATCTCTGCATTGCTTTTCCTGCAGCACCAGATTAAGATCAAGTTTTTTTGCTACAATATATGCATAATGTATTTTTCTAATGAGCTTAAGTTTATTATTATGCAAAACCATCTTTGCTGAAAATTAATGATATCATAATGACGATATCATCAAAATGGGCCAAAAGACTGTTTTGTCATGTTCTCTGAGAAGAAACAGTAAATGTCAATTAATAAAATGTTAAAGTGTGACTAGTTATTTGCAGTAAATCCAGTTACAAAGCAAAAATGTATTCATAAACTACTACATTCCTGGGTATCCGGGAGCTGGAGCCAATCTCAGCATTTTTGTGTCTGTTGGTTACACACAATTCACTTTATTTTATTATTTAATTTTATTATTCAGTTTCAATAAAGGGTCTGAAAACAATAATACAAGTATCAAAATGGTCCTTGCATTTGTTGAATACACTGCGACTAGTGTTTTAGGGCTTATTTTCAGGTACACATCATGTCTGATCTCTTTAAATTCAGATGCTGTCTTGTATTCAAAAGCAAAATTACTGAGCAGAGACATTTCATCTTCTCTTTAGACCGAATCCACTGAGATCATTTCTGCCAGTCCATTAGATTAGACACAAAAAGCTCTGATTGTCAAAACTGAAACAGCGGTGAAATGGCAAAAGCATCGCAAATGAATATCCATGTATTCAATCTCATCACACAACAGAAAATGTACTGTCAGTCATTCTCAGCATCTGTGACAACAACTGAACAACAATTTCAAATGGGAATGAAGAGTTGAAGTGCTGCATGCGTGTGTGTGTGTGTGTGTGTGTGTGTGTGTGTGTGCATGTGTGCGTGTGTGAGTGAGTGTGAGCGTGTGCATCTTTAAGAGAGAAGAACATCCTTGAGTAGTTTTGTTTGCATGAGTAATTTTACTTCCGTTTTATATGCTTTCTTTCCCACAGGGATCCAGACCAAATCCTGCCATTAGTTCCTCCCAAGTTTGCTATTGACCTCAGGAGTAACAGCCGTAGTGTGATTTATGATGATGCACATTATTGATCACTTAAGAAGATATAAAAGTATTGAGGAATAAACATGACGGCGCCAGAGGAAAGACTCTCAGCATTAATTATCACATCAGCGGCTCGTCTCATCATGTCCTGTGCCAGCATGAGTTTCTCTAAACCGCACACACACACACACACACACACGCGCACACACACACGCGCACACAGACAGACAGACAGACAGACACACTTCTGGTAAAGATCACTATAACTTACGACACAATTAAAATCGAATTTTTAGTTTTAGTTTACAGGTGATGCAACATTAAATCAGGTGAACGACACATTAACATTAATCTGCCTTTGTGATATACTAATTTGTAAATACCCAAAAAAATGTATTTACCTCATTTTTGGTACTAAAAGACACATTTTGAATCCTAACAAATTTGAAAATTGAGTGTGTGCCTTGAACTGCAAAAAAGAAACGTGTGGCTTATATCTGAGAAAAGATTAGGAAATAGACATGTATCAGTAGAGAGCCTTGTAATTGAAAATACAGCTTCTCTTTTACAATTTTGTAAATGATAAGATTAGTACTTTTACAGTTTAATCTTTGTACTCTATTACTGTGTTGTTAAAGTAAGGACTTTTGTTCTGTTCTTGATCCGGTGTAGAGCTCGTGTCCGCAACTTTGCCTTCTATTTCAATGAACTGAAATGAAAAAAAGGTTCTTGATTCTGAGCCGATTCTTCGGGTTTTGATATTGTCAGATAGCCAGGTGATCAGGCACGAGGACACAAAGTACAAAAAAAATATTTAATGTTGGAAAATAATTAACAAATCAAAACCAAGAATAATTTGCAAATATACCAACCAAAACAACTAGTTGGAATGTCTTCTTCTTCTTCTTCTTCTCATGGTTTTACTGACAGAAATTGAGCATCTTCTAAAACACGGCTTGTTCCAGAATAGTGTTCTTAACCTTGTTTACGGTCATTGAGCATTCAGGTTTTTTTTACCAACAGCCTACCGAGGTAAAGACTATTGTCTTTCTCCAAAGTCTGTGGTTTCTCGATGGTGGATGGACAAGCCTTCCAATAGGTGGGTTTTGTGGTTCAGCGTTATTGACATAATTAAATGTAACCTTATTGGTATATTGTCACAGAACAGTAGTTATTATGACAATTTCTACATTGTGTTTTTATTTATTTGCATTTATCTTGTGCTCTTTGTTCTTGTATATTGTGTATATATTTAAACCCTTTCTTGCCTTCTATATTTTGTACAATATTTTAATAAATTGTAGTTCTTTCACTTGCCCCTTTTACGAAGGAGTGCAAAGGTCCAGCTATCTTGCAAAGTCTTCACGGTATTGTCTATATACCACTGTGCTGCATCCTTCCTCTTCCCACTGCAGTGTCAGCCTTTAAGCGCTTCACGTTTCCCAGGCTTGGGTTTATTTCCAAATCTCCTCAGATGTTGTGGGACTTTCCATCGCTGTAGTTAAAGGATGTGCAGAACACCTTTATCAAGGTGCACAGCTGGTGTGATTATTAAACTAAAGTTATACGAATAGCTTCATCCCCAAGTGGTCAGAAATGCTGTCATAGGTCTCCAGCCATGAAACCGTGGTAAAACACTTCACTTTCATTCGGTAATGTGAGCCAGGTGTTCCGCTCAATGCCCAGGATGTCTTTCAACCATTGAACAGGATTCAACTTTTTGTAGCTGAAATGAATGTCACTACAGATAAGAAATTTAAAAAGCACTGGCCAGTTGAGCATGAGTAGTTTCTCAGAATCTAGTCTGCATCTTCCTTCGATGTGACAAAGACGGTCACATGGATTCTAGCTCAGAACACTGAATGTGCTTCTCTGTTTTGAGACACGACTTGTCATTGTTTTCCCGCTCTCTTGTTAAAGCTGATTAGTGTTTTACCTGGTCAATTTTGTTGACCATTACTCCTCCTTTGTTAAATTTACCAATTCATTTGTTCGCTTCTCACACATTTTCTATTGTTGTCGCCTTCATTTGACCGACTATTAAAAATCCATGACTGTCAGTCTAAGGTTTTATTTTTTTAATGGTTCGCTGCCTTCTTTTTTTGTGTCAAGTCCAAGCCTAGTCCTAATTAGGTGAAAGTGTTTCTTGGACCTTTGTGTCCATTTTATCTTTTCAGACCACTTTGTCTTTTCAAATGTGTGTGTGTTTTTGTGTGTGTTTTGCCATTTGAATTTAACATTACTTTGACATAACTTTGACATTAGCTGCATGTGATTGGGCGGGAAAAGTAAAGGTAATAGAAGATACTGTATCACACAAGTTGCCTTAATATTAATTACCAAAAAGGGTCAACTGTTGTGTGAATACTAATAAATTTTTTTTTTTACCTTAATTTTCTAATTAAGACTACTGTAGTTACTCCACAATTACACATGAACAGATTGTTGATTTTGTGTAGCAGATTTCAAAAGCTGAGCGACATGAAGAAACTCTCAGCCTTTCTTCCAGCTGAAGTGGAAATTACCGACTTAATCAATAAACAAAAGGCAACAGTGTTGAAATATTTATCTGAATGCTAATCCATCTTGGCCTATTATCTACACATCACTTATGTGTGTTTGCGATTTTATGGATGTTAGTACACCTCCGGATGGACGCTAGGCCACAAAGTCCTCGCAGTGGAGCCATTAGTCGCTGCTGGTGTCAATAAGGCTGATGAAAAGATCCGGAGGCGTCTCTTATCCTGAGTCAGCAGAACGAGGTTTTGCTAAACACATCTTGTGTGATATTCTTATTATTTATCGCATTCATTAAGACAAAAGGTAAATATTTTACTCTTTTAAAATGTTCTGTATAAAAAATGTCCCTTTTGATTTTTTTTTATTATAATGTGCATGTTTGTACGCTGCTGCTGATCATTAACACATCATCATCATCATCATCATCATAAGGGCCTGACCAATCACCAGCCACCGCTAAACCAAGCCATTGTTTATGTTGCTATTGTTACAAATATTTCCATTTACTCCTGTTTCCCCTACAGCCATTTAAAAAAAAGGTCAAGGAAAAGAGAAAAGAACAGAAGTTATTAAACTCATTGGTCCAAAAAGGGGCAAAAAATGACAGCGTAACATTTTATGTAAAGACAAAATGATTTCGTAAGCTTTCAGCACTGCCACAAAAAGATTGATTATTTTATGTTATAAGAACACGGTAAATGTAAAAGCCAACTTATATCTGGTTTAAGGTTATAAAAATATGTATGTGTTCAACAAAAGAATTGAAAATTCAACAAATTGAATTGAAAGAGTTCTGACGAACATGGAGAAACGAATGTCATGTTATCCAATCCGCCATGTCATCGGAGTATCACAACTCCATTCCCCACGTCATGTGATTATGCTGAGGTGAAGCGTGCATGTGTGTGTGTTGTGTGCGTGCGTCTGTGTGTGTGTGTGTGTGTGTGTGCGCGCATGTTTGAGTCTGGCCAGTTGCTGTTTTTTGCTTGTAGGTGAAGCCTTTATAAATAAAAAGACGCTCTTAAAAAAGATTAGGATTAGATATAATCTCACAGATTAGTCAAATAAATACTAATTTGTGTTTTGTGATAAAATTGTGAGCTAATGTTACAGACATAAATTTGGGAACATAAACAAAGAAACACCTTACATTTGAAACTGCAGCAAAGAGAGAAAATTGCCCGTAATCCTTGACAATAAACGCAGACATAATCCATTGAAGAAGAGCAAATAGATGTATTAAAAAACAAAAGTCAAGCGCAGTAAAATGTTTGTTATTCAGGTGTGTATTTCCACAGGAACCCTCTCTTCCTCTATATATAAATCTGCTGTTTCCTTAGAAAAATTAAATAAAATGTCCTCAAGTGGAAACACTCCAGGCCTTTCATTTCCACAAAGTAGAGCTTGACTCATTCCTTTTCAGCTTTTATTCTCTTCATTTTTCTGATCGTTCTCTGCTCTTTTGTGCCGTGAGTCTCGCAGCTGCACAGTCTTATTGAATACGATGCATTGAACGGCTGCTTCCATGATGTATTACAACCGTCTCAGTGAGGCTTTGCATCCTCTCGGTCTTTAGAGCGGATTTAAAGCTGACAGTAAAGAAGATGGTCATCACCCAGGAGCCACTGACAACCTCTTTAAATGAAGAAGCAAAGATGATGGAGACTGGATATTATATTCCACATCTAACTTAATACCGATCTATCCCTAGATCCCTTGTAAACATCTCGGGAGCAAGTGTGCTAAACCAGACCATTTTCAATGCTTCGCTGTAAAAGGAAAATAAAATCTGCTGCCTCATATTTCTATTATGAAACAATCGTATGAAAGTGACAGAGTGTGAGCAGAGCATCACTCATCTGTACACCACCATTAATTCAGAGTGATGAAAACAAGTGTATAAGACTGGTCTGCGTGTTAATATCATAATCTATACATGCTACTATCATTTAGATTTTTTATAACCCTAGTCGAGATCATAGACTCCAAAGAAAGACAAGAATCAGCAAAGGATGGCATAACTTTTTGTATTGGGGTTATAATACAAAGGAAAGAGGAATAACGGTGCAAGAAAAAAAAACCCTTTGATAAAATTATAATGATTTTGATTCAAAGTGAATCCATTCAACATTGTTTTGGAAAGTAATTGTTTCTTCTGAAGACTAAGCCGTTCAAGTCCATCACTAGTTTACTTCTCTCAGTAAGTGTGAGGATTTAGATGTATTCACAGCGAGTGACCAAACAATTCAAGTCGGCTCTGCACAAATCCTGAAGTGTTGTTGGTGTAATTCATCAGCGTCAGCTCAGATGTGACCTCTCTTTGTCTTCCTGCAGATCCCTTCGTCTCTCTGTAACCCAATCGAGACAGAAATAAGATCAACTCCACTCTCCACTCAGTTCATCTCAGGTCTGACATCAAACACATCGATTCAACAGTCTCGGCTCGAGCCAAGGTGAAGTGATCAGCACAGCCATCGATTTCTCGCATCACTACTGAGCTGAAAGCAAACACTAGTCTCTGTCAGAGATCACTCCCGAGGAACCCTGATGCTCATCTTCATCTTACTCTTCCTTTATCACCTACCTTTTAGATGACGTTAAAATAATGAACAGAAGAAACATACAGCTGTGTGCTTTTGTGCGAGGATGGCTGTGGAAAAAATAATCTTATTTAATTTAAATCTTGGCAGCGGCAGTTTCATAGTAGCAGAGAAGACGCAACAAATGTGCCGGTCTGATACAACACACGGCAGAGTAAATGCTTGGTTTACGTAGGAGGAGAGATTGAGGGAGAGGCGCTGAGAGACAAAGTGAGAAAGAGACAAATATCCCAATGGAAGAATGAGCAAAAGGCAGACAGACAATTAATAAAAAACATTTTTGCATTTAATTTTGGCTCACTCTTGCAAGAACGTCTCCAGCACTCCATTTCCACTTTAAACGCCAAGGTTCCTGGCGTGTCTGAAGCAGGAGAACTCAATCATCACTTTCAGCTCAATCAGATTCACATCTTTTCCAGCTTTTTTCCCCCACAGTGTGAATTTGCAGTTGCTGCCATTCGGTCCTGTATTTACACTCAGACATAAAAGCTGTGACACTGAAAAGAAAACTCATATTTTGAATGCCGTTCATCTGAACAGTGAGTAAATAATGGAACATTCTGAAAACAAATGGGAAAAAACTGTATCTTTGTTGTAACAAAATGGATGTTCTTTCATGTACTTTGACTACACATTTGGATGCAATGTATGTCAGAATGGAGAAGTCTCCACTGGGACTCCCCTGAAAAAAAAAGCCCTCCAAACATTGTCCACTTTTTCTTCTATTCTGAACAAGTCTTTCCTCCCAACTCATGAGTAAAAACAGCATTTACACATCGTTTTACCAACATTGTAGAAATGACAATCCTCCCACCGCTCAACAAAATTACCTTATTAGCCACCAATCCTCTTTTCCTATTCAAATGAAATCTTGAGGAGCACAGCTAAAAAGTACGTAGTGGAGATGGAGGTATTTGTTGGTCCATAGCGCTGAGGGATCTGAGAAGCTCTGTTGACCACTCACCTCCATTGTCCCTGCACCAGACGCATTAGATCTCTCACTTTTCTCACGCCTCCGACCAGAATGCCACACTGTGATTTTATTAGTTCTTTATAAAAATTAATTTGTTCTAATCTTTCTCCATTCCATACAAGGATTGCTGCAGTCACAACAGCTCACTGTTCATCTGAGTCTTCAATGGGCATTTTGCCAATTTCGTAAAAAATGTGATACATGCCCTATCTGGCCAGCATCAGCGTGATCTTTCTTATGCATTCTCAATGGCAAAGATAGTAAAAAAGAAAAAAAGAAATGGTCCAATGCTAGCATGTCTCATCACTCTGCCGAGTCTGACACGATTGACTTCCGTTGTCACTGAGTGGCTCTATTTGCTTCAGCTTATCTGAGAAAACGTGCTTCTCCATATCTAATGTGGAGAGACTGACTCAAAAGGAAATCATTTTTGTTCTTCAGTTCCTTTGGCTTTTTGTCTGAAGGAGCGTTTCGAATGGATCCACTTCTAATTGTGTAACTTGTCGGTCACCAGCTCTAATAAACCCTCCCATTTTTCACTTTGAAGCTCAGTTCCTAAATAAATACCTACACTCCTTACTCCACTAAGCACTGCTGTGAAAATTGATGAGTCTCAGTGTTCTTCCAGTCCTCCAGCAGTAGACGTCCATATTTCCCAGTAATTCTGAGAAGATTTGACATTCTGTCCATCTGACCAACTGCCCAGTTCAGTTCAGGAATGACATATGTTTTAGTAAAACCTAAAGTCACAATATCAGTGATTTCACCAACACCACACAATCATCAGAAGAGATGTAATGGCTCTATAGAATTAGAGACGTCACGAGAGTGGACATTCTCGTCTTATACCTCATACTCAGGAAAGAACCACATTTTTAAGATGATGTTTTTATGTAAAAATAGAGCTAAACAAAATGTCTCAAAAATATATTCATGTTTTGTTCAGTTAACAGCGTTTTCTTGGTCAAGCCACAAACTTAATGTCCAATTGTGATATTTTTCCTTTGGACATTTTTTACAGTTAATTCAAGGACAATGGATTCCATTTGTAAATGAAAAAAATATATATATATTTTAATCTATCTGTACTTTAACCCTCCTATTGTGTTCGGGTCAAATTGACCCATTTTCAAAATGTAAAAAAATTAACTTTGAAACTTCTCCTGTGTCATGTTCATGGACTAGGGACATGGACTACATTTCCCATGAGCCTTTGTCGTCATCTTTGTGAGTAATCTTCAATTTGATTCTTGCCACCAGTTCCTCATTTGTCTGATCAAATATTATGTGTTTCTTTGCAACAATGAGACGTAAAACACAGCTGTCTCAGCCTCGCACACATGCACGGGCGGCAACAAACACTCACTCTTTTAGAGAACCTTTTAGTTTCTGACTCATGCATAATAAAAGACCCCCAGGGTCCCCCAAAATGAAATGAAAAATGAAATAAAAATATTTCTGACCCCCAAATGCCCCCCGAGGGCCACGGCTTATGGCTGCCCACTGCTCCAGGTTTGTGTGTGTAACTTCTGTGTGTGTGTGTGTCCAATTCCCTGGATTAAATGCAGAACACAATTTTTGTTACAATCCCTTGTGGCCATGATGGTCAACTCACTCACTGTTCACATTTAACTTTTAACTGGTTGATATAGAAATGACAAGCCACTCATTTGTCTTACAAAACTGCCCCTCTGAGACAAATACATTGTTTTTTTTAATTGAATTGAAACCACACAAGAAGTTGAAAAAAGTCTTCACCTTTGATGATACATTGCTTCAACAATGATCATTTGTTTTTTCAGTCTGGTTGATCAAGTTCTTCAATCGTCTTGTTTTCCATAGTCATTGTGCATGAAGATGTTTAGGCATAGAAAGATTTTTTTAAGTTTAGGGTTTCTCTAGTTGAATGTTGAATCAATAAAATCACTGAGATATTGAACCGTGTAGATTGTCTTAATTTAAACCTACGGTGACCCTCTGTGAATTCTCTTTGAGATTCCTCGGCTTCTTCTAACTCCGACAGTTCACTACATGAGTCCCGAGTCCCAGACTGATTTCCTTCAGTCACCGTGGTGGAATCAGTGATCTGTGACAGGCACCGTTTCACTGGTTTCTCCATGGTCTACATCATCCTCACCAACACTATAAGTCGCTTTATTTTCAGAATCAATGTCTGTATTCATAGCTGCTGCTTCAATCATTTGCATCCGTTCAGATTGATGATTTGCGCCAGTCTTGTCGTTATTATTTTTCTTCTAAAGCCTCTGTCAGGGTCATCACTAAGGGATGGGGAGGGGGCGTTAGGAAGATTCACAGGGCCACAGGAACCACTAACTTTTTGTAACCTTGTAGACCAGCAAAATTAACAATATTTTTTGCAGATCCACAGTACAAATATGTTTACGAGGCCGTAAACTTCTATTCCCTGGTCTTTAGGAGAAATCTTTGAGAAATCTGGCCGAGCATTTCTTAGTGTATTTCTAAGCAGATGTACAAAATGAGGCTAAAATAATGTGCCCATTTTTTACATTTGCACTGATGTGTTCAGTGCTTGATATTAATTCATTGTATAAGATCATGAGTTGTACATGTTTGTAGTCATTCTACACGCTTGCAGTCCGAAAAATATTGTTTATTAAAAAACTTTTCCCGTGGCATTATGTTGTTTTGTGCTACCAGTTTATTGTAGGACGCTAACACTCCCCTTCAGCGGTTTGCCACAATTCAATGATGGTTCATTTGAAAAAAATTCCCTTTTTTTGATGTTTTTTTTTTTGGGTTTATTTAGATTTATTGGACTCTGCTAGCTGCTCTTCTTTAACCAATCCTGACAAACAGGTACAGTACATCTACTTACACATTAATTTGTGCCCCGAGCAGTTTTGTAAGTAGAACATTTCGTAAGTAGAGATGCAGTTAACTTGTAAATGCACTAATATGTTCCAAACCTCAAAAAAAAGACAATTCTTTTTAAAGATGAGGCAAATATTAATGTTAATAGCTGTAATAAAAACATGTTACATAAGTCATTGAAAAAACATCAAAACATAATAAGATAGTACTGTGGGACTAAAGAAAGAATAAAAATGAGTTTAATTTACCTTTCGGTTCAGCGGCTATGCACGCGGCTAGCAGTGAGAGAGAGAAGACGATCGTGGGGAATGACAAACAGACAATAGTTACTGAACTGCTATAATCCTGGGATATGTCTATTGCTTGTTGGTTGTTGTTTTCTGATTGCATTTTTTTTTTTTTGCGTCTGAGCACGCAGGTATCGGAACAGCTGACTGTGAAGTCATTCAGTCTTGCTCATTGTGATGCGTTGCGCTTTCATTCAATTTAGCCGTAAGCGTACACACTTGAAATAAATTAAATTTAATTAATCTAATTAATTTAATTTATTTAATTTAACTAGTTTACTTAAAAGAACACTGACGAAGAACAAAGAAACAAAAGTTTTTTACACACCTGGACTCTCTCATGAAAGGTAAGAGAAAGACTTGCTGAATCCTGTCGCTGCAACATTTGTCCTTTTGTATCTTGAAATGATTTCATAACCAAAGACACTTCGTAACTCAAAACATTTTTTTAGTAGAGCCATTTGTAAGTTGAAGTACTTTGTTTTATTAATAGACCTTTTTATTCAAAGCGACTTATAGAATGAACAGTTGATATTCAGTATCTTGCTTGAGGACAGGTGTCCAGAATAAAAACTTGCAACCTTTTGGGTACAAGGTTGTACAACACCCTACTAAAAGAGCACAACTATCTAAAAATACACATCCATGCGGAGCTGTTAGTGAGGGACACACGCCTGAGTTTGTGCCTGCTTTTCTAGATAGAAACGGCACCGCTTAAAGTTTTAAAGGAAAAGGAAAACAAATCCCAGTTGCTCAAAAATGCTTCAGTCGCTCGTTGCTTTTTCACCTGTAGAGAGCGAGAGAGAGAGAGAGAGAGAGAGAGAGAGAGAGAGAGAGAGAGACAAAGACAGAAAGTGAGAGAGGGATGAAACCATGAGAACATGCTGAGAGCTGAAGTCCTTCATTTCATTCAAGGACACATGGCGTGAGCACAAGTTGTGTTATTAAAGAACTGATGTTTGAAAGCATCAGGCCCTCGGGCTCTAGCAGAAACACACAGTGTTTTACTCCCTTACGTCTATCTTCACTTCTGATGCTTTCCTAACACTCCTGATGGAAGCTCTTATTCACCTCATTTATCCAATATACCTGCAGCTTTCTCCACCAACATTTTGACATTCATGACCTTCATTTATGCTGTCAACATGTAGAAGATTGGCATCATATCAGTTATCAATGTTAATCTAACCATTTCTACAACTTGTTCAATAACTACTATTCACAGATAATGTTGATTTGTTGAATTCTTAAGATCATGATCTACGGCAGGAACTGGGACAGTTGCTGAATGTAATATGACCTGGATGTTAATTAACTCTTCAAAATCCGAGGCCTTTGTTCTCAACAGGTCAATGATTGTTGGATATCTACAGATCGGAGGACATTTTGCCTCAAGAATTGTGACTTTTTTTTTTATCTTGTGCGCAAGGGTATAAAAGCAGAGATCAGCAGAGCGGACAGATCAGTACTTTGGCAGCAGTTGTACTGCTGGTTAATGTATAGTTTGTATAGTTTACCGGTCCGACTAGGAGGAGGCCCAAATTAGGTCTATTAGGCAAGAGGCATAGTCAAAGTACAGGTAGGTGATCAAATCAGGGCAGGCCGAAACAATGACTAAAACCAGGAACGCAAAGCAGAGATCAAAACCTAGAACCAGAAGGTGTAGGGAACCAGCTCTCTCACTCAGCAGGGAAACTTTCAACACATGGCGGCTGAGATGGGTAGTGAGTGGCAAGCCCGCTCCCGCTTGTTGCCTTTTTTATGGGCAACTCCGGAGTTCTATGGGCAACTCTAGTCTAACATCTTTCGAGGAGTAATGTTTCAAATCCCAAACTATGAGCGGAGGTAAGTCCTACTATTTTTAGCTGGTACGCTCAACCTCCAGCACAAACTCTTTCCAAAAAAAAGAAAAGGTTCTTTCCTACTCAGCAATGTGACATTCCAAATGCAGATAGCCTGAATCCTTGACCACATCTTGGGTCATCGTTGTTATCTCTGCATGAAAAATAACTATTTATTTCTAAATAGTGGAAGAAAGGAATGTCCTTGGTATGAGTTTATAAGCCTATAGATGTGTCACACTCATGCTTTTGAATATGTATTTTTTGCACTCATTGCATGCCAATACAGTATTCATTAAAACCTTAAATAATAGTTTTGGTGTTGCAATAGACTCAAAACGTGTATTTCACAGTATTCAATTTAAAAATGAGGGCTTTGTGTTAAGGCTCCTAATTTAAAAAAAAGTGTAATAAAGTCCTTCTGATAGGTGTACTTGTTATAAATCTGTTATGACATTTTATTAATACAAAGGTCTGAGCTTCTTGCTGAATTATCTACTGTACTGTGCAAGGTGAATTTAATATCTATACAATTTTAAGTATAAAGAATTATTACAAAGTTATATATCAAGACTAATTGTGTAGTTATAATAATTAGTTTATGTTGATCAGTTACTAACAAATATTGTATTAACCCATTTTATTTGTAAGATTTCATCTTGATGATCAATAGATATCCTAAATATTTTATTTGTTTATTGCAAAGGTTTACACACAAGACTTTATGCAAAATGTAAAACCTTTTTAATGTATTTATTATTATTATTATTATTATTATTATTATTATTATTATTATTATTATTATTAATAATAATTTTATTGTAATAGAATAACGGGTGTAATAAATTGCAAGTGAACAATGACATAACATGTTATGCATAATAATTGTAGGTCATGGAGTAGTGTAAAGATGGTGATCAGTGTATTAGTTGAGGGATTCTGCTTGATTTGTCCAGCGTGTGTGAAGCGCATTCGAAACATGAAGAGAGTTTCGAGTTCTGCTTTTAATTAAATCCACTGTGAATTGACGGAGATATGGTGAAAGAGAGAAATGGCTTAAAAACAAGCTGCGGTTTCGTAACCAGCCGATATCACTACACAGAACATTACATCTGAAACGCTCTGTTACCCTCATATCACATATGTTCAATCACTTGTTTGACTTCACATGATTCTTGAAAATCAGAGAGGAAGAGAAAATTATTTAAATACAAATTGTAATTAAATAAATAATTATTTAACCTTTAAACAAAAAGTACAAACTGTGTTTTTTTTCAAGCATGATTTTGTCAGAAGAAATACTGGCCCTAGTAATTATATTTTACATTTATATGTATTAAAAGAATAAAAATAAGGGAGATTCGAATTTGTACTTTTTGTGTCAAGAACACACATGCAAACACTCAGAATTAAGTTGAATAATGTAATAGTGCAACATGTAACATGCATGTTTATTTCAGTTTTTTGTTCCACATAAAAAAAATATTTTAAAAATTTTGTTAGTTTTAATGCTGAGCAATTATTGTAAATTTACTTGTAAGTTAGTGTAGAATATTGATTTAACCAAGTGTTTCAACAATATAACTTTAACAGTATTCATAACATTTGATGGATCATAGAGGCAATGTTGTGAAATAAAAGGCTGATTTGCAACATTCCTTCAAGTACTTGAATGCATTTTCCGTCATGAATCAGTCATGAAATGTGGCATTTTTCAGGTCAGATTCTTTCTAATCAGTTTTAATCGATGTTGCGCAAGTTAAAACAGCAGCAGTGGACACAGTAATGGCTTCCATTAGGATGTATTAGTCCTGCCTTTTTTCCTCTGCCTTCATTTTCAATTGATTCAGTTTCACTATATTTTAGTGCCGCTTGACTGGCTGTGTGTCGGACATTATTTAAAGCTCGATTAGAGTCTGGCGGGTTATGGAATTTAAAGCTGTTGTGATTGAAAGAAAATAGTCAGGCCGCAGTGGCGGAAGCCTTCTGAAATACTGTACTATAATCATCAATGTGCCCTGAAATGTGAAGCGACGTCAGGTAATGGCTCACAAAGCCACATTAGTGTCGTGGAGCCGAGGCACATCTCAAGCGTGAAACAATCAAGCCGCAGTTCCTCTTTCCACATTCAACCACAACAATTATTATTTAAAAGCTGCTTTCTTGGCATGTTATCATTTACCGATCGGAGGTTTCAAGCTGTCAAGCGGACAACAATGGAGAAATGGAGGGTGGAAAAACTTGTATCTTTGTATACACACTTTACATACGTTGATATTGTATTTGCTTGTCTTTTTTACTTAAATTATTTACTTTAGCAAAAATCACTTAAATGGCTATAATTCCATGCAATGATTCTTTAAGCTACGTTTCAGAAGCAACACTTCTGAAATCACGTTATAGTATTTGATTAGAAAAAGACATTTTGTTTGTTTAGAAAATAAATTCACTGTAGAACATTAGACATATTTGTCTTGTTTGGGCACATTAAAGTGTGTTCGGGTAATCATACCCAAGCAAGACTGTATACTTGTCTTCCTATATACGATGCTTACATATTCCATATTCTCTACAGTTGCCTACATCAAGAATTTGAATTAATAAGTATATACCTACCTACCTACAACAAAATCTTCTTTATTATATCTTCATATATTATTGGATAGACATGTTTTGGGCATATGGTTATACGTACTTTATATAATATATATATTGTATACATCCATGTTTAAAAACTTAAAATATGACTATTCGCTGTACTCCAACTTGTCTACCACATGTTTTAGAGGTATAAGATGTGTCTGCCTCGTCTTCCTCATCCTGTCATTATTCTACTCATTAATGTTTCAAAAGGGCATAGCTTCAGTCTATGGGAAAAAACAGGTTTCCGCTTGAATTCCACTTGAAAAATGACTTTCCGTCAGGAATAGAAAGACTGTTTTAATAATATGATTTCCGAACACAACCTTGATGCCTCTGAATATTGATTGTGGATTGCCTTGCTAATGGCAAGAGTGTGTGTGTGTGTGTGTGAAAGAGAGAGAGATGACTGGGGAACAGGTGATCAGTAAGAATCATCTTTTCTGTCTTCTCTTCGACCTGATTGAGATTCCAACGCGCTTTTTCCTGCAGCATTCCATCAGGTCACCGAGGTTGTTTAATATATGTGAGCGGAGTTTGAAATGACACGCGTTGACATGATTACATGAAGAAGTGTAACACTTCAGATCACATTAGGGCCAATTAGGAAGAGATAAGCGAATGGATCTTGTATTCGTATTAAGCACTTATTCAAACTCTGGGCCGAATGGAGACCTGGAAGAAACCCGCACAGGAGATGCAAATTGCCCACTGGAAAGCTCTCCACTAATGCGTGTGTGTATGTGTGTGTGCGCGCGCACATGCTCCACTAATGAAAGATTACGGCCTTGAGAGCGTGAATCTTACGTTTGGTGTAGAATAACTTGTCTTGATCCTGTCAAGCTGCTCCGTTTGTCAAGTTTCTCTCGCTGGGAAGACAAATGCGGGAATGAGGGAATCTTCTCGCCTGGGCTGTTTGACTTGGACACTATAGTGGTTTAATTGAGAAGAACTGGACACTTCATTGCCGAAAAATGAAATTCTTTGAAAACTGACGGAGGATGTCGACTGTTTTGTCCTGGGTTTAGTTAACCCGAACACCCTGAAGCTCCCTGAGACTTTTTTGTCTTTGGAATGTTTTCTTGTCTTTGGAAGGTTCGATTCATAAAGAAAGAAAGAGAAACACTTTGAGTACCACAGAGGGGAAATCTGCTCTGCATTTAACCCTTCCAGTGAAGTTACACACACACGCACACACACAGACCCGGAGCAGTGGGCAGTCTTAAGCCCTGGGAGCTTATGGAGGTCAGTAGAGAATTCACCTAAATTCATAATTTAAAGCTGTGCCTACACTCACACTCTTATGCAAACACACACACGCACACACACAGAGAGAGACACACACACACACACACACACACACACACACACACACACACACACACACACACACACCTAAATAAAATAAAAAAAAGTGTCTTGGCAGAAGTTATAAACCTACCAAATAGCTTTGAAAACATTGCTATTCATTAAATAGACAACTAAAAACATGTCACACCTGGAGGAGAGTTTATAAAGAAAGTTCAGAATCAGCTGGTAGATTTGTTTCAGAAGCTTAGTTACTGCTGAAAGGTGATTGGTTCATGTCGCCTAAGCTTTGATTTAAACAATTGCAGAAATATGTGTAGTGTTGGATATTTGTGTAATATAGTGTTGGAGTAAAGTGGAGGTTTTCTGGGAAACTGTGAGTCTATGTGACACGTAGACCAATGAGGGGAATCCTGCAATCTTTACTGGGGAAATCACACGTTTACCTGTAAAAAGTCAGACACAGGAGATACGGTCTATTATACATTCGCAGTGTATAATAGACTACGCAGTGTATAATAGACTACACACTAACATCGTAACTTTATTATAATTTGGTTATTTTATTAATTTTGGAAAAATGTGTGCAAAATATGGATTTAAAACGTTTCTTTTTAGCATTCAGTAATCTCACCATTTTGTTGCATTAAATGCCGTAGAAATGCGTTGAATTTTAATCTACTTTTCTTATCTACTTTTTTGGATAGCTACTTTGTCTTTTGAATGCAACAATGCATATCTAGTAAATGATGTCTCCACTACTTATGTAATTTCTGTTCCGCTGTGCCGTGTCATGACACTGAGGACCAAATCATGTTCGAATCAGCTTTTGACTTTCTAAAACACTAGTATTATATAATTAAATGAGTATTTAATTGAATAGCTCTCATTGGCTGGTGAAATTTGTGAATCACTTCTCCTCTTCCGGATGATCATAATTGTATTTGTTTTTAGCGCCTTTCGAGGCTCATCATGCATCACACAACTTCACACACACACACGTTTTCACTACACGCATCATTCACAAACACACCACACATAACATTCAGACACATCATTCACACTCTCTCTCTCACACACACCATTTACTGTACGCGACATTTTCTAATTGAAAATGTTCAAACAAACAATGAATAACGTCAGAGTGTTAATGAAGCCATCAAACAAACCAATTAGACAAAAAAAATTCACATTTATTTATTGTTAGACAAGTGTTGAACTTTACATCCTTTGTAGAGATGGGCTCTTTTACATACGTATCAGAGACGGGCTCTTTAATTCTGCTCAGGAGATGCTGCGAAACCCTCGCAAAGCATTTCCGAAGAATAATTTAATAAATAAAAATCCAACCCTGCCGCAGTAACGAGGCTTCCGACGCTCTTCCTCTGCAGTCGCACGAGTTTAATGTGAACGCGGATGCGCATCGACACACCTGGGCGTCTTCAAACCGCCGCTTCTTTACACGCGTTACTCTCGCTTTACACTTAGGGTTGTTATTTATTTTACACAGTCAATACAACAAAATATAGATTTCGCTTAATATCACAACCCTCCGCACTTCTGTCTAGGACAGAAAACATAAGGCCTGGGGATTGTGTGCTAGTGATTGTGAAAAGTGTTGAACTCGGGATCATCTCAAGTCATTCTGGTTTGTATGTTTGTATGAAAACCAAAGCGCATTCAAAAGAGAAATGTGAACTTATGTACAATGCTTCAGAAACGTATGCACCGACGACGAGAACCTCCACGTCCTTCCTTCTCAGCATCATTGGCCCGTGTTTATTAAATAAATTTGGCAAATTTCATTACATTCAGCAACCGACAAGATGATCGTACACTTCCTCAATCTGTATATTGGATCTTGCTCCAAACAAAACTATCAAAGCATCATGAAAAACCATCAGCAGAGCAAAATCATTGTAAGAAGATGACGGACATACGCTACGGGAATAAAAAAAAAACGCCCCTTGCTTTTTGGCAACTCATGTTTTTTTTTTGTGTTTCATCTATTTTCGTGTCATTTTTTGCTTGGAAAAAAAAAGCTAAAAAACGTTCATTGGCGAAACAATAGTCTAATTTGGGCGAGTCTTGATTCCGACGCTGAGATTTTTTACAAAAAAAAAAAAAACAAGGCATAAATACTAACCAAGCTCTGTGCAAATCTGTTCGTCAACGCTCGTATACGCATCTACCACAGGTTTCCTCTGTAAAATCACAACAGAAAGTCACAGCAGGGTTCCTCTCCATCAGAAGAACCTCCACGCTATCTTCGCTAAACCGGAAAAGAAAGGGACGCGGACATTGGCTTTAAAGGCTTGTGACCAGCTGCATTTGTCCCTCCCGCACATCCCCTGGGTCCGGGGCTCCGGGGTCTTTCGAGTCGGGCAACGCCAGGCCCTCGCTGCTGTCCCTGCTCATCTGATAGTAAGCGTGTAGATGCTGGCCGGACCCCAGGTTGGGCATGCTCTTGTAGAACACGTCCTCGCTCTGACTCTGCTGGGACGGCGACAGATCCTGACTGACGTCTAAGCTGCTCCCGGAAAACGGCGAGTCTCTGAGGTTCGGCATGCTGGTGTACACCGAGTCTCTGTTGGAGGAAGGCGGGGCGGTGTCGGAGGAGGGCGGGACCGGCCCCACGTAGTCCTCCGCCTCCATCCTGGCTCGCTCCTGCGTGTGGTAGAGGAGCGAGTGGGTCCGCTGGGGGATGAGGGGGGCGTCCAGGGCGTGGGGGTGGGTGTGGTGCGGCCTGGGACCGTCCATCTCGCTCTCTCCGCCCACTTGCACCAGGGAGGACGTCTCAGGCTCCTCCCCTCGGCTGATCCCCGCCCCCTTTTTGGTGGTGATTCGGGACTCGGCGGCCCTGAGGTTGTTGTGCACAAGCTCGGAGATGATCATCTTCTCGAAGGCGGTGTCGTTCAGGCTGAGTCCGCAATCCACCACCTGCATGCCGTCGCTGTAGTTATGGAGGGAGTAGCTGTTGTTGAAGTTTCCGTTGAGTGGCAAAGTCCCGAACGTGTTGGCGTCTCTGCCGCTGGTCACCGTGTGTCCTGGAAAACAAAAGCGTGGAACAAATGCCATCAGGGCGCCGTGTCCACCGAAAGCACACGCCATTGCACGTTTAATGTTGTTTAGGACTGGAGTGAGTGGCGTCTTTGCTCTCTCACTCAGCGTGGAGCCGTTTACATTTAAATTGGGGTTAAATTTAAATGGACCATGAAAGCCGGCCGCAATATTATTCCATCATTAATATGCAAGTATTTTAAAATATGATGTCCTCCATTAGGATATATCCTGCCAAAACTATGCAAGCTAAAAATGTGATTTAAGAAAATGCGTGCTTTTACGTGTGTTACATATTAGACATTTGTGACTTATAGACAAATAAGTGACATATATAAGTCAAGGCTGAAGTACTGCATTATGGGATCTGTAGTCCGTGTGCCATCAGTGCTTCATCTCACTGTTCTAATTAGAGCGGAGAGGAATATTATTCCATAAATAATATTATGAAAATACAAGTACAAATATTTTACAATATTTTGTCTTGTAAGATATGTATACGTTTTTATATATATAAATATAAACTTTTAAAATGTATAAATAAAAAAAAAAAATGTTACTTTCCGTTAGTGTTACAATTCATACAATTATGACTTATATAAGCAATATATTAGCAAGGCTGCTAAAGCACCGCATTATGGGATCTGTAGTTTGTGTGTTATCAGTGCTTCATATCACCAGGCCACTTTTACCAATAATAGCAGCGTTGTATTAAAAGACCGTGGCTGGTAGAACTGTACGCTGAACCTTGAGTTTTAGGCATCAGCAAATTTGACTGACTGTTAACAGTGATGTAAAAAAGAATCAGCCGTGACGTCTAATGGACCGCCGTAATTTACTGTACATCCGTGACTCTCCTAAACAACATTAAACGCTCAGACACACACAAGCAGTAGACGTGATTTTGCAGATGAGATTCACAGAAATCACGGACGCCAGGAAGGAGCGGCACAGAAACCAAGAGGTGAAGCCGAATCAGGAAGGGCAAAGGAACATGAAGGACAGCCATTGGGGAGACTACGGGGAGCCAATGAAAGCCAAAGCATCCAACAGACAAGAGAGAGAAAACTGAAGAACTCACTTCAAGTCTGTCGGTTCAGGCCCGCAGACCTGAGCGCCGCTGATGAACGAAAAAACACAGAACGCCAAATGACTCATTGTAAAACATGATGACGTATCACTGAGAGAAAAGCAAAATTACCAGCAAGCAGAGGCAACACACACACACACACACACACACACACACACACACATCACAACTAAGGCCTTTCCTCCAGGGACCGTCACAATTTACAGTGCGTGATTCACTGGCTAGCGTGAGCGCCGCTATTACCACTAAAGCAGGGGAAATCGCGGGAAAACAGATGGGAAATGGGACAATCACTCCGGGACGAGAGGTTTGTTAGCATTTCTTTTCCCATGTCAGCGGCGGAATTAAACAGCGTATTTCGGAACGCCGCCGCCGCAAACGATGGAAGAAAAGAAATGGCGGTAACAATCCGATAAAAGGTGATTCGGAACTGTGATGTTGGCAGAGAAAAAGCCTGACGTGAGCACAATCATTCCCAAATGTGTGATGAGGAGAAAGAGAGGTCGTACTTGTTTCTCTGTAGGTCACTGGGAGCGAGCGGGAAGAAAGAGAGAAGACACTGAGGTCATTATTCAAACCTCAAACCACATGCTCCGTTACATGTGAATGAATGGTCTCTTAATATAAGCCCTAGTGCACAAATGAAGGAACACTGCTGGAGAAAGAGAAACGTCTTCAGACCTGGCGAGTGAAAGACGGGCACCGTCGGCGAGTTACAGACGATGGTTTCGGCCAGTAAGGTGTTGTAGGGGTTATTAGAGCCTTGAGGTCTCAGAAGAGGGTTAGTAAGAAGATAATTGCCCGTCATTCCTGAAGTGACAAAACACAAGAGCACAAACGCGTTACACCAGCATTTACACACTGACGGACAGATCGCTACCGACTTCGTTCAGTATCTGCTCACAATTCATGTCACGATTAAAGTGCGACACAAGGACGGAGAACGTCTACATACATTCTGGATTAGAAGGAGTGAAAGTGTTTCTCAATCTGTTAAACATTGGGATGTGACCAATCAGAGAGATCCGTGCTGTGATTGGTTGATGGGTTGACGCAGGGGTGGCCAACCTGTGGCTCTTGAGCCTCATGCGGCTCTTTAACTAGTTTCATGCGGCTCTTCAGGAGCTTTCACATGACATGAGTCCAATATAATGTTACAATGTTAACTGTTGAAAAATAACTAATATTATCATGTTGGTGTGGTTATTGTCATTAAATCTGGCTGAGCAGAGGTCTGTGTGTGTGTGTGTGTGTGTGCATACAAGATTAAGGAATTGGATGATGTTTATGTGTGCCCGTGTGTATGATGTGGCTCTTTGCGGCTCTAACACAGAAAAAAGGTGGCTCTTAGTTTCTGACTGGTTGGCCACCCCTGGGTTGACGTGTAGGGAGCAGTGTTTCTGCTTGTACATTTTACATATTTTTTTACAGCCTGTCATTCAAAGGCTCTGAATCTTCTGAGACATGCTTTTGACTGTATGCATATAATGCATCCAATAATATTTCCAGTGTTGTGTCTTTGATGGACGTGAAGAGCAATAACTGCTATACACACGTTTAAAAAAAATACACAGTATAGTGTTACCTCAACTTGTGCTGAGAGCAATTTCATAAGTAGAAAATTTAGAGATGCAACTAACGTAAAAGCCCTAATTCGTTTATTCAGACTAATTTTTCGTGTAAATAACTGTAATAAAACATGCTTCAGTAACAGTTATTGGAAAAACAATAAAAACGAGTTCTGTAGGACTAAAGCAAAGAATAAAAATGAGTTTCATTTACCTTTCAGGCCGAGCGGCTAATGTTGAGAAAGAGAGTGGCATACAAACACACGTTTTTTTAGGTGATCGCTTGTTAGTTGTTGTCTTTTATTGCAGGTTTTTTTTTATCTGAGCATGCAGGTAATGGAACAATAAGGGGAAAAAAAACCCCTGTGACTATTTTGAAACCGTTCGAAAAAAAGGTCCCTTTTTTGCAATGCCAACGAAAAGACTCTTATTTTGCACTGCTTCCTGAACCATCTCAGCCTGCCTATTACTAAGTTCACTGAGATTGAGAGAACTGAGAAGCTTCGTAACTCGAAACTTTTGTTAGTAGGGGGATTCGTAAGTTGAGGTACCACTGTACCGCAATTCTGATTGTGTGCTTGTAGAAGAGCAGCTCTAGTTCACACACACACACTCTCTCTCTGTCACACACACACACACACACACACACACACAAACACACACTCTCAAACACGCACGCACGCACGCACACAGAGTGAATCTTCCTGCAGGTCAGAGAGAGTTGAACATCATCTTCTCATCACACACACTTCAGTCCGGTTAAATATTACATGAGGCCTGAAATAGCAGCGTCTCTCCTGACTCACTGTTCAACACGTTTACCGCTGTTTCCTGCGGAACACCATGTCCCGTGTTCTTACACAAAACACAAACTATTACTAGAACTAAACACCAGATTTTAAGATCCAATCTATTGAATGAAAACCACATCTGCGTGTTGAACACAGAACAGTAAACGGTGCATCATGAACCGACCTTGGTTGAGGGTCGACGTGCTGTTGATGTCTCCGGAAATGAAGGACGATTCCGACTGTTTCCTCACCGTGTCGTTCCACATTCTGCGGATTCGACTCTGTCACAGCAGAAACATCAGGTAACTGTAATAACACTTTCTCAGTGTCCGCGGGGTGATGGCGAGACGCACCTGTGTGCCGGAGGAGTAGCGAGCGCTGGTGCGTGCGGCGGAGGTCTTTGCGGAGCTGTGTGCGTTCTCCGCCGTCATGCGGCTGCAGCAGTACGTGTGCCGCACACACTTGCTGTATTCCCTCCGGACCTGCGGGGGACGACACCTCGCGTCAGGCTCGAGCCGCTCCTCACGCCGTGATTACTAGCTCACCTTCTTCTGCAGCAAACAGTGGAAGCAGAAGACAAACATGCCCTGCAGAGTGTTGAAGATGCTGAAGAGATAAGCCAGCACCACCGAAGACTCGCTGATGAAGAACAGGCCGAAGGACCAGGTCAGACCCAGGAGACAGAGCAGAGCAAAGCCGCCCATGACCCACGACCTGATGGACAGACAGACACACGTAAAGAAAGAAAAGAGAAAGGGGGGAGTAATAGAAAGAAGGGGGTATAGAGAGAGTGACGAAAGAAAAGAGAGGGCAATTTAGAGAGAGAGAGTGAGTGAATTCACAGTAATAATCCATATTTAATACGGTTTAACATCCATATGAACTTCAGTTGGTGTGTTGATGTTAATGTTCATCGAGAACAAGTCAAACATGTGTGTCTGTTTAAACAAACACTTTTTTTCCAGATTCTCTCTTTTTGCCAGTCTCTTTCTCTGTCGCTCTTTTCTCTCTCTCTGCATTTATTTTAGATTTTTTTCCAGTCCAATTTAACACATTTTTAGTACTACAAAATCTATGAAACCGTAGTAGTTATAACAATTAATCAATTTTCATTTTATATTAATTTACTAAACAACTGCCTGTGACGCACAAACACAACGCCATCAATTATTCAACATAACTTGATCAATAAAACATTAATTTAAATTCACAATCACGGACCATTTTAGACCAGCTCTGTTTCAAGTTACAGTGAACCATTTGGATTGAAACGTCACAATGGAATAAGAGAATCTAGGAAAAATGAAAAACATCTGCAGAAATAATTATCAAACAAAAGCTCTAGAGAATGTCACCGATTATCAAAGAGAAGCAGTTAAGAGAACTTTGCCATGCCAGAGGAGAGATCCAAGAGATCTGTGTGGTCAACCCGCGAGGGAGAGAAAGAGTGAGAGGGAGAGAGAGAGAGAGAAAGAAAAAGAGAGAGGAAACAGATGGATGTACTTTAACGGTGTCGTGACACACACACATCTGAGTTGGATGGAAGTGGCCGATCTAGAAAGAGTTTTGCGGTGACAGTAAAAGAGCAGAACTCTGGCTTCCATAAAAGAAGCTGAAGAGAAGAACAGCATCCTGGACCGGCAGAGTAGTGATGGAGGGTGAGGTGACTCACCTGATGTGCTCCAGTCGACTGGAGTCGGGCTTCAGCGAGGTGGAGTGTCTCATCATCTTGTACATGGTGATGAGCAGGAAGATGAGGTTGATCTGCGCGGAAAAGAAATGCAATCACGTGTCAGGTCGAAGCCTAGATGGTCAAGCACGCATCACGTATGACTCAGTGTGCTTTACTCTTCATATTTATCTTATACATATGTAAAATATACACATGTCTGTGAAAAGTTTACACCGATAACAGAAAAGGAGAGAAAAAGAGAGGGGCAAATGGCTAAACAATTAGAGTGAATAACAGACAGAAAGAGAGAGGAAGAGGGAGATGGAAAGGAGAGAGAAAGAGAGGGCGGAAGAGCTAAAGAGAGAAAATAAAAGCAAGACAAAAAGAGAAAATGCCACAGAGAAAAATAGAGAAAGAGGGGAAAAAAGAGAGGGAACAGAGAAAGAGTGACACAAACAGCAAGACAGACAAAGAGGAAAAATGTGCGCAAGAGAGAGACAGTGTTCTTCAGGAATAATAAAAAGTGGAAGAAAGAAACAAATAACAAAACAGTTAGAGAATGACAGACCAAAACAGAGGAAAAGGTGAAGAAAGAACGATAGAGTGAAAGAGAATGACAGAAAGATAAAACAAAGAGCAAGACAATTAGAGGAAATGACAGAGGTTACAGGGGACGAAGAGAAAGAACAAAGGAAGACCGGGAAAAAAGACAAAAAGAGCAGAAGGGAGGGAGAGCTACAGAGAAGTTTTACAAAGTGAGAGACAGAGAGAGAGAGAGAGAGAGAGAGAGAGAGAGAGAGAGAGAGAGAGAGAGAGAGAGAGAGAGGACAGACTCTGTTCACGTATAATGACATTAAACACTGGCTCCTGCTGTATTGACTTTATTACTCTGTACTTAGACAAACTTTCACATTTGAATCAAAAAGAAGCTTTTCAGTGTTTTTCTTCAAATACTGAGATTTTTTAATCAGCGTTTGTTTTCTTTACTAGGCAAACAGTGCCATTGAAGTATTTGTATTACTATTGGAGGAATAAAACACGTCCGAGTGAAGAATCTGAGTGCCAGTGTCAGACTTTCACTCCATCCATCACTTTCAGCCGAGTGACGTGCGGGTCACTCTCTCCCAGACGTGTGCGATAAGCAGGTGATCATCTGCTGCTCTCCTCAGTCAGTCTTTATTTAGCTCTCTTCTGAGGCCGTGGAGTGCTGACAGTGATCTGATGAGACCAGAGGAGCGCTGCACTCCTGGAGCTTCTTGTTCGGGCCGTCCCATGGGCTTCCTCCGCCGCAGAAAAAGCTTTTCCTCTCTGCTCCAGTGTGAACTTCAGGTGAACCGGATGAAATATTTAGGTGCAGATAGAAGCGTCTTGGTGAAGCAAACGTTTGACAGCACAAGCGCGTTTTAGCGTGACTCGGGCGCTCTCATCAGCTCCATGTCCTGCTCTTCACGGATCTCATGCCTGAGGAAGCCCCAGGACGATGTGCCATCACAACACTCTCATCACACAGAAAGAGGCTTTCGCTTCAAAATATCAACAAGACGGCACTTTCCCCTTAAAATAAGCCCTACCAGTGACCTACCAGTTTTGGATTGTGTGTGTGAAAATGAACAAATGCCTATTAGAAATGTGTGTCAGCTTAATGCAAAACCTTAAAACTTAAAAAATAAATAAATAAATAAAAACTTCCGCTCTATAAAGGATTCAATGCAGTGGAACGTTTTAAACCATTTTTATACAAATTTATTTTGAAGGAACAATTTGCAAATTAACTAAAACCTTAAATACTTAAATGGGTCCTTGTGAGAATGGGGGAGGGAGTGTGGAGAGAGAGAAAAGGAGTGAGATTGAAAGAGAGAGAGAGTGAGTAAGAGAGATAAAGAAAAAGAAAGAGAGAGAGGAATGGAGGGTGTGTGTGTGTGTGACTGAAAGGGTGAGAGAGAGAGAGTGTGGGGATAGAGGGGTGGTGAGAAAGAGAGGGAGGTAGAGAGAGAGAGTGAGTGAGGAAGAGAGAGATTGAGAGAAAGAGTCAGAGTGAGAAAGAATAAGAGAGAAAGAGAAAAAGGAAGAGAGAGAGAGAAAGGAAGAGTGTGTGTGAGGGAGAGGGGGCGGGGGGTGAGAGACTCTGTGTCTTTAGTTTCATTAAATGGCTGAAACACTTGATTTCTTCATCTGCTATAGTGTTTTTGCGCTTTCCGAAGTTTCCAGACACTTCACCGTCAGTGGTTTGTGGTTCAGGATCAGCGGGGCAGGAAGCGATTTTTCCCTGTTAACCTCTAACTCACACACTGTGGTTCCAGCTGAAAAAGGGGCACGACTGCAGCGCACACACAGCATTGAACACAAGGACGCTGAAAATAGATGTGGAGTAATGAGATTCCCACGACAGGCGAACACTAATTGAACAGGATTCCACCATTCCTTCCCTCGGCAAGCGGAATGGGTGAAAGTGTGAATAATGAGGCTCGCTCTTGCTCTCTCATTGACAAGGACAAAGCCAATCTGCAGAGATTCGGGGGTCAGGGGTCGCGGCGGCCCCCCGAGAGGCGGTGGTCTTTATCAGCTTCTCTCTCGTCCCGCTATAAATCAGCCTCGTAAAGGGTCAGGAGCTCCTGATGACGCCGCTGTGAACACACCGTGTGACGCCGCTCCGGGTTTCCGTGATTCACAACAACAGCAGGAAATTTGAGCATTGTCAGCGACGCTAACGCCTTTTCGTGTTGAGGAAATTAGTACACTCGCTACACACAACCACACTTCAAAGACCCCGAAAACCCACCTACTAAAATTTCCAGATCCATCTGGGATTGAATGGTTTCAGCAACAGGAACATTTGCTGTTATATTTCTTCGGACGAGACAATATCGTCATCTGCATGATGCTGAAAGTACTGGATGCTAATAACGCTGTTACACTTTTTTGCACATTTGAGTTTGACTGAGACAAACTTTTTGTTCTTTTTTACCTATTTTCTTCTGGCATTTTGAAACAATGTGGTGTTACATTTCATTTCTATATTAGGTCTTTTAGTCTTTATTTCTTGTTTTTAACATTTCTTGGTGCTTTTGAGCCTAAATGCAGGCATAACATCCTTAAGTTCTTTTAAAATTGGATACTTTACGACTTTTACTCAAGTCTTCTTGGAATTGGTGACTTGTAAATTTTAATAGAGTGATTTTTACAGTAAGGTACCTGTACTTTTACTCAAGTCTAATTTCCAGGTACTGTTTACACCACTGAATGCAACGCAGTTACTTATAGCGCAATGGTGATATTTGCTTTGCCTTTAGGTGGCGCTATTATGTGGAAGCTATTGTTGTACAATGGTCAGCAATGATAGACATTGATCCCCAATGATACTAAAACGAGGAACAAGTACCAAGAGAAAATTATGTTCAATCCTTCAACCATCTGACTCTAAAATAACAATGGCTTTGTATCAGTGACACCTCATATGGAGATGGGTGATTTGGGATCAGTGCTTTGTTGGAGGACACGTGGACCATTGCTGACTCACCATGATGATGAAGGTGACTGGTCCGATGAAGCTCCAGATAAAGTGGTTGTCCATTCGGAGCCAACATCTGCAGAAGCACAGACGGTTCATGAATAACACATCGCTCTTCAGTGAAAATACAAGCCTGCTGCCATTTCATGCTAGACGTGTAAGAAATCCCTAAATAATGCATTATTATCGGAAATATTCACTTCTACAATCATCAAACTCTGATTAAAGCAAATACAAAGTCCGAAAAGAAAAAAAAAAGAATAAAACACAGAGTGAAAGAGAGCACAAAAGAACGTGAGAAGAAGAAAGAGAAACCAAAATAAAACAAAAATATACAGATACAAACAATAAACGACCAAAAGAAATGTGGATTGAAAAAAGATGTTGAGGAACAAGACAGACAGAACAAGAAAAAAACGTCCTGTAGAAATAAAAAAAAAAAGATCGGAAAGAGAATAAATTGAGCAAGAGACAACACAACGAATGAAGGAACTCACGCTTTCTTGGTGCCGTAGCTGCGGTGGTCCACAGCGGCCGAGACCCCGACCACCAGCGCAGGTAGAAGATACCCTGACAGATAGAAGTATCTCCTGCGAGAGTATTCGCTCTCGAACACCTCCACCAGCATCAGGTAGAGCTGAATCCCCTCCAGACAAGTCCACGAGAAGGAGGCCAAGAAGAAGAAGTGCAGGACCCCGGCGATGATGGAGCAGGTCAGCTGATTAAGACGAATAAGTAGTGGATTACACACACACGCGCACACACAGACTGTACGGTCAGTGTCACTCACCCTGGGCTCTGTCATGTCAATCCCGATGAGGAAAATGAGCTCAGCGATGAAGAGGTTGATGCAGAGGTTCTTGTGGATGGTGTTTCTGTCGCTCTGTAGCCCACGGAAGAAGCAGAAGGTGAAGATGCTCATGGCCAGACAGACCAGAGACACCACGATCCCCACACGACTGATGACGCTCAGCAGCAGCTCCTGCACCATATCTTCATCCTGCCATCATCAGCATCATCAAGAAAATTTCAATTTCGATTTTAAAGACATTTTAAATGTGTGCGTGAGTGCATGTAGGGAAATCCACTAGAGAGCGAGAGAAAGCGACAGATCTAGTCAGACACCCGTTTATCAAAGCAGTGGTGAGAAGTTCCAAACCCTCCTGTGAAACAGTAAGTTCTGTGAAGTGACTAAGCGGCCGTCTGTGTGGTGTGGTCTCACCAGCATCTCTCGATGAGCCATGAGCACGGCGAAGTTGGTGAGGTGACTGCAAGCGCATGTGGTGTGGCTCCTATTGGCCTGGAGCAGTTTGCAGCTCTGCGTGGACCAGTAGCCCATCATGGTTCTTTCCGAGTAGTTCCAGAATGAGCAGTTGGAGTTATAGTAGTGCTGCGTCTGAAACCAAGAGGAGCACGCGTGTTAGACAGAAACAGGCATTCGGAGCCACCTAAACCCAGCGAGCGCACAGAAAATGTCAGATACCGTGTTTACGCAAATACAAATACCCCAATTTTTCCAATTTTAGATGCTTAAAAACGTACAATGGGGGGGGTGCTTATGTTCAAATAATAATTAAAAAAATGCACACATTTTTTCAACAGTGTTCAAGTAAAACGGCATTGAAGTCACAAGTTAAGGTTTGTCAAAAGAAGAAAAAGCATTTTCATTGGAAGATCAAGCCAGATAATTTAGGTTTTTATTTGTTTGCTTGTTTTTATTGTTATGTTGTGCCTGAAAAATCAGGGGGTGGTTATATTAGCGTAAATATGGTATATGATGAACTGAATCAACCAGATTCACAGTTAGTTGTGAGCATTCCTCCAAAAATGACATTTAAGTGTGACGACAGACGGACAGACAGGTAACAGGACGTCATCAAAAATATATTTTATTAAAATATCAGATCTAATTTTAAATGGCAGGTCATGTTCAGTGTTTCAAAATTGCATTGGTTTAAACCACATCAGAAGACCCCGCCCATCTAGTGACATGACCACAACCCTGATCAGATACGCCCAGAGTTAACTAACAAGCATCCGTGAAAAAATAATGTTAATGTGTTATAAATAGCTGTCGCCTTTTTTAGTGTAACAGTGATAGTTGTGGTAATAACACGTTGACACGCTCAGTGCGCTATAGGGAAATGAAGTGAACGACGACGTCACACATTAGCGTGCTCACACAGGCTAATGAGACTAAACGACTGTGAAATCTACATGACTACACGTCTGCAGAAATCACACAATTATTGTGACGGAGTGTTGGAGTCGAGCGTGCGCTCTTGTGGGATCGTCCGGACACGGTGTGTGCGACAGGATCTATGGCCGCTGCTGCTTCCCTGGCGCTCTGTAGCTCATCTGAGAGCTGATTTTCCTCTCCAAAAAGAGGAAATTGCATCATTTGCATCCTAATGTCGACAAACGAATTAGTTTACATTAAGATTTTTGCCTGGGCTGGTAATTATCACGGCTCATGTGGCGATAACAAGCCCCCCGTGACCTTGCGTTTGCGTTTTGTTCCTCGCCGTCCTGCTGGTTTATAGTGGCTGTATGTTCTCACACTCACGTCGATGTGCTCCAGCGTGAAGATCACAGGCTCCGAGATGAAGACGCGGCTGGACTCCTTGTTGATGGAGGCGGAGACGACGTCGGAGTTAACAGCCACAGACAGGTTGCGCCCGTACGCGTCCTGGCCGAGCTTGACCGTAGCGTTCTCCGTGCTCAGAAACTGACCCAGGTTCTTGTAAAGGGCAAAAACCAACTTGGCGACTCCTGCATAGAGAAGAAAAAGCTTTCCATTAGATACAGATTCAATGCATTGCAAATGGTACTTTCTGCGATTTTGTGAGATAGAATAATTAAATGTTGTTCCAAAATAACTCCCATATGAATAATCATTTATCAATTTTTTCAATATGTTTTCAGAATTAAATATTTATTTATTATTATATTTTTTTTACGATTCCGCAATCGCTGAACTGTCTACAAAATCAACAAAATGTCTCAATTTTGCACAAATACACAATACATTTAAAGTCTAAAGACAAAATGATTTAATCAAATTATATCAAATTACTATAGAGAAAGTAATGATTTTCTGTGGTAAAGGATGTCTTTAAACCAGTCTTTAACAAGTACCACAATTTGAGAGACAAGTGTCTCTGTCAAACCGTGGGTACACAACTGTTGAGCACAGAAACTATGAAGCGAAAAGTGGTGTGTGTACCAGCCTGAAGAATGCGCTGCTTCAGCATCGTCATACACACTACAAACGCACATAAAACACTCTAACGAAATGACTGAAGAGGCCAGCAAAAAACATTTTTGCAAGTTGAAACAGATAACAAACCATGTCGGAGTTTTAAGTAACAGTGTAAATCTTATAAATCTTGTTAATCTTAACTGTAAAATCAATTTTCTGTCACTCACGTGCAAATTTGCAACAAACATAATAATAATGCGAATAAATAATATAAATAATAATAATACAAATAATATAGTAATAATATTATAAAAGCATGAACAATTTCTCTTTATGACAAATTGCATCTTGACACTTCTGCCAAACGACTGTAAAGTAAACAGCTTTACAGTATAAGTGTGTTTTAGGGATGTCGGAGCATTTCTGCATCTGTACAAAATCTTAGTAGTTCTTCAATTTGTGATTTTTAATATCTGCAATTACGTTGTTGTGGGTAAAGTTAAAGTAAATCTCAGAATTATTGTATTTATTAAATATAATATATTATATATAAATTCAATTACTAAATTTACAAAAAAAAAAAGTAATCGCAAAATCTAGGGGGAACAGAATATCAACTAACATTCTCAGGGCCTATATACTTGCATACCGTCCCAACATATATACGTCACTGTTTGAAAGTCTCAGACACTTCTACAAGCGTCAAAACAACATATGTTGCTCTGACACATTATCATCTCGTAGTTCCCGCCGGATGCTGCGGATAAACGTACCGTTGCGACTGTTGAGTTTCACGGTGTTGGAGGATAGCTGGATGGAAACACCGCTCCTGCCGCTCTGGGGAAACCTGAAGTCCTGGACCTGCCCATCTGTGCTCAGCACATACACATCCAGAACTGCAGAGAAACCAGGACAGAGCACAACTGATCAGGTGACGCAACAACAGACGTCGCTGCAGTCTGACAACTATTTCACCAGTGTCTGAATCCTCTGAATCTCTCACTGATGTGAATACTAAACTATTTCGTTACTTTAAGTATTTTTGGGCTTCTTTGTACATGTACTGAGTATCAAAAATACAAGCAACTTTTACTGTACTCCTTATTCCACTTGCATTTGAATGGACATGCATCTTTTTCTACAGCAGTTGATTTCTTGGATGGACAACGTGATATCGCCATCTGCAGGATGCTGAAGGTACTAGATGCTATTTATCAGCTAAATCTAGTGGACATGCACTTTCTTGCTCATTTGAGTTTGACTCAGACTGACTTTTTGTTATTTTTAAATATTCACGAGTAAAATATTCAATGTCTTTTGGAATTGGATACTTTACGACTTTACTCAATTCTTCTTGGAATAGATGACTTGTAACTTGTAGTGGAGTAATTTTTAAAGTAAGGTACCCACCCTTTTACTCAAGTATGGCTTTCAGATACTCCTTACACCACTGAAAGTCATCGTATGGAGTGCCACATCTCTATAGGACCGATAAACCTTCAGTGTCACTTAGTAGGTGATGCACTTGCAGTACTCACTGATGTTATTGGCGGGCACTTTCACCACGGCGGGTTCCATCAGATTGTCGGCGAGGACGAAGGCTCCTTCCTCCAGCGTGTCCAGAAGCATGGTGGCGGCGTGGGTCTGCTCCGTGCTGTTCATGTCCCTCCACGACTTCAGCGCCTCCGGCCGCAGCAGGTTGTCCACGGTGTCCACGATCGCCTGCGGCCACACGAGACACTCGAGTCAGCGACGGACCACCGTGCCTCTGTAAGCCGCGCTAATTAATGACAAGCGTGTCAAGACCACAAGTTCTGGAGTGCAGGGTGAAGAACGCGGTAAAGATAGACGCGGTACAATCCCTCGTGCTTCCAGATCCGGCACGAGGACTGAAGGTGCGGACATCATCATTAAACTCGGCCGAATCGGAAAAACATTGCTGTTTATGTCTCCAGAGTGAAATAATGTCAAGAGCAGCTGTTCCGTTCGTGTCGTCAGCTCACATTTCGCTTCAAACCGGCCGCGGCGGGAATGTTCACTGTAGTTTCCATTAAACACAGTCTTCATCTTTGGCAGATTTCAATCAACAGTGTCGTAAAACGCAAAAACGTTTTAACACACATACAATTTGTAAATAAAACATTTCAATCATGTTACTTGTTACTGTGTACATGTTACATGTTACTATGTAAGTTACTTTAAAAAAGTAATTCCTTACTAACTACCTAATTATGTATTCAAAATATTTTTCTAATTACTGTCTCAGAAAAGTAACCTAATAATAAATCAGTTAAAAAAACATACCAGTAAAACATGAAATAGTTGAGCCTTTTAGCTTTCTAAACTAAAACTGCGCTACAACGACTTTAAAGTGCCAGCGAAAACGTTAATCATAAGAAGATTAATTAATAAAATGAAACAATTCAGCAAGTTGAATTATTATACAATGAAACACGAGTATATAATAAGTAGCTGTAAATAAATACCTGACAAATGAACAGTAATCAGTTACACTACTTTTCAGTAAAAGCATTATAATTAGCGTGTCTAAAAAGGTTAGCAAGACAATACAGTAATAATGTGTACAACTTTAACACAACGGATTGACGTGTCTGAAGACGAGGATGAAGATGAAGGCGACTCATGCTCAGGTCACATGACCTTCACTGATTTTCTGAGGAACAAGCTGTCGATTAGTTCCAAAGCGTAGAGTTGGAACACAGCTGTCATGTCCTCAGAAACAACAGCATCATTCATCCGCTTCCCCTAATATAAGCCCTAATCACAAACCCAGATTTCTGAAAGTTCTGCTCTTGTGCTCCATGACATACGCTGGATTTAAACAGAACTGACACTAAACCACCACGAACTTCTGACCCACAACTGATCTCACCATCACTTTCATGAAAGAGAGCATGAAAAATACTCAATAACACGCACACAGAAAAGAATCAATACTGTTGCTACATGATTCACAATCCACTGAAACGGAGTGAGATGAATGAGAACGTGCTGAAAGACGATGAAGAGAAAAGCAGAGGAACATAGAGAAGTGACAGAGAAGAACAGATGTACCTTCATGTAGGCCCTGCACGTCCGTTCTCGCTTCTGAAGCTTTTCGGATAGAGAGAGCGCACACACACACACACACACACACACACACACACACACACACACAGAGGAAGAGAAACAGACCAGAGGAAGAGAAACACAGTTAGAAAGGTTGATGGTTTACTGATGACTTCAGCTGCCGCGATGATGACATCATGCCACAGGAAGGATGTTGGCGTGTTCTCATGCCTGCGCCCAAACATCGCCAGGAGCTTCTTTTCCTCACAGTAACGTAACCAAACATCTCGTGTGAAGTCAAGCGACGTGTTCATCTGGATCTCGCTGTGAAGGATTTGCGATTGCGCTTTGAAATCTCCGAGAAGTTTGATCCGTAAACAAATCCAGTTTCATCCTAACCAGCAATTTCAGGACAGATTTTAGAAAGGAAATCTCAATTCTGAAGCTTAAACACAATATTTCTCGGTAAAAGACTTTCTCCTTCAAAAGCATTTCTATGGAAATTTCTGAATGGAGGAGACGCCGGGTCAGCGCTGTGACTGGAGATCAGGTCCGGCTGGAGATTTCTGTTGAGAGGACGTTTGTTCCTGGTGAGCAAAAGTGTTTGTGTGCTGGCGTGTGTTATTTCTATGCCGTTCACCCTTGAGGTCGCCAGATAAAGCTTGTGTATGTGGAAAGCACGACATGTTTCACGCACGTATATGACAAAAGCCTCGCCACCACTAAGACCTTCAGATCTGAACCACACACACAGACACACACACATCAAGTTTAACTGATGATCCGGTTCTGCGGTTCCAGTTCAGCACAGATTATAAGAATCTGCCGTGTGTGTGTGTGTCAGTGTGTACAGAGTGTGACAGAAGTGTAAATTAGTGTATGTGAGTGTGAAGAGAAGCATTAAGAGTGTAAGTTAGTTTAGAGTGTAAATGAGAGTGTGTGAGTATGTGAAGTAATGTAAAGTGATGTATGTTTGTGTGTGAGAAAGTTGTTAAAAGTAGTGCAGGAGCACTGACATTGTGAATCGAATTGTGTGTGTGTGTGTATGTGTGGGACAAAAGTGTTTAGGGTGTAATAAAGAGCATGTGTAATAGAGAACAGTGACAAGCGTTTAGAATGGAGTGTGTGTGTGTGTGTGTGTGTGTGTGTGTGTGTGCGTGCGCGCGCATTTGTGTGTGCAAGGAATGTGTGTTAAGATTGTAAACAAATGTATGTTTGTAAATATGGGAGAGAGAAAAACATTTTTTTTTAAATGTTTGTAAAAGAGTATTTAGCGTGTACGTGAGAGAGTGTGTGTGTGATGTATGACAGTGTTTTTCACTCTGGACACTACACATTTAAGGAAGGTTCAAAGAAGGTTCTGAGATTCTAATTTTCGTTAGGTGGTTAAGTTCAAATGTCAGTATGTCTGTATTCACAAACTCAAATTAAATAATAAAAATAAAAGCTCAGTTTGTAGAGTGCTGGTGTTTGAAACACCAGATCATGGGTTCGATTCCCAGAGGAAAGCAGGAATTTGTTGAATTGTAAAAATTGTAATGAAAAGTAAGTCGCTTTGAATAAAAAGAATCTGCTAAATGACTGTAACGTAAAGTAAAGTAAACTACACCTATAAATTGTGTATTATGAAAGAGAGATGACAATGACAAAGTGATTTTATCCGATAGATTTGTATTTAAAAGAAAGAAAGAAAATTGAAAAGGAAAAAAATGAAAGAAAAAAAGAATGTTGGAACTGTTGTATTTAGGTATTTTACAAAAACAAAATGTCCATTTTCAACTTTTAAAACCTTACGTTTTATGTTTCCTGTTACTAAATAAAGAAAATGCATTCCTAAAGAAACAACATTGCAAACAAACATAAAAAGAGTGCGCAGCAACTGTCTACATATCTTGAAGACAAGACGACTTCCGCCAAGACTCTGGCAGAGTTTAGTTTGAGATTAGAACAGATTGAAGAGATTTGACTTCTGTCAAAACATCACGTCTCCAACCCGGAGAATCTTGCTCACATAACAAGGCAAAAAAAATCGACCGACTGACAAATTGTATTTCCAAAACCTCTCCATCGATTCACTCGCTGGTCAATGTTCCACTGTACGTCAATTTAAGGGGCATTTTAGACCGGGACATTTATATCCTTATATCATTATTTACAATTAAATGATTCGTCTCTTGTTAAGTTTTTAAATCTTTCAATGTTGTCATAACCTGTGGACTAGTCGCCATGGTTACACTGCTCAAGGCTTCACAGTGAAACGATAAATGTGTCTTTCTTCATTGCGCCTTCACTGCATAAACACGCGGTCTATCGTTAGCACAGACAGCTAGTGATTTAGCTTTTCAGGAACAACAACAAGGTGTGAAGCACAGACAGAGATGGATGCTGAGCTCTGACAGATGCTGTTTAAAGGGGGAAATACCTTGTTGAAGCTGCGTCCGGTGGAGTCTTTCTCGCTAGGCCTCAGTTCCTGTAACTGAGCATCCAGGATGTCCACCAGCTGCTCCATGAGCCTCATGGTAGAGCTGATGTCTCCAGCAAAAATGGCTCCTTTGGTGTGCTTGGCCAGCTCGTTTGCCAGGTTAGCCGCGTTTTCACCACTCCGGATCTGGACACATTACGCCAATGAACCGTAGGCTCAGGAACACGACATCATTGCGTCGAGTCGGTGACAACAATAGGGCAAACCAGAGACAGTCGGCAAGCTAAAGAGTTTTCATTCACTACCGCATCCCATCTCGTTTAGACGTCTAAAAAACGGTTAGACAGAACAAGCTTCCAAACTTGTGTTTTGCTGCGAATCTGGTTGGAACAGAAGCTGCTGGGACCACTGACCTTTTGTGCCACTTGATTGACCCAGTGAGACGTGCAGTTGCTCAGGTCTGGACCTTTTGGGTTCCAGGTCCCGGTGGAGAGGAGACAGAGGAACGAGGCCGTGCCTGGGCAAGAGCAAACCAACAGAAATATAGTCTGAAAATTCACACTATAGAATACCTAGGCCTCTATATACTAGAAATATACAGTATAAATTGCAAGTATACAAATTAAGGCACACTTAAAATAATATATATATATATATATATATATATATATATATATAGATATATATATAATAAAAAATACAATAAAAAATTATATATTATATATTATTTATATATATATTATATATATATATATATATATATATATATATATATATATATAAAATACAAAATAAAAAAATAAATATAATAAAATATAATAATATATAAATAAATTCTAAATATTGGGTTTTTATGTGAAAAAATGTTGCAAATAGAGGTTTAATATTGGCAAGCCTTATAAAAAAATATGGATGTTATTTAGGTATAATGGTTATTTAATGATTTTAAATTAGTAAATAGAATTAAGTGGTGCTTTTTAAGAAGTTTTTCATTTAAAAAGTTTAGTTTAATAAAGCCAAAACATTTGATAAAATATGTATGTTTTTTAAGTATATATGTTTATTGGCTATGACAAAATATAGTTAAATTATCATTGTGTATTTTTAAAGTCTATAGGTTGTATTAATATAATTATATTTATTTGTGCACATATTGGGTTCACAGTCTTCCTCACTTGTTAATCTCATTGGCCAGTGACTTGTCCAATTTACTGTGTCTTATATTGTAATCTTTCAATCATACTATGTCTAACATTTGTACTATAAAAACCACAATTTGCAAGTAACTATAAAAAGAACTGTTGAACAACATATGAACAAGTCGATGGAGGTGATCTGGACATACCGCGGGTTCCTTTAGGACAGGGTCTCTCCACCAGATTCCCCCTCTGCGTCTGCGGCCACATGATGTCACGGAGCTCCACGCTATCGCAGAAGCGTTCGGGCACGGGGAACGACTCTGCCGGCGGCGGCACGGTGGTGGTGCGGGGAAGTGAAGGCTTGGGCGTCTTATATGCGATGGTACTCGCCGTTGTCTCCGGACCCCTCAGCTGAACAGCCGTGGTGGTTGTGATGCTGGGCTTTTGTAGCTTGGGAGTCGTGGAAGCCTCTGAGATGGGAGTCGCTGAAGACAAACAACAATGAGTCGAGAGAACGAGTAATCATGAAGAGCCATCATGACTTCACAAAAGCTATGTGACCTCCATACAGGAGCTTCAAGGTCCATTAAGTCTGATTGGCCTCCATATCTCCATCTCAACTATCAGTCAACAGCATGAGGTACATCATCACTGGGATTTCCTCAACATAACACCAGGTCTGGTAGCGCGTATCACCACAGGTTTACAGCTTTCCACTTCAGAAAGTGAACGAGGAACAGATTTGTCTTTCACTCTCGCAGCAAGAGTCTAGACGCTGATCTGAGCCAGTGTGAGATGTGATGCGGTGGAAGCAGAAAAACTTCCTCCTGAGGTTCATCTGCTGTCAAATACTGTCAATTGACCAGCAGCTTTAGCTCCAAACAATAATTCAAATGTTTACAAATGTGTGTGTGTGTGTGTGTGTGTGTGTGTGTGTGTGTGTGTGTGTGTGTGTGTGAATGTGTGTGTGTTGACTACTATTTTCAAAAGAGACAAGACACATCCATTCACATTCATCCATCCATTCATCACATCAATCCAAACATACACCCAGCCCTCCATCCATCTATCCACTCATCCATTCATCCTAACACCCATCATTCCTTCAATCCGAATACCTATCCGTTCATCCAAACAACCGTCAATCGATCAATCCATCTACACAGTACATCCATCCAGCGACCCTTCCTTCCATCCATTCACATCAATCAATCCAAACATGCACCCACCCATCCATCTGTCTATCCATTCTTTTGAAAACTCATCCATCCATCCTTAAACGCCCATCATTCTATCAATCCGAATACCTATCCCAACACCATCCATCCATCCCATTTATCCATCTATACATCCAAAACCTATCAATCAATCAATCAATCCATCAAAACACCATTCATTTATTTTAAGACTCATCCATCCATCCATCCTAACAACGACCCACCAAACACCAATCCATCTATACATTCCATCTAAAACCCTTTCATTCCGTGTATTGGATGCACTTTTAAAAGAGAAGCAGAAGAGCAGAATGAGAAGTTCTGCTCCTGTTGAGGAGACACAAAAGGTCATCCAACGCATCATGAAATCCATATCCATATCTAAATCCACCAAAATGTCTAATCATGTGATCAATCTGCAGTCGCTCCATTCGTATCTTCATTCGGCAGAGCATCACACGGCAATTATCACAATCAGTGTCACACTAATTCCATTAAAGACAAACAAAACCCAGATTAAGAGGCAAAGCTGCGTAAAGTGTGTTTGAGAAAGTGTCCGTCTCCTCCACATCACAATGCTTGCGTGATGAAAGACGACAGCTGTCATTAAACCGCCATTTAAAGCTATTTAGTGTTTTTGCGCATTTATCCACAAGCAAATCAATTCATTAAACTAGAGTTGTAACAAGAAACGTGATGCGCCTGTGAGAGAAAAACTGACCGAGAATTATCTATATCTGTATTTCTCTACAAATCTGTAGACATGTACACCAGCAACACACCAGAGTGTGACCATTGATTTAAGAATGTGTGTGTGTGTGAGAGAGAGATGATATTCGTAATTCATGGCAGCTAATGCTAGAAGAATTAGCATGCTTTTGTCTTTCATCAACACTGATTGTTGAGCTAATTGCTTGGTTTGCAAGCAGCTAAAAGAGGCAGAACCTGCCGGAACAGATTCAATCAGTGCGCTACAAGTGTTTCACACTGCTAACAGTGCAATTACACTTCCATAATGAAAGATTGAAGGCCTCTGAAGAAATACCCCTGAGAAAAGAAGTTCATATTCACATCAGAAGTGAGATTTGGTGGATATTTCATGCCTAATTGCTTGTGCTGAGCGGCAAGAGCTTCAGTATTCTTGATTCGGCATTGGTAAAAAATGGTTCTCAACACGGGCATGAATGGTTTTACCGTGACGGTTCGGCCGAACGAAACGAAGGCAAACGTCCTTGAAATGCCTGTGCTCCTCGAGCTCTCGACTCAGAAACGTACAATCGTGACCCATGTTTTTAGAGCACGGCAAGTCAAATTCAATATGTATTCAAATATTTCTAAGGCTACCTTTGAAAAGATGTTGTCGAAATGCGTAAACATTCCCATCAATGACAAATTTGATCTTCAAACCCACATGGACAACTCAAGCCTAGTTCCATCGCCTTTTAATCTCGGGTTATCCGTGTGACTGTTCTCTCTGTGTTCCCTGGTCTGAGCTCATCATTCTTGTGCCTGACACTTAAAAACCACCATGATGATGTGACCCTCAGACCCGACAAGCCGAGCTGCTTGTTTCCATGTGTTTGGGGATGGAGGGATGGATCGACTTGTCCGGACAGGTAATGCTGTTGGAGTGAGGGAAACACATCACTCAGTGCTGGATCAGCGAGGGAAAGAGCCCAGGCACCGAGGGACGTCTGAGTGTCTTATGAAAGCTCGCGGGACCAGCCTTTATTACAGGCCAACAATGATGTTGTTTACCGCTGGGTCCCTGCGCTTCACTCTCTGATGTTGCCTGCACTCCAGAACGGCTTCCGGAACACACCGAGCACATATTAAATCTGAAATTAAAAATCAGTCATCTGTGACATTTGACACACAGACTCGGGCACCAGAGGAAAGCCACTGGATAAATCTCCCGCATGTGTGCGAGTAAACGGATGGACTCGGACATATATTTAAATCCGGGGTTGTTCTTCAGCGCTCGAGAAAAACAGCAAGATAAAGATGAGAGGTAGAATCAAGCTCACAGGGCTTCATAGTGGCGCTCTAAACACCAAGTCAACTAGATGCTTCTCAAATTAGTTTTCAACTGAACACTACACTTTTCACACACTTTTTGGATAATTTTTGGGACACTATTTGTACAGTTTTGTGGATAATTTTTGGGACACTTTTTTGGACAATTTTATTTTTTTTTATTCTTTGGCCACTTGAGTCACTTTACCTCAACCAACTTGCTTTTATATCTTATTTATATTGACCTTATTTATCTTTTGTACCTTTTTATGCATTCATTAAAAAATGCCAAGCACTACTTTTCCATTTCTCCTCCTTTAACTGCATTCCTTGCTGGACGATTATAAAAAAAACATTTCACTGCATGCCGTACCATGTATGTATGTGTAAGTGACAAATCATCAATTTGACATTGCACTCAAAGACGGAGGGACTTACCGTGAGCCGGATCGGGTGGTCCGAAGGCCAGGTTATAGCGAAGGATGTAAAAGTTATTCCACACGTAGAGCTGGTTGTCACGAGGGTTGTATTCCACAGCGGCGATGTATTGGTACTGGTTGGGGAAGTGGATGTCCACGTACTCTCCTCTGCTCTGCTTGGTGTTGTACATGTAGTCGATCAAGCTCTTGCTGACTTCGCTCTCGTTATCTTCATACGTGGACCGAACTACGTACAAAACCCCGCATATCATGAAAGCGTTGGATGCCGAGCGCTTGTCGTAAGTCGTTTCCCACGTGGCCTCGAAGCGAAGAGTGTAGGGGTTGAGCTGACTGATCACGATCATTCCATTGTTCTGCTCGGTGGCGTAGATCACCCACAGACCGTTTTCGTCCACTGCCAAGTCAATGTCGGTCTTTCCGCCCCACTTATATGGCGACGTGTCGTGATAATTGGCGTTGTTGATTATGGCCTCGCCACTTTTGACTCTGGTCCGGAGGTCAAACTTAACAATATTGCGCGTCCTCTCCTTGTTAAAGAACACTGCTCCGTCGTAAACCACGAATCCCGTGCCGTCCACCCGGTTGGGCAGTTTGTAGGTGGTAGTTTGGCGAGAGTTTTGGAAGTCGTCTAGGGAATTGTACTCAATGAGAGTGTCTGTCCTGTACGGGGTCCACGGCATGAAATACACCTTGTCTCCGGCCTGCAGGGGGTCTTTGCACCATGACCCCGCTTGCTGCTCTGCTTCATACAGAAATGACGCATCTCCAACTGCCTTCAGAGTTCCGGGACAAACAAAAACTAGTGATGGGAAGAGCAGAAAACGGTCCAACGTTAAGCTGGCAAAGATCAAGGTGGCTGAAAGCACACGAGGGCAAAGTGCCACCGGAATCTATCATTCCGAAAACTGAGGTGAAGACAGAAACAACAACTAAAACGTCTACCATCTACCCACGTTCACAAGTCTGGTCTGAAGGTTACCGACGCTTAGACAAAAGCAAGAACAGCTCGGACGCGTCTGCAAGCAAACGGTTGGACTCTGCTGCTTGGACGTACTGAAGGGGAGTGATGGAGAAACCAAAGCACAAAACACAAAGGAACGAAAAGAACGAGAAATCGGCCCTGCAAACAAAAGACTAAAGTAAGGCTTGAGCGGTCACGCTCTGTGAAGGTCCCGAGACCTGAGGACATCTACAGGCTTAGTCGCTTTACAGTGTCTCTTTCAACTCTTAGAAGACAAGACCAGACAGGATTCAAAGTGTGGAGTGGTAGAGCGAGAGAAAGACAGAGGAAGGAAAAGAAAACACAGTGTAAATCGAGAGGAAACCAGTTAGCAGAGCATGCTAGGAATGTGGAGTGGGGTTCACACAGGCAGTAAAAGAGCACGGAGGATGAAGCTGAGCTGAGCCGATCCACTAACATCCTAACGGGGTTGTCTCTTAAATCGTCCCTCTGACGGGGCTCGTGCACTGACCAGAAAGGCTTTAGCGAGATCTAAGTTTGCTCGTGTGTGTGTGTGTGTGTGTGTGCGTATGCATGAAATTAAGAAGAAGAAGTACATACAAGGAGCTAATGGTGTCGGTGATTTACCTTTTTGCTCCACTTCTATTTTAAGCGTTGGAAGAGAGAATGAAAGGAGTGCAAGGAGGAAAAAGAGATTAGAATGAATTAACCATCATGTCCATGATCACATGCAGTTAACACGTCATGAGGTTATGGCATTTAGCACAGAGCGACGGCTGCCAGAGGAAGAAGAAACCCGGTTAGAGCGTGACGGGCAGGTTAATCTGAGCAGGACAGTGGATGTGGCGCCGGGGACCAATCAATCGGCTGTTGTCGTGGGAAACTGTCGCGGATCTGTGTGAGCGTGAAGCGAGGGTTTCTGGAAACCTCCACAGATCCGCATCCAGCACGTTCTTTGGCTCTAGGATTTAGATGATGCACCACATTCCTTTCAACTCGTCTCTTGCAGTATTTTATGTTGCCAGATCAGAATGGGAACTTAATTCGCTGTGGAAATGTGTAGACAAACACTGGCTTCTTGGTTTTAAGTCCAAATGTAATGACGCTGAACAAACGTTCGTAGCTGCTGGAAGACTCGCAGTAAGAGAATTCACAAATAAGGATAAACATTTTCAATTCATTTGTTTTTCAGTTCTCTTATAGATGATCTGAAATTATACTTTTGTGTATCCCGGTCGAGTTGGGCATACAAGATTAAACATTGGCTATATATTTTTATATAAATATAAAATCTTTAATTGCTCTAGCTTTTGCGGCCAAATACACTGTCCTGCCGAAAAGAACACAATCATGCCAACGTTAGTCTAGAATAAAAATAATTTCAACATACATACACACACACACACACACACACACACACACATATATAAACATGTGTTCAAAGTTTAAAAAAATACAATTTACAACCAGACAAAGAAACATCAAAATTAAACTTTTTTTTATATTCAATTATCATTAATTGTCACTAAATTAAAATAATTGAAACATATTTCCATTTAAAAGTTCAATGAGGTAGATACAAAATCCGGCTTATATGACAAAGGAGGAAAAAAAAATATTTCATTAACCGAGTGGATTCTCTCAGTCTGGATCTTGGTTAATACCAATGCAAATCTCGTTTTCTGAGATTCCATCAGCCAAAGGATATCTAGGGCTTTCATCTGAAAGGACTAAACAAAAGAAAAGCTGAAGAAAAATGAGAGAAATGCGGACAGACTGACAGGCAGCACCAGGGGTCCAGGGTCCTAGAGTCAAATCAGAAGGTTTAGTAAATCAGCGTCCAGAGAACCTGATGAAGGAAGACAAACAAAACCAACATCCTGGAAAGAAAAGCCTGTGCTGTCCTGTCCACAATATAACCAGAGAATTAATCTCCAGTCTGAAGGACAAATACACTCGCTGAACGTGAGTAGAACGGTGGTCCATCCGCCTGCTTTCATGATTAAACATCAAAAATCATAGATCCGTTTCATTATTTAGCATGTCAAAAACGTCAAGGCGACTGGCGTGTTCACAGGAGCCAGAGGCGGAGTCAAAGGCTGTCCATTTAGGTTTGTCCTGATGCTAACAATTTCATTCCAAATTGGATGTACTTTCAATTGCCTTTTTATTTTGGTTAAGCATCGATATTTTTGTGTTTGCAATTTCTGAATTTCAAATTTTTATTGACTTTGAGGGAAAGGGGATTCAATTCAATGCAAATTAATTTTAACTGCAATTTGAAGAACTCCGTAATGGAGAAGAATGGAATTCTTCAGTCATTGATATTTGATGAGGTTTATTGTGAGAAGATTGATGTCCTGTGGAGTTTAAACGCTGAAGCGCTTTTCTGACAGACTTAAAGTCATTTTAAGAAGTGGTTAAGTCATTTGTAAAGTCTCTACCGGGTTTTTGTGGCTAAATGATGAAACGCATCCATCACCAGCTATTCAACAGACGTCGACCTGTAAATACGCTGATAATGTAGTTGCTGTTGCTAATGAAGAAGAAACAGTGAAGGCAGAGGAGCACAAACTGTAAATGAATAATACAGTGCCGATAAAAGAGATTGTCTCTTTGAAGTGTAAATGTTTCAATCACATGAAACATTGAAGCTCTGCGGGATTCCGCTGTTTCTTATTTAATCAAAGGAAAACAAATAAATGAATTAGATGTGTATTATTATCAGTGCTGGTGGCAATTAATAATAATCCGTGTGTTGAAGTGAAACATATGATTGAAAATAATTGATGATAGAGTTCCACCACAACTTATTGAACAATTATAGCTTAAGTCGTTATTATAAGGGTTTTTCTATATTTCTCTTAGGTATTTGTAAAAAAAAAAAAAAAAGAAAAGAAAAGTTGAAACCAATTATTATTATTTTAGTTATTATGTTGATATTCTTTATTACTTGGATAACTAATAAGAAATAATAGTCATCCTCCAACAAAGGTTTGAGCTGGTCTGTGCTGGTTTAGTCTGGGTTGTGCTAGTTCAGCCTTGTCTGGTTTGACTTAGTCTGTGCTACAGTTTATATATTGTGCTAATTCAGTCTGATCTAATCTGGTTTGGTCTGGTCTATGCTATCTTTCTATAGACAGTAGTTTCAGTCTGGTCTGCCCTTTGCTAGTTTTGTCTGGAATTTGCTGTTTTCTTCTGTGCGTTTGTTGTTTGATTTAGTCTTGGCTGGTTCGTACGGTTTACATTTGGTCTCTGCTGGTTCAGCCTGGTTTGTACAGGTTTAATTTTGCTTGGTCCGGTTCAGTCTGTTTTTTTACCATTTCTATGCTGGTTTTTTCCCGGTCTGTGCTGGTTGGATCTAGTTTGTACTGGTAAATTAAGCTCTGTTAGTTCAGTTTCTGCTTCTGTAATGAAGGTCCATGTTGATCTTCAAACCATTCTGTTTCTTTTGCTTTTCAATTACTAACTGTTTCGAATGCATTTCCAGTCATAATCACTCCTCACAGACATTACATTACACTGACTCTTCGACACTCCAGCGTCAGGATTCAGAATTCAGCTACTTTCATACTAAAAACCCAGACATGCTTACATAAAGTAAATAGGGTTGGCTTTTATCAGTATGTGTGTGATATCAGAACTTTTCTTACCAATTAGTGAAACAAGAAGCCATATACGTCACTACTTTTATAGGCACTGTACAGACAGAACCAAAAGCGCTCAACAGGAAGTGAAGCTGACACTTACTGTAGGGGACACATTCATACTGGACCTCCAGGTACTTGTACGTCCCAGGACAGGGGTCCGGAAACACATCTGGTCCAGTGATCACGATACACTGCGTTCTGTTGTTACACCTGCCGGAAGAACCAAAACACACCATTGTTCATAAAACACACCAGGACGCTGCTGATCGCATATTCTGATCTTTAAAATTCATCAAATATATTTGTTAATTTGTATAGGTTTCTTTAAAAATTCAAAAAGAAAGTGTAAATATGTGAGCTGTGACTAAGTAAAAACAAACCTGTTCATTAGTGTTAATATACAAATCCTTAGACATATCTTTCCAACAGAAAAAAGCTATGATCTAGACGTGTCTTGAAGAAATAATACAGAATTTATGAAAAAATGATAAAAACATCATTTATTTATTTTTTTGTTTGTTTTTACTTGAAAGAGTGGCTCACTCGCAGGCGCGCATACACACAAACACACACACAATTATATTTCTATGTAGACTTACATACAGCAAACCTCCCATTCTAAACGTAACCATATTGTATGGTTGGGCTGTCAAAGTTAACACGTTAACTCATGTGATTAATTAAATATGCTTAATCGCGCCAATTTTTATTAACGCCATTAATTGCACTTCTGGTATTTCCGGTATTTTGAAATGAATTTCAGCTTTGTTTTGTTCCTTGAATGTGTGATCAGTGTTTTGCTCCTTTTGATATGAATATGTGATCGCCGTTTTGTTCCCTTAGTTAAAAATGTCTGATCAGCGTATCAGTGCCATACTACATTGTAGTTTTTGAACAAGTGTTTATTTTGTGTTGAGTTTACAATACTTTATATTTTACACTTCAATATTCAATATTACAAGATTCTATACGTGTTCTTATTATGAATAATTGTTAATAATAAATAATTATTAATAATACAAAGTAATTATTATTTGTGATTAATCGCGATAATAAATGGACGCCCAGCCCTTTGGCTGTGCTTTTAGTTCCCACTTTTTCCCAAAAGTGCTTTTAGGGCCACACTTAAGCATAAAAACCTACTTTTCAGGGCCCAAATATGTAATAAATGTCTAAACACACACACACAAATAGAGAGGGAGAGCGCACAAGTGAGAAACACCAAGTCTTTCACCACATGTAATGACCAGTAAACCACCAATACAGAGAAAAAAACATGTTCCGTGTGTGTGTGTAATTTTACCATAATACACTTGCATTACAACTATTCACTCGCCACAATCATACAGCAATCGCCACGGTCCGTATTCCCAGGCGAAGCTCGTCTCTCAAACAGCAGGAACCAGAATTAACCAGTTTGATCACGGTCTAGATTTAATATGAGCTCTGAATTAAAGCCACTTCCTCCCGAGGAGTTCGAACCTCACACATCTAATTAAAAGAGGAATTTAGGCCATTATTCAGGAGTTTATTTCTCTCAGTGCTCAGAATCTTAAAGTGAGGAGGATGTTTGTTCATGCAGCCTCGCTCACGAGGACAATAATGGGATAAATAAAGGACGTCCACGTCATTCTGTCTCGCCTTTACTAACAAGGACGGCAACGCTTCTCTGAATGACATTCAATTTCTTCATGAAGATGATTCCCTGAAAATAAGCCCTAGTGCATCAGTGACGGTAAAGTAAAGTAAAGTAAAGTAAAGTGAGTGAGAGTGGCCACTGTACCAAAACTATCCTCAGCATTCCCATCCAGTTAAGTTACACATGCACAGTGTTCTTTGTACTGGTACTGAGTATCAAAAATATAAGCAACATTTACTCTACTTGACTACATTTTTGATTGATCTGTACTCTTTACTCCACTAAAAGGATATTAAGCATATTTTTCTATTGCAGTTAATTTCGTGAGCGGATGGGGCGATATCGGCTTCTGCAAGATGATGAAGGTGGACGTGGAGGCAAATTAATGGTTTCACTTTTTTGCTTATTTGAGTTTGACAGAGACTGACTTTTTGTTGTTTTTTCTACTTTTTTTTTTTTTTGAAACATTGAGGTGTTACATTTCTTTTCCAAATTAGTAGATTAAAATGTATTGGTGTTTTTTGAGCCTAAATTCTGTACGAGTAAAATACTTAAGTTCTTTTAAAATTGGATACTTGACGACTTTGTTCTCAAGTCTTCCTGGAATTGGTGACTTGTAACATTTTGGTTTTCAGGTACTCTTTACACCTCGGTCCATCTTCCTACCACTGGACCACAGGTGCCACATCGATGATCTGATGCAGACTCTTCCTGTCTTGTTTTCCAGAAGTGAATTTGAAATGACGCTGGAGACTTGGAAACTCAAGGCTTTCCTCATCATTACTCTTCCTCGTGTCATTTGGAATCCATTCGTCTTTCTCTTCTGAACGTGATAAATGCCTCTGTGTTGTTGAGTCCGTACAATAAAAGCCAGTGGGGTCCGAAAGAACAATGTCCCTCACTTACGTTCACCGAGCAGGAGAAACAGCCGCATTCATCAAGACGTCGTCTTTTGTGGCGTGAAGAATAAAGCGTCAGTCACGCGGGTCGACCACGACACCGGGGAGCCTGTGTCATCATTGTATTTTCATTTTCCTGTGAACAATCTATTGTTCTTCCACGAGGATTGAACGAATTGAAGAATCGTGTTTTCACAAGGAACAAGAATTGCGTCTCAAGAATTGTAGGTCCAGATATTCACATGGAGGATGGAGGTGTATAAAGCCGCTATAATGACTCAGAGAGACGTGATTGAGACTATTGAGCTATAGTGCGGGATTTTCTCATTGTTGATTTACATTCAACTTTAATGTGAAATCTAGGGCAACGTTTCCCTTAGATGAGGGACAACCTTGCAAAGTGGCTGCCAACACCCGACGGTGGTGATGTCAGTCACGTCAGTGAGGAAGAGCGATGAGAAATGTCACCAAGTCTCCTTTACACTAATACACTTTTTTATACTAACTCACCCTCTTGAGACACTCTCGCACAGTTATATACACACACTCTTACACTCTCCCTCACACACACACACACACTCTCAGCCACACACTCTTTCACATATGCAAACACTTACAAAGCCGCCACACACACACACCCTCCAGCTCACGCATCACTTCCCTTTTAATTAGCATGATGGCAGTTCAGTGGTTAACTGAATTTTAAAAACCAAAAAAATGTCACCAAAAATGTCGGTGCATCTATATTTATCTTGTGTGTATATAAATTGTGTATACGGTGGTACCTCGGTTCATGAACGACTTATTCCACACACAACTCGGCTCACAAACAGAAAATCTATAAAAATAAGCCTTGGTGCACTTTACGAAGTGGAAATGGCTGTCCAGGCTGTTACATGGTAAACGCAAAGAAAAGAATAGACACAGAAAGTAGTGCTGTATTGTGGGTTGTGTGAAGACTCTTTCAGAGACTTTTTGGGGTGAAAGTTCAGCCGTTTGAGTGGCTACTGTACTGGCTCCCAGGAAGCACGGTGGAAAGCCGAATGAAGGCATGAAGAAAATAAGCATTGAGCTAAATAAGGAAATTGTAGAAAAGCATGACCGTGGTATTTGAATACGCGCACCTGCTTTTGCTATCCTTACCACATTATTGTTTTGTGATTGACTGTGTGTAAAAAAAAAAAAAAGTAATAAAAAGTAATAATAATAATATATATATATATATATATATATATATATATATATATATATATATATATATATATATGTTTCATAATAGATGTGTTGTACTTTTACGTGAATTAGGGATGTACCGACACCAATATCGGCCTCGATACCACATTTTGAAAAGTACTCGTACTTGTTAAGTCTGCCGATACTGTAAACCAATACCACGGTCTGAGAAATGCTTGAGCAGCGTGTAAGGGGTTAATAACAGCGCGCCCCGCTGACTCCGCCCCCAAGCCATGGCTGCAGTTCTCCTCTCAGAGTGCTCGGGGAGAAGGCCACATGTAAGCCGCCGGAACTACGTATTTTAAAGTGAATAAATACTTCAACAAATGCGGACTGCAAATTATGCTCAGCAAAATAGTCCAGAGGTAGCGCATCTATTACGAGTGACTTTATCAAGCTAAAATCTCAGCACGACAACAAGTACAAAGAGTTCTCTTCTAAACCAACACAACTCACACTGCAGAAAACTCTCGCAAGACAAGAGAAAAATGTTGCTAGTTTACACTAAATAGAAAAGATTTATTGTCAATGAAACAAACTGTAAAAAAAAATACTTGTGGTAAACAATTAAATTTTTTTAATAAATTTAATTTATATTGTAATTAAGATATATTTGTATCATTTACATTTATTCTGTAATTTGCTGCATACCACATGCTTTTCATTTTAAATAAATGTTCTTAACTCCAAACTAGCCCCTTGCATTTTTATTAAATTATATGACTAAAGTTGTTACCTGTAAATTTAAATCATGTTTTTATTTACTCCGAAATGAAATACTTATACTCGTTTTCCAAAAAAGTGGTATCGGTCCATCCCTACTGAAAATATTATGATATTGTATTATAACGGATAAACCGGATTTACCTCAAGTAATCAGTGTGTAATCACAATCAGTGTGACTTTCCCATTTGTGTTTGTGAACCGAGACACCAGTGTGTGATGAATAAAATGATTAGACTGGACTCACCGCTGAGACATGATCTTGAAGGCGTCGGGCAGGTAGCAGTTGATGTTCTCCATCTGAAAGGGGTCAGCGTCACAGATCTTGTCGTCCGTGCGGCCGTAGTTAGAGGTTTCGATCATTATGACATCACTTCCTGGACAGCGCAGGTCGATGGGGTAACCCTCGCACGACAGCTCCCGCCGCACCAGACCGAACGGCATCGCCGGCCGACTGAACCCTGACACACAGAGACGAGCGCGATGCAGATTACAGCCATCAGACATCCATCCGCCACATTAAAAATCACTGGAAAAACCAATAAATCGGTGGCTGCGCTGCTTGGAAAGCAGATGGCCGACGGGATTGAGTTACTAAGCATTTATGACAGTATTAATAGACGTGTTATTGACATTATTATCCAAACCACAGTTATTTTTCCGGTTTGTATTAATGAGCATTGGTTTTGTTTCCAGTAACTGTAGAGAAAGAAAGAGACTGTGTGTGTGTGTGTACAGTAAGTGTGTGACCGACTGAGAGGGTGTAGAAGTGCAAGCATGTTTGAATGAGTGTGTATGCGTGCCTGAGGGCGTGTTGGGTAAAAATAAAGTGCGAGAGCGTGTGTTTGTGTGTGTGAGAGAGAGAGAGAGAGAGAGAGAGAGAGAGAGAAAGAGAGAGAGGAAAAGAAAGTGTACGAGAGCATTTGTCAAAGAATGCGTGTAAGAGAGACAGTATTTGTGTGTGTTTGTGTATGTGTGTGTGTGTGTGTGTGTGTGTGTGTGTGTGTGTGTGTGTGTGCAAGACAGAGAAAGAGAGGATGAATGTGTGTGAGAAAGAGAGTGCGTGCATGTGTGTGTGTGTGTGTGTGTGTGTGTGTGAGAGGAAGTGTGTATGAGAGGGAAACCGTGTGTGTGTGTGTGTGCTTGTAAGAGAGAGGGTGTGTGGGTGTGTGAGTGTGTGTTCAGTCATTATGAGATGAATGTGTGCGTACTGTAACCTTGACTGTCAAGCAATGGGAGTTGTGGATAAAAGCATCTGTCGAGAGATTTCATGTAAATGTAATGTTTTACTAAGTACTTTTTCATGTTTCTTGTTGCCAACTATACAAATAAGTAATAAAAGTGTTTTGCACTGACTTCACCTCCATTACAGAGCGGCGATTGACAAAAGGCTGTTATTTTATTCCGCTTATGCGCACAATTCAAGCATTCCTGGCCGAGCCATTCCTACGCACACACACACGCCACTTTTGCACACTATCCAGTCATTCTGAGGTCCAGGACGAGGAAGAAACACAAACATCACAACACACAAAACCAACCAGACCCCGGAGCCCCGAGCCATCATCACCAGATCAGAAAGAAAAGCAGGACAATCGATTGGCTGATAGTGCTGACGCACGCTGTTCTACATTCAGATTCCAGGACGCGCTTTGATCTATACAGGGGAACAACACGCGCGCACACACACACACACACACACACTCACCACAGTGAGAGACAGACATCGATGTGTTCACGTTGATAGACTGTGTGATTTATATATTACTTTATTATTTCCTATACAGTGGTTCTCCACGTACTAAATGAATCAGTGTCGAGAGCAGTTTTGTTGAAAATTTCGTTAGCTGAGATTTTACTGAGATCTCATCCATCTAGTAATCATCTAATCTGTACCGACTTCTTAAATTTGTACAAACATTTATTAAAAATTATAAAATACTGGTAATAAATGTAATAAAAACATGTTACACAGCAGTTGTTTAGTTAGTTGGCAGGTGTTTATAAAGGTACAACATAATGACACAGGCAGCGGACAATCGCACATTGTTTATATCGCAATAAAAGAAATAATTTATATCGCAAATTTCAGTAATCGCTCGAGAATAGTGACGTGGCGCACTGTCTGCATCTATATTCTATCACATAGAATCGTGTGAGAACCTAAAGTTTCCAATGAGCAGGGGATTGCTCAGCAATGCAGTTTGTTGCAGGAAGCAGGAACAAGCAGGAAGCTCCGTTTCTCTCTTCCTCTCGCTCACTAATGTGTGAAAACAGTGACTTTTTCAACACTGCGATGCAGACGGGAGAGAGAAAAAAAACATCAGCATTCTGGGAGAAGACAAGCTTATTTTATATGTTGGAAGCAAGATCTTTGAAATGTTTTGCTGTTTATTTGACGTTTGTGAAGTTTAAACAACAATTTTTTATACTCGTCTCCCCGCATGCTAGCGGTAAGAAAAAGATGCGCTTCGTATCGTAAAAAAATGTTGTACGGCGGGACAGCATTTTCTCAGAAACTTGTTTGGTAACTCTAATGTTTCATTAGCAAAGACTTTTATACCACTGTATTTTGCTTTTACTGTATTTAGTATTATTATGTAATATTACTGTATTTTAATATAATTAACTGTCGTGAGCCCATAATGACCTCTGAATAGCGTTTGGCGTGTAAGTGTGGCCGCAGCAGAACCGCTGGAGCGCCGCGAGCAGATCCACCCCCATCATGAGCGTAAACTACAGGCTCGGGTTTCTCTGTGACAGTAAGTCGCGTTCATCTCTGATTCCTCCTCACGTTCTGGCTGACATTGAGCAGAGCAGAGAGCAGCAGCCAGGACAAATGTTCTAATCTGGCCCGTCTCTTCAGAGCCATCACGGTTTCAGCTCACCAACACAGCAAATCAACGGGAAAGTGACCATCTGCTGATCAGAGTGACCACAGCAGGAGAACCTCCGGAGCATCACCACATCAGGCCACAAAGAAGGATGAAAATATTCATTAAAATGTTCTAAATATGAACAAAAAAACATCTGCTGCGTCCATCCCATGTCCTAATTGTTCGTATTAATCGGTGGCAGCCATCAGGGCCTTCATAGCCTGATGAATCAGAAACAAATGCTAATTATAATTTGTTGATAAACGTTAATTCCACTTATTGATCCAATTGTTTTTTATGTCCATTGTGTGGAACTGAAAGATATTTAAACCAATCACCTTCCAGCATTCCCTGTCGTTATGTGATTAAGCATCAAAGTTAATTGCTCCCAGAGCCCCGCCCACACCTGCAGTTTTGTACGCATAGCGATGAAATATTTTTTTCATGCCAATTAAATTTTGAGCTTTTTTCTTGGGCCTGCATGAAGACCTATCACATGTCACCGTTTTCAGATGCGTCGATTGGTTCGACTCTTTTTTCAATATGTTTAAAAGTGAATATGGCAGTAATTAAATGATGCGACATGTATCCGTGATCTTTCACCTCTGTCGCTGCAATAGTCAGAGACTTGTTCACTCCTAAATTGCCTGTTTAAAAATGTGTCTGGCGTTTTTGTGGCTGCGGGAGTTTCTATCTGCAAGGTAGCGGTGCTTTACATTTCTGCTTGTTACAATGCTTTTTATAACCCTGAATAAGTTGAATTCCCCGTTGTGAAAAGTGCTGCCCACCGCTGTAATTTACTGCCATCAGACGTTCAATGACCGACCGTTTGTCTGGGTACCAGTCGATGAAAAACACGCAAACAACTCGCAGGAAATGACCGAACCTACCCAGAAAGCTCTTGCTGTGTGAGACAGCGCCACCTACTGCTCGCCAAGACCCACAAAGAAAGCTGAAGAACTTCGCGCTCCATTAACTTCAATCGGAACCCTCTGGACTCATCTCCAGGAAGTAGTTCTTATGATACGTGTACAATTTTAAATGAGGTCAGTTTGGATCTTCCAGGAACACGGGAGAGCTTTAGCGCGTCTTGGCCTCCCCGGGGACGGTTCAGGCGTCTGCATCTGTGCTTTGTCCTGTTGACGGCTGCAGCTGTTTGTAAATGAGCCTGGAGTTCCTGCTTGTTCCCATCACAGCCGATTCAGCTGGAGGCCGCCGGAGATACCTACCTACACGCCCAGACCCTCCTTAATCTCACAATATCCTCCACGAGGGCTCGCGTCTTCAGAAGTCAGGAGGAACACAGGCATGCAAACGTGCTCGGCGGAGGAGAAGCTCTCGGGCTGAAGGAGATTTGAGGCGCGCTGGCTTTATTGGAGCTCGGTAAGCTGCGATAAGGACGCGACCCTCGGCGTTGGTCGGAGCAAATATCTGTAGTGTTCCGCGGCTAAATCTCAGCATTACAACTTTATTAACTGAAGGAATGTCTGCGGTGAGATTTAAGCCTGGTATTAATCCAAATGTTGAGCTTCAAAGACTAGATTATGTACGTTGTTTGGTAACATGGTCACTGACCGATGCCCCTCACCCGCACCACACTGAGCGGCGCTGCCATGGCAACAATCAAAGCTTGCATGTTAGGGATTGCTGCAAAAGATGCACTAGGGCTTATTTTTAAGAGGATCTCATAATGTATTCATGACCGCAATCATTTGCTAAGAAAAATGCACTGTATGTGAATGTAACTGTTGTAAAACTAGGTTAAAAAAAGAACAACACAAAAGCCACCCCAGTTTCTATCTGATAAACCAGATTAAGCAGATCCTATAAAACTCGTATGACTACTAAAATAACAGATACCGCTATGTCGCCCGGATTGCCGTCACCGTAACCCAATCCTTGGTCAAGAAAAACATTTCAGACCAATTCGAACCATCTTGAACTAAAAGAACCATTACTCATGTAATCCCAATTTCCTTTAACTCAATCTGACATATCTGAAAGTGTTTCTGGTTGCTTCTAATAAACACTTAGGTTGCACACCGGATAAAGACTAGAGACTCGGCAGTCTGGTCAAACAAACAGAACTTTAAAGGGGTTTTAAAAGGTAATCTTTTTAAAAACGCTTCCAATAAAACATTTGTTAATTGACCTGGTGAAGTGGTTTAAACTGTTAGTTGTCATGGAAACAGAGTTCCACGCGTTGGCTGATGTAACTGTTATGTTTTACGTCGGAGTCTCTGCTATCATTTAAAACTTGTTAAAAGTTGTTATTTGAGAAAACAATATAAACACAAAACAAAAAATACTATTTCCTCTATAATTGGTCTATAGAAGATTGTAGCATTTTTAAACAGAAGTCGTTTTCAAAATAATGAACTTAGTAAGCTTTACAAAAAAGCACGAAGAATGTTGTCCTTAAACTTTTAGATGTGTGAAACTACATGTTGTGTGTGTACTGTAAATATATTTACTTATTATTATTTACATAATTATTTTTTTATATTTTACACACACACACACACACACACACACACACATCTATTTACATATACACACCTAAATATTTAAGGACAACATTCCTTATACCTTTTTATAATATTTAATACATATATTTATAAAATGTTCCAGAGAAAAATGAATAATGCAGCAGAAAAGCGGTTGGTGTAAACACTCAAACTTTACGGTAGTTAATGGGAATCAAGCCTTATTTTGCAGTCATGAAGCCACATTTCTATCCACCATAAACCGCAGCGTTCACTCTTAATGCAAATCAGGTCATGGAACAGCCTTCAAATGCGTGTGAAAGACTCACAATCAGCGGAATTATACTTCTTATCATCTTTGGTCATGTCTGACCATGAGAAGAAACCGCCTCCACACTGACTCACACACGTAAAGCTTCTTTACACTGTATGAAAGCAGCAGGTCAGGATCCTCGGCTCCTGAAGCAGGTCCAGCCAGAGAAGATCAGAGAAGATCAGAAACCAGCGCTGCCATGCCAGTAATTACAGAACGACATTATGTTCTGAGAAAACCATGAAAACTACAGGATTATCATCAGAAACACACGGACACAAACAAGGAGAGTACAGTCTTTTGAAGCTCAAACAGAAATACCCCCCTAAGGCACAGTTTATATCTCACCAACAGTTTGTATATGTATATATGTAGATGTATATATGTATATGTAAATATATTTATGAGTCTGTGTGTGTGTGTGTGTGTGTGTGTGTGTGTGTGTGTGTGTGTGTGTGTGTCTTCACTGAATGATTAAATACAGATCACAATTTTGATACTGCCCCTAGTGGCCATCATGACAAACTCACTCACTTTACAATAAAGTTCAGTGTTTACTTTAGTATTCTGTCAATTTAAAGAACAAAGAACACCATAAATTTGTGCTTGTACAATTATTGTCAAAATCATTTATCAAAACTACAAAATAGAAACGAAAAAATTGTGTAATTATTCAGCTCATGGTTTCATGGCCGAAGGAAGATGACGACAGTGACTGATGACTTCTAGTTTAATCAACTGACTTATTATCCGTGTCACTGTTGAAATAAAAAAAAACATTACTTAATAACACGTTTAATTAAAAAAAAAAACATTCTGTGTACGGTTTGCTGTCTTAATAGCTCTATAATTGTTACTCTATTACTGCGTTAATGTTACTGTGTTAATTTCACAAACATCAAATATTACTATTTATAGACAAAATGTATGATTTTCTTTTTATATTTAGGATGCGCAGCTTAAATTCCGATGTGACTAATGGAGCTGAATTTGGTGTATGGAATATGTGCGTGTGTGTTTACTGGCTTTTTGCTCTGATAAGAAAACAATTCTGAGACGATCAAAAGAATGTCAATGTTGAACAAAATGTCTTTGTTGTGTGTGTCCGTTATGAGTGTAATGTTATGTCAAATACACTATTTCAGGAGAGAAAAACATTACATGTCATTGTGTGATAGTGTAACATACGACTGGTGATCCATTTTAGGAGGTTATTGATTATTGGAGGTTAGTTTCCCAAAAGCCTCTGCATGTGTGTCCGTGTGTGTGTGTGTGTGTGTGTGTGTTCACTCAAGCAATGGTTTCATTGGTTTCATGAAGCAACTCTTTCATTCTAATGAGTTCCTGAAACACAGAAACGCAAACCTGCCGTAATTGTGACGTTCCTCGTCTAACGCATTCTGACAGCAGCTATGAGAAGAAAGTTCCGGAAAAATGTGTCTTCAGAGAAACACTGCCTTTATGATTTCAGAGCGCACTACAGTGCGGACCGAAGGTTTAGTAAATGCTTTCACTCAGTCCTTGAAGAAAAATCATTGAATGTTCTCAGGAAACAGACAATCACCCTGTTGAAAAAAGACTTTCAAGGCTGAACGGTGTAAAGAAATGGTTTCTGACCCACGCTCGACACGGACACACGGCGTTCCGAAGAAACCACGTTACAGCAAAACACTCGTAACCTCCGCTGAATGAGTCCCCGCCATAATAAACATGGAGAACTCGTCAAACTCCAGTTCCGTCTGTACAAATGTTTTGTAATAATATATCACAAGTATCACAACACGATCATTTAAATTGGACTTCACAGCTTATTTAAAATATAGGGGTTTGGTCCAAAATGAGCGTAAATCCTTTACGTGTGAATTTGGTCTGTGGGCGATTTCTCGTTAAAAAGTGCCCCAATCAAAATAAAATTTAAACTAAATAAATTTGTATTTGTTTACATTTTAAACAAATTGTTGTACAGTCATTTCAAGGCCGAACGTCTAAACACTACAGGCTTTTAAAACGTTAAAATAACGAAATGGACAAAACTCCACATTGCTGCTTGCAGCTATATTGTAATATTAGAATTAATGAGTCTTTATCATGAGCATCCTCACTTTCATCATCATCATAATCACCTTCATCATCATCATATCTATTTATCTTGAAATGGCCTTTATTATCTGTTAAATACTTGTGTGTATAATTTCCATTGTGTCAGTTTTTGCTCTACATTCTGTCATGCGTCTTTGATTAAACAAAACATTTAATGTCAATTTCTTTACACGTTTTATTGTCCGCATCAAGCCATGAGTTTGTGTGACTAGAGTCGTCTCGGAGAAGCGATAATTCAATCTCTCAGAACAAGATGCAGGAGATACGCCGCACGGAAGTCGTCTACTCAAGCACGCGTGATACGTGACCTGACCGCGGCGAACACGAGATAAGAGCCCAACCTGAGTCGCAGCGGGACTTAATGAAGGAAACCGAACATCCCATCACCGAGCAGGTTTGCTGAGAAAGCCAGAAGAAAAGACGGTGTTTCTGCTTCAGGACTTCATGTCTTCGCTTTACAGACTTTTCTTTGTTTTTTGTTCAGAACTCTCAACAAGTCTTTCTCTCCATTAGGAGTCACGTTTACTTTTGCTCCTCTCATTTTTATTCTCCGCAGTTTCGTTTAATCCTAAACCTCTAAAGCCTTTGGGATTTGTTTGATTTCTTTGCACTGGTTTGATTTCATTGTGTCTTTTATATATGAAACAGCCTGTGCATTCCATACAAATAAACGAGATAAAGACGGCAACAAAGCCTATACAGTAGACAAGCACATATTTGTTTGTGTTTAGGTTGGTTTGTTTTTTTAACAATATAAAAATGTGCGTTTTGCTAAACTGTTAATACACCCCCCCCACACACACACATGCTTAGCCAACATGCTAACGTGTGCTAATTACGGCTAGCAGCAGAACATGGGTCAGACGGTCTAATCCCGACGACAGACACACCTGATCTACAAGCAGCTCGCGAAACGCCCAGGACCAGTGCAGCGACGGAAACAAAGCCGCGAGATCTGAGACGGAGATAATCGGCTTGACTAGTCTCGGCGTTTCCTGACGACGGTAGCGGCGCAGATGGGTTGATCAGGCACTTCACAGCGGGACACGCGTCACTTAATCACACTTTAGTGAAAGAAGTAAATCTGCCACCAGTCTCCTCCACTTCCTGCTTAGAAACACGGGAATCAGACACAAACCCTGAAGCACGGCTGTGGTGAAGAATGCGAGAAGAACAGACGAAACAGCCTTTCACTGAATAGTCAGCTGAGTGACAGAGGGAGAGAGAGAGAGAGAGAGATGAGAAAGAGGTGGTGAGAGAGATAGACAGAGAAAGAGATGGGAAGAGAGCGAGAGATAGAAAGACAGAGAGAGAAGGAAATGGTAAGAGTGATGTAGGAAAAGAGAGAGCGAGAGAGAGAGAGAGAGAGAGAGAGATGGAGGGAGAGAGTGAGAATGAGAGGGGAGATTGAGATGGAGGGTTGAGAGAGAGAGAAATTTGGGGGGGTGAATAGAGAGACGAAGAAAGAAAGATATTGAGAGAGATGGGGAGACAGAGATGGAGAGAGTGAGTGAGAATGAGAGTAGAGATAGAGATTGAGAAGGGGAGTTGAGAGAGAGAGAGAAAATGGGGGGTACGAAGAGAGAGGGAGAGAGAGATTGAGACAGAGATAGAGCTAGAGAGATGGGAAGAGAGATAGAGAGCGAGAGAGAAAGAGCGAGAGATAGAGAGACAGAGAGAGGGGAGGTTGAGAGAGAGATGAGGAGAGAAAAAGAGAGAGAGAGAAAGAGAGAGAGACGAATTAGAGAGATATAAAGAGGGGGGCAGAGAGATGGAGAAAAAGAGACTGAGAGAGACAAAGTGACAGAGAGAAAGAGAGGAAGAGAAAAGAGGGGGAGAGAGAGAGAGAGAGAGAGAGAGGGAGAGAGAGAGAGAGAGAGAGAGAGAGAGAGACAGACAGAAATACAAGAAAGACAAAAAATAAAAGTAAAATTACTTTTGTGCTTAATAAATTATTTTAAAATCCCACACACACACACACACACACACACACACACACACACACTTACACACACGTGATATGTTCTTCAGACTAACAATATGAACCTCTACACACACCTCATGATGTCATCATTCCAAAATCAACACAGCAAACACCGGACAATCTCTGACACACACACACACACACACATGCCGTATCAACCAGCAAGAAGAATCATCGCAGGTACGGCCAGATTTAAGGCCAGAAAGCCAATTCTTCCAACATTAATATTGGTTGAGTTCCTCTGAGTTCCTCTAGCACTGACTAAGTTGCAGGAAGTTACGGAGCGGCGTGAAGAAAGCAGCCGACGGCGCTCAGAGAAAACGCTGGAGTAACTAGTGAAAGATGCAGTTAATTCCTGTCCAAGTGAAGACTCTCACATTAAATCAGCAGAAAGAAGAACATAAACAGCCTTTATAATGACGCGGCCTGAACCAGAGCGCGCAGCTGGTTTCACTCGGGTCCTGGACCATCCCCAACACACTAACAAACCTCACGTAGCGGTCGCCGCTGATTAGCGCCGCTATTAGTCAGCTGCTAGAAACACACAACCAGCAAGACGCTTGTTAAGCTGTTGAAAACCCACCGATGCGCTAATGTCACGTGTGATGGAACCGTGTGGGAGAAGTTCGAAGATCTAGGCATCTTCTGCTGGGGTCACCAGGCAGTCGTGGCCCGTTGGTTGGGATTTGGACGTCAAACCTAGTGTGTTCGGCTCGAGGACTCAGGACACCTTGCTCGGGGCTTGTGTGTCAAACTGCACTGTTTGAAGGGGTGAATGCAGAACACTGCAAACTTCTACAAACGTGTCTACAAACGGGATAATTCTAATATTACAATAGTATAAATTACAATAGTTTTTGTACTAGGGCTTATTTTCAGAGTTAATATTTATTAATCAACATCAAGATGCAATAGTTGAAATTGTACAAATATGTCGTAATTGTAATTGTTGTAAAAGACAGAACATCTAAAGAGTTTGAGATAATAAAAACTGATGATGAAAATAGAAACGTAGCGTGAACATAAGATAAATGACTTGATATTATTAAAAAAACTATGTATAAGTTATATATCATGTATATGTATATTTATATATACAGTGTGCATATATTCACAGTATTACCCTAACTACGAAAGGCTCGGCTAACAAAAGTTTTGAGTTATGAAAAACGTCTTTCAGAACATTTTGCCCCTTGTCTATTTACGAGATACGAACGGCAAAAAAAGCTTCTGTGCGTCTGAGACAAACCGAAAGGTAAATAAAATATTTTTATTCCTTTGCTTTAGTACCACAGTACAAATTTGAATAGTTTTTTTATAACTGTTATGTAACATATGTTTTATTACAGTAATTATGGTATTATATCTTATCATAAAAAAAACATTTGTCACAATTTTCGGAGGCTTGGAACGGATTAGGGCATTTACATGTTAATCGTGTCTCTACTTACGACATTTTCGCCTACACAACGGCCCTCAGCACGACTGAATTTCCCAAGTCGAGGTACCACTGTAAATGTATATACACGCACACACACATTTATCAATATTATATAATATACATGATGCATTTGAAATGACATCATCATTGTAAAAAGAAAGCCCACGATGACCTATAATGAGCTTTCAATTGATCAGCGATTGTGCACATTCCAGGCTCTGCGTGTAACTGCTAGTGTTTCAACAACGAGTAACACAGACGCGCCGCCGCGCCGACCGGCCCGCAGAATCAACCCAGCACGATGAGACGAGGAGTTCCTGGGCCGAACTGGAGAGGAACAGCCAATGAAGCCTGAAGCAATCAATCTCTCCAACTCCAGCCGCCGTGGTGGAGGAAACCATCTAATTCAATTATAAAAATGCATTAAAAAGATATTACGGGGGACGGAGTGTAATGAGGCGTGTTTACTGGAGGATATTGTTTGTAATGAGCAGTTGTTGGGTTTAGAACGGGACCTGAGAGTAACTTCGCTCGGCCTTTCTTTTCATTTACCAAAGAAGAGAAAAACCTCAGGCAAAGAGTCTGCGAGGAAACACTCATTATTTATCGCGGCGATCAGAACCCGTGTCAGCCTCAGACGTCCAGCAGAAGAATGAAGGTGAAGAACTACAAACACGGCGGCTCCCAACCCAAGGCTAACGCTGACTGAGTCCCGGAGACCCTGTGATTAAAAATGAAACTTACCGTCAGAACTCTGCACAACAGTCAAGACCAACAGCAGGCCGCAGAGAGCCAGAGACCTTCCTTCTGAACTCCCCATCCCACCACTACTGGACGCTTCCCACGTGCTCGGCTGGAAATCGCTGCAGTCACAAGGATCCGAGGAAGTGGCTCCGAGAGATGACCATCATCGACCTGCAGCCTGCGGGAAAAGCACAGCGCCGTCAGATCGAAACCCGCCGAACCTGAAACATCACCTCGCGCATTTCAAACGGGCCGCTTGCTCGCTCTCTCTCTTTCCCGCCCTGCGCCGAGACCAAACCGGTTTGCAGCGCTCGGACCCACTGGCCGGGTCTCTGAGCCCAGCATGTTTACGCTCACACGGGCGGACGGCCTCGTGAGGACCAGCGTCGCTCCAGCAACCAGCCACACAGGAGCCACCAAACCTGCGCCGCGGCTTCTGCTCCCTGCCATCCCGCCTGGTTCAAACGCATTGCTTTGATTTTCAGCAGCCGATTCACTTTAAACGGCAGATTCTGGCGCTAATAAATGACGCTTCGCCGCTGATTCCCGCGAGGCGCCGCTCTGAAAATGAGACGATCGGAAAATATCACTTCACTGTGCTGGAAATAGCCTGCGCTTCGGCTTGGCCTTTCACGTTTAATGAAGGTCTAGAGTTATTCTTATTTAAAATGTATTTTTCCATAAACACACCTGATAGTAAGAATGTAATCGTTTTTTTTTTATATAGAATTAGAATATACAACTAATATTAGGTTATAGAGTTTGTAAAAATACAACAACAACACCAACAAATATTGTTAACAATAACATTATAATAACGATGATAATAATTGGAGTGTAATAAAACACATATGCTACAATGCTTCTACTTATATATTATTAATATATAATAATTAATATATGTATGTATGTATACATTCATTATATAAATTACTATTAATTATATAAATTAATGTCATAATATAGAATACACAATATAAAACACACACAATCATACACACTCTCTCTCTCTCTCTCTCTCACACACACACACACACACACACACACACAAACTCATAATCATACACATATCTAACTCTCACAATCACACCCACATGTTCACTCACACACACCAAGTTTGACCCAATTACAAACATCAGTATGCTGTTTTGCATAAAAACAAATTGATCTGTATATATATATATATATGTTTTTTTACCATGTTAAGTGAAAAAGAACTAGAGTGTGCAAAAGCAAGTTTTTAATTTGAAGTGCTAGCATCTCCCCCCAGCAGTGGTCCTCTAGTATTACCCAACAGAGCAATCCGAGGTAGAATCCCAATCCTAGTTCCCTCCAAAAACCACCCGCGCTAACATTCAGAATTAGCAGACTAGCGGCTCGCAGCGGGAAAAGAGATGCATAAAGGATGAGGGCTGATTCCTACAAAGTCGAGGGGTGTTCGCTCAATCGACGACACCGGCCCCATACTTTCATATCCGGCTCCCCCGCTGTGCGCGGTTAACATGCTGATCAGTCTCCAGGAGTGGAGCGGACGGAGGCGGCCCGACTGACTCCCGCGCTCCTCATTAAACACGCCGCGGTCTCTTCCCGCCGCGGGGGGCCTTATCTCTTTAAGCTCCGCCAAAGACCCACGATCAACACCTGTTAAGTGCTTCAAACAAACACCGCCGCGCGGATGCGGCGCAGAGCGACGGGGGGCCTGTTGTCGCCGCTCTGTGTGTTTTGTATCAGCAAATCGAATTAAAAACAGTAATCATGACAAATTAAGACAGCGAGCGCGCCGCTACAAAGACTGGGATCTTTCGCAGGCCGCTCGTTTGATCGGGGCAATTTGCGCTTTACGATAAAAAGGAAAGGAAAAAAACAGAAGGGAAATCATAAAAATATGTGTCGGAGAGTTCGAAAAGAAACAGCTGCGAGGAGCAGACCACGACTCTGCCGAATAAAAGCGCTGAAAGACATTCCACGTCTGAGACGCGGCCGTTGAAATCCGAGCTGAAAGGCCAGTTTGAGATGTTAATGCCAAAACACAGAAACAAAGGGCAGATGTGTAATTATGCGGCCGTTTTTCTCTGGAGCGGGAGCCAGACTCAGTGGAGAATAGAGTGGGAGGGGCCCATTCAGAGGAGAGGCGGGGCAGAGGGGCCCGGGGTGGGGGCCGGCACACCTCACAATGCATGATTGACAGCTTGCAAGTTTCGCTTGACCCCTGAATTAACCCGCAAGATTTCAATGAACTACAGAGAGAGCCGTGAGATTGATGCTCAAAGAAGATGACAAGGGAAGAAAGGAAGGCCGGAGCGAGAGAACACAAACATTACTGAGACAAACACGGCTCGACTGTAGCCATCATCACCCCAACAGGGACCACACCACTCCAGTCACTCTACACATACCAAACCTGCCCTGCTTCAGCTTTTTGGGTTAAGTTTCTCGTTGTTGTTTGAAAGCGTTGAAACGTCTGTCTATACATTTTCTAAGCCGTTACTTCGATTTCTGGATCACAGTAGAACAGTAGTCACACACACACACACACACACACACACTGAAATATAGGTCAATCAATCACAGCACGCACACACACTGTCACAAACAGTCATACACAGTATAGACAACCACACACACATGCACAAACACAAACCTAGACGCTCCCTCTTTCTCTCTCTCTCACACACACACACACACACACACACACACACA
>CM051493.1:34483906-34543226 GCA_028031935.1 Paedocypris micromegethes
GTGTGTGTGTGTGTGTTTTAGCCCTAGCAGCTTTAAATATATTTTATAATGTCAACATTAAATTAATTACTTGTAATTGTTAAGGAGAAAATTAACGTGAAACTTTTTTATTTTATTTAAAATTACCGTCATTAATAAAACATTTTAAAGCAACAGGAATTAAATTTAATTCTACTAACAGAAGAGCTTTTTGTGATGTTCATGGGTGTGTGCAATATTCACACACAAACACACACACACACACACACACACACACACATCTATTATTGAACATATTTGAAAAATGCGTATTTTTTTTTTACAATTTCCTAATTCTACACTTTATCCTTAGAAACAAATGTAACTGATTATCTTATAAACAAAACACTTTAATAAAAAAAACATTTAACTGAGCATTTTACCATTTTCAAATATTAAAGATTCAAGATTCAAAGAATTAAAGTTGTAAGTGCTATAGTGTCATTGCAGAGGAGGTGGACTGTCCAGTTTTATTAAACGTGCTTCCACGACACGCGTGTCTGAGGGTAAAGGCGCGTGAGGTGCAGGTGTCTGACCGGCGCCGCTGCGGAGCACTTTGCATTAAAACTCCGGCCGCAACATGGCTGTTTATTCCTGGCAAAGTGCAGGCCGTTTATCGCCCAGCGGGACGCTCCGTAAACACCTCGCCAGCGACTGGAGGATCCGCCGACAGAAACACAAGCTTCGGCCTGTGAATTAGTGCGGTGCGGCGGAGAACAATGTCTGTCACTGCAAAACACACACTGGAGACACTGAGAGCGATAAAACTCACGAGGCATCTCCACAAAAGCCCTGTCGTCACGTCTGAAGAGCTTCCACTTCATTTACACTCGTATTTTAACCGAACGCTCTCACATGAGTCTGACAGGCAGCACATGCTGATCACGTCTCAACCAGAGCGCAGGGACACAAATCACATTTCCCAGGTCCGCCCCGAGACAACAGAGCATTCTTAGCAGGTCGAGGACAAAGACGCGGCACAGCTACACCTCTGTCCCGCCGCCATCAGCACAGGCGAGCGCGCCTCCGCAGCACAAAGAAGTTCCGGACACTCACGTCTGTGCCGCGACATCTCCTCATCCTGCTGCAAACGCAACTGCATTTTTTAACCCTGAGTGAAAAGACTCGGGCAAGTTCTCTGGTGGATCCCATAATCCTGCCTGTGTTTTCGTTTCTCTGATACGGGACAAGGGCCAGAAAGCAGCGGAGCCAAGTGAAAGGGCCGGTGTTTTCACACACTGCTGGAGCTGACGGAGCCCAGGCTCTGACACTTTCAAGCCGCCAAACACCCCAAATTTTGTCCTGTTTTTTTTTTAGCACAAATAAGTCACATGCGATCCGGCGCAAGGTCCGCTCGCCACTTCCTAATCCCGCTCCAAATTCACCGGGGGATCAATCCGAGCCCCCTAATTGACAAGAGGAGCGTTTCACAAATATTCACCATATAGATCAGATCTGTTACAGAGACATTAAACCCAATTGTACAAACTAACCTTGAATTGTATGTAAAGTCCAACTTTGTTAAGAAGAAATGACCAGGCAGATATCAATTAAATAACTCGCTTTTTTTTCTTCGAATGTAAACAGTCAGATTCGTTCTTCTCTTTTGCTCATATCATGCTGCTGATTGTTCATACAGAAATCACAACAGAAAAGTTTTACCGTAATTGCAATGTTATTACTTCTGTCGCTCTAACGCATTATAAAGATTCATTCTGGAACAGAATTTCCCTGCACTACGGCGCCAGAGTTGTTTAGGCAAAAAAGTGGCGGATTCCACCAGCCTGACTACTGGCCCCGGGCCCCCAGTGCAGATTAATTATGAATGTGGGGTTAAAGGATCTAATTTAACACGGCCTGAACTTGCCTTCCCCATAAATCGGGCTCGGTTCCGTTCCCGGCTCCATCACTGCAGCCGGGCCCTTGAGGAGCCGAAAAGCAGCAAAGGGCCCCGAAATTGCTTTTAATTACAGACACAATAGCTCAATTTAACGGCCGAGTCGGGCATTAGCGAGTTCAACAGTTGATGCCGGTCAGCGCGCGTTTGTTTCACGGAGCCAGTAAATGAAAGGCGCAGATTGAGCGACACCTTTCCAGAATAACCATCGGAATGAAAGAACCGAGCGGGATTATTCACGAGCGCGACCTCCCCCTCCCCCAGTTCCCACACTAATAGTTTCCATTCAGAAGAGAGAGAGAAAGACAAAGAGACCAAATCAATTCACATCTGGTTGTATTTTCATTAACCATTTCCCAATTAGCCACAGAGCCGCTTTCCATCATTTTAATTACTCACAACACCGCAGTCCTGTCCTTTAAATCACAACCGGACTTGAAGTCGTTGCTGCTGATCGTTCGCGACGTTTTTTTCCGCAAAGTTGTGAATCGGTTCGTTAAAATCGCCCACAGGCTGATGGCGTTTTAATCGATAACGGTCGGAACGGTTCCCCGGGAGTGCTCAGTCCCCGTGGTCTGCATGGAAAAGTTCGAGCGAAAAAGCAAAACTCGAGGCGCCGTCCGGAGCAACAGGACGAGCGAGTTTGCACCGAGAACGGAAAAAAACGCCACTCACCTTTGCTGCTGCTGCGCGAGCGAACGGACTGGACGAAACAGTCGGACGACTGGAAGAAATTAGGAAAGTTGATTCATCGGAGGCGCTGGTTATCAGAAGCGGGAACAGCGCGTCTGGGCGCCGGCAGCGCACATGCTCCGCTCACATTCCCGCAGAATGCTGCGCTGCGCCCGCCGAGCTCCACCGAGTCCGCCTGTGCGTCCCTGCAGCTAGAGGAGACCGACGGGGGGCCGGGGACGCTGCTCACAAAAGAGAGAGCAAAACGCGTGGCCAAACACAAAAAAAGTGCGCCGGTCCGTTTGTGCCGAACTCAGTCCGCGGCGGGTTAGTGGAGTCCCGTTCCAGCCGGAGAGAGAGCGGCCCGCGGCTGACGGGTTTCTTTCTGCGCGATCCGAACGGAGACGAGAGAGAGCGGCTGCGCGCAAAACCCGGAGCTGGATTCCCGGCTCGCGAGGATCGGGAGCCGCAGTCGGAAACCGAGCGTCTCATTTCAAGGCATCGTCGCGAGGGTCGCGGAAGACGATTACGCCGAGATGAGGAAAAGTCTAAAGCTGATTATTTGTTGTCTGCGGGCAACTTTTTGGAGGATTTCCACCGACCTGGATCGCTACGTGCCCCTCATTGAGGCCGAGTGGAGGAGAAGATGCTCCTCGCGCGGGGGGCAGGCCGCTCCGATCAGCCAATGACTGCAGATGTTTTCTCGCTGTAATTCTAGCTCGCATCAAAAACTGCAGATTTTCGTCGCTTTTTTTCCTCAACTTGGCCTCAATCAGTGAGACCGTCTGCGGCCGCACTGCAACTGGAGCGGTAATCCACGAACAAAGGCGCACAAATGGCGTTTTTAACTACACACTTGGCGCTATTTCACGTGCTCGGCGCAAACACGCGCGTCAAGAGCCGCGGCCTGACACAACAAAACACACACGCACCCTCAAAGACACACACTCACTCCCTCTCACACACACACTCCTGGCTTTAATAAAGTCTCCTCCACATATTTCAGTCAAACACACATAGCTGCTTTCCTCACACATTTTACAGCAGGTGAAACTAAGACTCGCTTGTATTTTCACATGCATAACTTTACATAGTAATACATCCATTTTGGAGGACAAAAGAGAAAACAGATGTGGTAAAGGTCATAGTGTGTTTTTTCTGATATTTATGCATTAGTTTTGAAGAAGTAAAACCACATGTGCGTTGCATTCCTGCAGGAAAAAAGACATTCAAACCCCTAGTTTTATCTGTTAAAACATGACATGGTGTGTGACATTTGTTAAGAAGAAAGACTTCACTTAAAACAAAACAGACTGAAACAACTCCACTAAATATAAAAGTTATACATTAAAATTTTCAATGGCTTACGAAGCATAAAATATTGTATTTTACAAAAATGTTTTTTGTAAATCTAAAGGCAGGGTAAACATAATGAAAAAAAAACAGTAGTATTACTAGCAACATAAAGCACAGTAAAGCAATATTGTTTTTAGTAGTTAATTTGATTGTAATATTGGATAAAGTAAATATTGTAATAAATATTGAAAAAAAGAAAAATATAAAACAAATATATTAGATAACATTATTTTATGCAAATAAAATATTATCATTAATTATTAATGCTGTTAGCATCTGTATTTGAATGAAAATGCAGAAGCGGAGATGTTTTTGCTCAGGCGGTGTGTTGTAATAGGATTGAGGTAATGATAATAACACTGGTGAAGTCTGTGCAGTTGCTCTTATGTAGCGCAGCAGATTGTAGTTTAAATCAGGATTAGCGCAGGTGTAATCTGTGTAACACTGTTCTAATCAGACAGCGTCAGAAGATCTTCCTCTGGAATCTAATCTTTTCTTAACACTGTTCTGTTTCTGAATCTTTAATGATCAGCACAATTCTGGCTTCTTTTATTCTCGAGGTTTAACGTTCTTAAATCTTATGTTTACACTCACCTGAATGTAGAATGTAGAGCATTTCATTCTTTAGTTGTAAAAAAAAAAATCAACAAAATACTTCTAAATAAAAAATATAGTCTTAACAATTTTAATTTTTTAATATACATTTTTTTAGTCAGCAGAAAATTGGATTGTACATTTTAGAAAACAAATAATCTCAGTAAATAATATGATTATAAATTGCATAGAAGAAGAAAACTCTATAAAAGTGCTAGGCTGGGGGAGGGTTTTTATATTATATCATATTAAATTAAGTATTTATATAAAAATAAATTAGTTTTATTCGTTTTTGAAAAAAAATTTATACAATGTATATATTATACAAAGTATACACATACACTATATATAATTATGCCATGTTTTAAATGTTTCTACATGTTTTATGGTGTGTGCATTAATACACACACAAATAACACACAGCAGACATAGCATTACCACATTACTCAGCAGCAAATGTTAACACATTTTTTTATTTCAATCCATGCTCTATAAAGTAAATTATTAAATGAAACACTCACAGACTGTATGACACTTGAGTCGATCATCGTCACGTCCTTTTCAGCCAGTGAAATTCTCCAGTAGCAGAACGTCAGAAAACATCTACATGTTCCAAAGAAGAAGCGTCTCAGGCCTGGGAGAAGCTCCAGCACGTCACAGAAGTGCCTGAAACGCTCCTGCAAACAAACGCCACTTCCCACACGTCACGCTGAAGTTCGCCACTCTTTTCACTCTGGGATTTTACATAGTCTCTCTCTGAAACCCGATACCTGCTAGAACAAATATCTGTGAAACAAATCTAACCAGCGCTGAACGGTTTAGCAACTGTTATTAAGGTCACTGTAATTTAAAGTCCGCCTTACGTCTGAACTCCAGGCTCCACGCAAAGACATCCAGAGCCGAGTGGAAACAGATGTGGCGTGAAGCAGATACGGCTCTGGCCGTCAGCTCGGCTGAGATTAATATGACCCAGACATTAGCATATACAATGCTGTACGACGACCCGCGAGACTCTGTTTACACAAGAGGCCACAAACCACATTCTGCAATAACGTTGTCGTTGAGCCATTAGGACGCAGGGGTGACGTAATTTCTTATTCAAACCGCATCACAATCTGATGTTTTTATCTAGATTGAACCAATTCCAGTGAAGCGATGTCCAACATGCTTCATACGGACGTAATAACTGCTGCCGCTACCACAGATCACTCATTCTTTAAGCCATCTTGTACTAGTGCAAAGGGCGTTACAATGCGCGGCCCGCTACGCATTCAATCTGCTCTACACACCCTATATAAATCCTCAGAACTGGCTTTGTGGTCGACGTTTACTTCATGATCTTCACTCCATCCGACAGTGAAACAGGCCCTCGGCTGTATCACCGTTCTTCTCACCATCATGGGCTTTTGTAGGCTAGCGATAACTTTTGTGCTGAAGTTTAAGAAGTTTACAGAGGGTTTATTACGACTGAAACTGGACAAACAATGTAGACAATGGCTGGATGAACGTGTGTCTGGAGAGAGTTTACCCTTCAGCTTGATGCCGTGCAGCAGGAGAAATTACGTACAGATGAAATTCCCAGGATTCATCTTCCAACCAGAGAGCCATAATATTGGGACTTTAAAGATAAAATAATTCATCTAAAAGTCTATTTTAGTTATTTTATATTTTCCACTGATTTTAAAGATATATTCTCTAAACTGGTGGTAACATTTTCACAAACATGTAACAAGAACCAATTGCAGTTTTTTTTGTGTAGTTTTAACTGGTTAGTGATGTGCAGTTTTACTCCTTGACACAAGGTGGCGCTGAGAAGTGTTATGCTTTTGACACTCGGTTGTCAAAATGCGCATGTTAAGTTTATACTCTGGTGCGTGCTCTCCTGCATTAAAAGTGATTTTTTTTTTTTTACTGGAACTTCAGGACAGGCCAGGAAGAACATCCGTTTATTTGACAAACAGACTTTTTGTGGTGGTGTGACAAGATAGTACACATTACATTTACATGGCCCCAGGACCTGTACAACTCCTTCCACGGTCGTCCCAGTGAACTTCAGTCCACACTAACACAATTCATACTGATGTTCTCCGCAGTCGTAGTATCGCCAGGAAAAGTGTAGCTTTTTCCAACAATGATTTAGAGTCTATGTAGTAAACTATGACTCCACTATGCTGACATGAAAACCTTGTCTTTATAATAGTAAAAATTAGATGAAAAATGTTAGTGAACTAAATGCAAATGTGTGTGTTTGCATCAACAAACACATGCCTGCGGGATTATAAGAGGCGAGATCACTGTAAGAGAACTATATGCCGGACTTTAATGTCAGACCAGGTTCTGGTTCTAATGAAGGCGGCGGCGAGTCGGCAGGTCCGAGCCCCTTTGAGGTCAATAATCTTCTAAAATAATTGCCTGAATTTTTAATTGAGAGCAGCTGAAAAATCTTTGCAGTCGCACATAATTGTTAAGGCACAATCCCCGGTCCGGCTGTGTACCCTTATTAATTATATCCATTTAAAGAGAACTTCTTTCGGTTCAAATGAAAGACGATAATTATAAAACTTTCTGAATGCATACAGCTTATTTCCATAAAACATTATTGTTCTAAATGTATTCATTGAGTGCTCAGTTAGGCATAAACAGGTTGAAATGAATGTTTAAAGCCATCTTAACTTCATAACAGCTGTGTGACCTCAGGAGGCTTGTGACACAATAATGAAAATTTACATCCACTAATGCACTTCGCTTAAAAAACTGGACTAATTGCCAATTGGAACCTGACGGAAACAAACCGTCTTCATCGCGGCGTCACAGCGACTTCATTTGCTAAATTACAAAATACCGCTGTGGATCACCAATACAGAAAAAAAAATTATCTTTAACTTATTTAGACTATATAAATATGTGTGTGTGAGAAATGATGGTGTGTGTGTGTGTGTCAGAGAGAGAAAGTTACAGTGTGTGTGTGTGTGTGCTTTTGATATTTTTTTTTATACTTTTGGCCTTATTTTTTTCAGTAAAGAAAGAATGTTGACTCAAAAGACTTTTCAAAACAGCGAAGGGACAAAGCTTCCAACAAATAAAATCGGCGCAGAACAATCATCCTAAAACACAATGTTTGAATGGAGCCTCCAGTGAATCCACTTTTTGAGATTGTGAAGGAAGCAGCGTTGTGATTGGTGCTCTGGGTACAAACTCCCTCCCCCTCCCGCCGTGCCGCTAGTGAATGGCTGCCAGGACATTGTCATGCAGTTGCTAAGGTATCTGGAGTGGTTTTAGCCTTTTGCTATGCAGTTGCTAAGGTTTCTTGGCTGATTGAAAGCTGGTCCGTGTCAAAAGAGAATCTCCATGGCCACGGACACACTACAAAGTTTTGGAAGTGACAATTGCTTTGGAAAGTAGGAGTGAATCTGCTAATTTACAATTCTGTGTAGCTACAGGAGTTTGTGAGTGAGTTAGCGATTGATTTCAGATCTACGTTCCGTAAAGGGATTTTTAGACAATCTGCAAAAAGTTTTAATTAAATGCTTAAACCATTTTTTTCCAAAACTGTTTTGTTAGCTAAACGTTTGAGGATTGAATTGGCCAACCTCAAAAAACGGTGACATAAATTTTCAGTGTTCAATTTTAGAAACACCATCTGCAGTATCATTTATTACTACAAACAATGACAGAGGTGTCAAGTAATAAAGTTCAAATACTTAGTTACTTTACTCAAGTAGAATTTTGGCTTATTTATACTTGAGTCATTATTTTTTTATTTCTACACTTTTTCATGCAAAAATCTGTCTTTCTACTCTTTACTTTTATATTACTCCTAATTTGTTTTGGTTAATTTTATTTATTTATTATTTAGTTTTATTATTTTATTTTTGTTATTTTATTTATTTCATATATTTTTATTTTATATATATATATATTTATAAAACAAAATACATCAGGTTCAAGTAGCTAACTAACCAGTACTTTTACTTGAGTAAAAATGTTGAGTTGATACTTTTAATCTATAGTTCTACTTGAGTAATGATGAATGTGACTACTTTTCATTAACAAAAATGTTCTATTAGCAATTGTAAACACATTTTTAAAACCGGCTTTCATTGTAATTCAGCTTTGCATTACGGCTGAAATACACTCGCTCACTTAAAACGGCTCGATTGTAGAGCGTCGGCCTTCTCTGGTTAAGGAGAGACGTCTTTCACATTACAAATTCCCAAGCAGGCGACTCATTTGATTTGAGAATTCCTCATAGCTTCGTTCATCACGCAGTGCCAAGCCACATCAGTAAGCGAATCAACCTCCGTCCTGGTGCTTTCAGGGAACAAGGGGATTTCTTTAAAGAAAACATCAGAAAAAAAGAGGCTCCCTGGCCTTTGACTGCTCTGAACACACGCCACCTACCCGAGGACAGTTGTAGACACGGCTAGAGGATATAACTTCACTGAAGAGAATGAGCTCCACATCTCACAGACGGCCCCGCTGCTCGGACTTCACAGCAGCTCCGTTGGAATCTATTGGATTATTGGGAAGCCGGCGCACCGTGGAGTCTCGCCTCACAGGGGTCGATTTTAATGTTAATTCACTATACTGCAGAGTGTCTTCAGCATTACAATGGCCTGAAAGAGGAAGAGACGTCCTTGTCAACAAAATCCCAAACAGCGGGGTGAAGTGGCAGACTCCTCTTTAGCAAAAATAAAACGCAGGGATGAAATCTGAGCCAGTCAAACTTTGTTAGGCCATTACACGCCACCATTGTCCTCCTCTGAAGCTCTGTGGATCTCAGCATCTCCTGCTATCTCCAGTCTATGAGCTTGTTCTTCGAGGGTATCCTGGGATTTGTTTTTCTGGTATGGGATTTAGCTAGAATTGAGTTGGGTTTGCGTATTTCGCTGGTTTGATGAAAGGAAATAGACAGAGCACGACGGCACAATGGTGTTGCGATTGCTTGCCCGGTCGCAGTTACTTAACTCAAGACAAATTAGTTTACAGTTGGTAACAAAGTCGAGAAACCGTTTTGGCAGATGACACAACCAATCACGTCACTCTCCGCTCCCGCGCTTCATTGCCGGCAAACCTCGCACTGCGCCGGTAATATTTTCCAAAATTTCGGATTGCCATCAGGGTTAATAAAGTGAATATGAGGGAGTGATATTGTCTTTCTCTCTCTCCATCTCTCTCACTCTCTCTCTCTTTCCAGACTGTTCAGAATAAATTAGCCCCAGCTTGCATTTATGACGTTGAGCGCCACTACTATAGTATTTCCAAAGAATGTCATATTGCGGATATGTGAAACCGTAAAGCCAAATATGAAGCCGAGAGCCAAGGAATGTCATTCCTTTGACATTGTACATATTTCAATGGATTTTCATTCTGTCAGTTAAGACTCCCTCATACATGCCAGGAAGCAAAAAGCGCCACAAATTATTTGGCTAATTTCTTCTGAAATCCTGTGAAAGCTTCTCCTCCCCATCGCCAGAAATTTCAGCCTCGGTAATAAATCCAGCATTAAACTCACGTGTGTATCCAGTTACCGTAATTGCTCTATTGACAACAGCACGGCCGTTATTTCGGACTGATACTCTCTGTATGGTTGGCCGTCGGCAGCTGTTGAAAGGGTTGGTTGCACCTCTGAGTGACTGCTTGTCAGCACGCTTCTCTGGTATCAGACAGAAGCCCAGCTCAGGTGACTGGGAGCCTGAACCATCGTGAAGTCTTGCAGCGGGTCCCTGGAGCCCGGCTGTATTTCCTCGCCATCACTCAACTCGGAAACATTTCATCCTTCACTCTCCCTCATTCGCCCATTCCTCGTCTGACTGATGCTTTTGCGCTGCTTGTCCGGAGGTCAGTCGGACCCGAACCAAGGCTCTGATTTTTTTCAGGCGTTTGTTTCTTATGCAAGGTGATTTAAAGTAAACAGAGTCGTCATCGCACGATCCATGGTCATCAGGCTTCACGACTTTATGTGTATACACAATGAACTACGTATATACCAATAACTCCTTGCAGTAATCCCACTTTCCCAGCAACTTTGGAGGTTTGGAGAAGTTTGTGGACAACAATAGCAGACGTTCTCGATCATAGCAGATGAGAAAGGGCTAGTTAGACATTTTACCACTGGATATATTACAATAGGATCAGTTCTCACAGAGAGTGCCTGAAAAACATTATTGAGTAAAAGTACAGATACCTAAAATTACTCCAAGGCACCAAGTCCAAGAAGACTTATCAATTTTAAAAAAGTATTTTTCATCTACCAAGTTCAGACTCGAAAAGCAACAAGAAATATGAAAAACAAGAAGGTCTTCCTGCACGAGATATAGAAATGAAATTGAACATCTCAGTGTTACAAAATAGATTTTGCAAATTTAGTTGCAGACATTTGCAAAAAGTCAGTCTCAGCCAAGCACAAATGTGCAGAAAAGTGCAACTGCTAATTCAAGTGATTTAGCTGATAGATAACACCCAGTACCTTCATCACCCTGCAGATAGCGATATCACCCTATCCGCCAAAGAAATTAACCACGGTAGAAAAAGATGTCGACTTGTTGTGCTCAATCACAATGTAACGAGTAATGGTAAGTGTCTTCAATGTAGTGGACTAAATTGTACAGATACTCAATCACAAATGTGGTCAGGCATTGAGTATAAGTTACTTATATTTTTTAAACTCAGTACAAATACAAAGTAGCCAGAAATACTTAAGTAAAGTAACACAGTCAATTTACTTGAGTACTTTACACTGCTGGTTCTCAATAACAATGACTCTCTTGACGCCTCATCTCTGCTTCTCAATCCAGAGAGAAGACGTTCTCAGAGCTTCTCGAGCACTTTCGCTCTTGTAAGACTCAGACTCCATCTTAGAATGCTGAACACATGATCAATATGCTGCTACGACTCACGAACCAAGAAACTGATTAGCAGCAGTGTGAATTGATTATTCCACACCCACACGGATCTTTCCATCCCGAGACAATTCGCAGCACACTCGTTGTGTAATTACTTACACTAATCTCCCAGAATGCACACGGATCGCTCTATATTCTCAAAGAGCTTCTGTTCGCTGACCTCAATTTACTCTTTTTTCCCTGACAAAAGCATCCGGTGATTCCTGCGCATTGGCTCCGATTTCTGTTTGCTGACTTTGATCTCGTCGTCCTGAGCTTCTACTCGCTCTGATGTCACTGCTCCTGCTGCAGCCACAGGCTCATCTCTAGCTACAAACCCAGAGACATTTCAGCATGCTTTTTGAACCGCTGATGGATCACACTGGGTCTGAAACACAAAAAAGGTGGTAGTGGTTTGGTCTAGTGCTGCTCCTGACAGCCTCACGAGAGTCGCAGTATCGGGAGAGTTTGTGCGATCACATCAGTGATGGACTACGTTATGCTGGCTTGGCGTTTCACTAGCGCTGATCCGATCAGGATTTTTGAAGCCGATTACCGAAGCTGCATTGACCAAAACAGGTTAGCTAATCATATAGTTCGATTCAAACTATAATGTAGTAATATACCTTAATATATACATTAGCATATAATAGTATGTATTTCTTGAATTTTTGATCACGTAATCTTGAAAATATATTTCCCTAATATAGTTTAGGATTAAAAGGCTGCAGCTAGACTGTTAGACTTGGCTGTTTTTTATATCACTGGAATCATTTCACTGGTTTATCATCATCTAATGTCTGTGTTGTTCTGTAATTGGTTGGTCATTTATCAAGAGGGCGTGTCTCGTCCCCTGATTGGTTGATCCTATTAGGAGTGTGGACTGACCTTTGAGTGGATTATTATCTATCAGAGCTGTATTTCGTGCTGTGATTTGTTGATCTTTTATCATGGGTGTGTCTCATCTTGGGATTGGTTGATTGTCTGTATGGGTGTGTCCTGCCTTCAGCTCAGAGATCCACATCTATCTAGAAATGTAAGAAGTAGAGCAAGTATGGCGAATCTATGTAAGGTCCGATGGCTGAAACTCTTTTCTCTTCATGTTCTTTTTTTTAATTGGAAAACTAATGTTGAACACTTTTTTGGAAATCAAAAGAGATTATATATCATTTGAGAATCATGACACAGCATAATTTGACGTTATGCGAAAAAGGCCACATTCCTCCCACAATAATCGACAATGAATCGCTGTGATCTTTCCATTTTCCCGCTTTCGTTCTCTGCGTATTCCACGCGCTAATCTTTTCATAATTAGCAAGATCATCTTCAGCTATTTAATCGGTCTGATCTGTGTGTTGTTAAACTCATTAATCCTTCAGTTTCAGTACTACAGCGCAAAGGCATTACACAGAATTACATAAAAGTGAAATTTTAAGCACTTTAAATGCTGTATACACCCACCCAAAAATTAATTGCTTCCGTTGTGTGCGAAACTCAATCCTATTCCAGAGCTAGCAAAGGTACGTGTGGAGGACTGAGCCGCTGATGTCTTCCTCAGAAGCTTGAAGAACGTTGAATTTGATTAAAAAGAAGTTCACTTATTTTACTGATATTAGTAATTCATTATCTAAAATATTATAATGTTCAGGATAAGACTGAACTTTGTTGTTATGTGCACAGTGCTAGGCCCTGAGGTGGATGTCTTTGGCTCCTGTTGCTCGGCTGGAGTGAAGGTCTCAAGAAGTCTCCACACGTACACGTTTCTCCAGGTCCGATCATCTGACATGAATGTGAGGTTTCAGCAATGCGCTTTCATTAGCGTCAAACCTGGTCTTCTGAAGCGATTCCTCATTACGGAGATATGCAGAAAAGCGTCACACCTCCTCACAAACCCAAATCACCGTAATGGTTGAAACATCAGGGTGAAGCTTCTGATGCGTGACAGGCCGAGCTTGTGATACACAGAAGTGGACATGCTTAACAATCACTGTCAGAACATGAGCAGCTCCGGTTGATGTTTGTTGTTGAACTGCTGAAAACCATCGTCAAGGAGACAACACAAGCCTGAGAGAAGACGTCAGGTCAACGTCTGATCCCATCGCTGAATAGCTGCCAAACTAAAAGGCCTTCCAGAGAAAAGGCTTCCGTCTACGCTTCTGTTTAAGAGCAAGTGCGACGACAGGGTTGAGTGAGAGACGGTGTCATGGCAGATCTAACCGACCAATCTATTTCAGGAGCTGGAGTGTTCTGTGCATAAATTAAACCATTTTTTTAAATGTTATAACTCTTGCTGGTGGTCCTGGGTCACAAATATTTATATTTTTTCACATTTTTTTTATTCCTTGCATTTCACCATTTTACATCACACACAACTGTGTGTGATGAAAAACATTTTAATATGATTTGAAAACATTTTTTTGTTATTCATAAAATGGCAAACTCAGCTTAAGTCTTCGGGAGCTGTGGACACAGTAAAAGCGGCTTCGTGAGATACTGAGCAAGCCATGTGAAATATTTAAATGAAAGGCTTTTTTTTTCTCCAGCATAAGCTAATAGAAAAGCCTCTCTGTTGGCACCAGACTGTCTGACACAAACTCAAATTGATTCCTAATTGAGTTTGTATGGATTTTGATCCAGCTTTTGTTGGTTACATTAAGACCTGACCAGTCTCATTTTACTGGGATATATGTGAGCTGTGGCCAGCTCCAGAAACACACACATCTTTCTTTTCTTTTCTGCAGACACCATTTATCACAAGACATTTTACTGAAGGTGACAAAAGATCTCTCTTTTCTTACAACCCTTTAGGTTTTTCATGCTGGAAGACGTTTCCCCCTTTTGTTGAAAGCATTTTTTATAAATACATACCAAACAAACACACACACACACACACACACACACACACACACACACACTGCTACATCAAAATATAAAGTGTGCAAACATATACAGACACTGAAATTTATAAACATACAGACACCATTAAATGTACAGAAAAATACAGTGACAAACAAAGTGCACAAACATACACACAAACACACCATCTACAAAACTTTGTTCCATAATCATTAAAAATTAACACATAAATCGCACACGCACCCAAAGTTTTAATAACAAAGAAATGTAATTTAACAGTGCCAAAGCTCTCAAAGTTCTTCAGACAGTAAAATATCCTGCAAACTTTCTTACGGTATGTCAAAAATCCTATCTAAGTAACGTAGAGAAAGACAATAAACCAGGCAGAATCCAGCCGGTCGGGCTTTTCTCAACACGTCCCTGTCGACTGAAGCGCAGCAGAATTACGCAGAAGTCTCTTTGCTTTATTCAAAGCTCCAATTATTGGGATCAAAAGGAGTCGAGCAGTGGGCAGCCGAGGTCATTTCCCGTCCATTCACCGGGTCAGATAAATTAACACTCTCCACCGAGATTCATTTCTCTGGCTTTATTTCAACGCATCACAATTTCCCCCCCACTCAATTATATTTGACGAAGCCCCGAACGGACGGTGGACAGGAGTGATTAAAGGGAAATGATGACAATTTCAAATGCCATTAATTTATTGTTGCCTAATTAGTATTTGGCGGTCAGTCGCTCGTCGTGCCAGTTCTGTGCCGGTGTCGGGCCGACGGGCCGAGGAGAAGAAGTCTCCCGGGCTTCACACAGCATTAGTCCCAGAGAAGAGCGAGGTGCTAATGACCACACACCGAACCAAGCTCCGCCCACGAGCAAACACAGGTGCCACGGTGTGAAAAGGGCCAAACTGTGGAAAGGCCCGTGTGGCGTGTGAGCGCCTGCGGGGAGGAAGTGGATCTAAACCTTTATTTAGATGCTTCTCTTTGGTCTGGAGCACAAAAACACTGAGATCTTCGGCCCAGCTTGTTTCTGACATGGATCGACAGCTGAAAAATGAAGCCGAAACAGCACAAATGTGGAAGAGCCACGTAACGTGTCACACTTAGATGCTCCGACACGTCCGTAAAGCCTCACAGCTTCTTATTTAAGACTCAAAGGAGCGTGAAACCAATTCCGACCGAATCGTTAAAGTCGGTAGTAATTTAATTCAAACGAGTCCAACAGCTTCTCGTTAAACTCCAGATCTGGACGCGCGAAGGTCTACACAAGCGCTCGGCAATTCCTGCTGCGCTAAATATAAAGATGGAGTGAGAGGTTTCCCAGGTGACCAAGGGGAACATCATCTACTCGCTTTCAGAAGCATTTGAGACAATCAGATGTTGGAGCATTGATCATAGAGGGTCGGGGAGAACCGGGAAAAATGGAACCGTTTTTCCGAGCTCTGCCCTGCTTCCACTGTAATGACATGAAACGAGATTTCGGATTTTCTGTAAGGGAAAAACGAATCCAGAGAAGGTTTGGTTGTGGAATCATCTCGCAATGACAAAACATTACAGTAATATTAACGTCAAAACAAGCTAATGTGCCATTTTGCCATACTAGCAGGGTAAAACCAAATACTTTTAATTTCCGCGAGGACATTGGCCAAACATTTAAATCTGCTATCACCTTTATTAAACAAATGAACAACACTCTTCGTCACAACGAATCAAAGTCAAAGACTCTTTTTTTCTGCTTTGATAGATCGACAGCTCTCGTAAACGCTCCCCGCTCCGCGACCGGGGGTCTGATGTTCACACGTTTTGACTGGTGTATCATTTTGCCCCAAGCATAGTGCAATTTTCGGAAATATGGTAATTTTTTGGAAACCATTTTTTTAAATGTTGAAATCTTGTGAATCACCAACTTACAGTTTTGTTCATAATCTCGCTCAAACCACATACAAACCAAAAAAAAAAAAAAACATACTACATTTTTTAAATAAAATAAACTATTTCCTAATTTTTTTTCACACATTTTGTATGAATTGTAAAGCAAACACTAACATTTTGAAAGTTTTGCACGATTTTATGTGTGCTTAATAGTCTAAAAATAACAGTAATCTTCCAGTCTGAATTTCAAAACAATAAAAGTTTTTAATAGTGTAACACCGTATTTAGAGATTTTTCACAATAACTTCATAAATGTTCAGCACAGCATGTTGATTTACTCACATAGGTTAATATAAAAATCTAGCGCACATATATAATTGTTAGTGCAAAAGTGGATAGGTCGATATTTCAGTTTATTCAGATTTTGTCACCTTGAAGCAAAAATCTATTATTTTTATATTTGTGTTTGTTCTGGTGTAAAAGAATCATGAAGCTTTGGGTTATTTTAACATAAAAACCTGTAAATTTCAGTATTTCTATTTTATCTTTTACCTCTTTAAATCTGTTTCCGCTGTAAGTAAAGTGTTGCTCACTGCTAATGTTTGTAACTTTTTCGAAAGAGTCAGATTTCTGACTGTCAGAAGGGTGATAATGGCAGTTTATCAGCGGGCTGCGGGACCTGAAGAACATCTCTTCATCTGCTTCTGCTCGTCCTTAAACTCGTCCCCATCTCTCAGCATTCACATGTTTAAGTGGACAGAGATAAAGCAGAGAAAGACAGAAATAAGCCTCCCAACTGTGTGAATCCAGATAAGAAATGCCAGCAGCGTAATTCACTGTTTCGCAGAACTGAGGAGAGGCTTCACCGCCGGACAACAATAATGCCTGACATCTAAAGAGTAATAATCACATGTGGAGAAGAGTGAAGCGTGTGGACCTGATGCAGTGATACGGTCAGACTCTGGATGAAAAGTTTTTGGAATACATTTTAGAATCGTTTCGACATGAGGTATATTTTGTTCTCTGAGACTAAGGATTGGTTTAAATGTTTAAGCCAAATCAACAATCATTTAACTTACGTATTTATTTATTTGTTGTATACATTTGTTTATATAGCTATTTCTATAGCCAATTTAAATGATTTATAAAATGTTTAAACTTATTTCTTTATTTTGATTTGATCTCTTTAAGACGTGTTATGTTTATCACAAAAATGAGAGAAAGATATTTATATTAATATGTATATATTGCATATATATATATATGGCATATCTATATGTACAGTATATTATAAATAATTAACATATAAAACATATATTGTGTGCATTCATGTATGAGAGGAAAAATATACAGTATATGGATTGTATGTGTGACAGTTTATGTACAAAAATGCTTTCACAAAATAGTAAAAAAAATAAATAAATAAGCTTTGATTCATGAACAAAATGCAATAATGAACAAAAGATAAATCTATGCAAATCACATCCATATTTGTTGTGACCATCTTTTCACACCAGCAGTTCTTCTAGGTAAGGAAAGAATTTGCTGATAGGTCGTTGGAGAATTGCAGAACATTTTGGAGAACTGACCACAGATCTTTTGTGGTTGTAGGTTTTCTTACATTCTTCTGTGTCATACTATGTAATTTCCATCCACACTTTATGTTGTTGACAACCGGGCTCAGTGAGGGGCCATCACTTCTACAACTTCTTATTCTCCAATACACAGAAAACAGTTCTTAAGGCTTTTGTCTTGTTTGTTGTCTTGCTGCTGAAATAATTTGGGGCAATCACCCCACAGGTTTAGTGTGATGCTTATTGTAGGAACCTGGCTGATTTTCTCAGTACTGAGAACATTATGGATGATCAAATGCACAACTCTGTTTGCAGACGTGACAATCAAGATTTAACGTTGTTGCCTGCAAACACTTATTATTGCTCGGCTCTCCCGTCCTCTAACAAACCCACTGACTTCTGCTCCAGCCAAATATTTCAGATGGTGACGGATCAGTCCAGAACACCTGCTGCCATCCTGGTTCCTATGTCTTTGTGCTCCGCTTGTTCCCACAACAGAGGCGAGTCGCGCTTCTGGACACAGCCCTTCCACCAAGACCACTTCTGACCAGACTTCTCTAGACAGTAGATGAATGTTTTTGGGTCCAGATCGGTTCTGCCAGTTCTCCCTTGTGGACATCTTCCGTTTTCAAAGGATAATAAGCTTGATGTGTCGTTCATCTTCTGCACTTTCTTGGCCGATCACTGTGACTAAGATCCTCACTGTTTCCAATTCCTTTGTTGTTCTTCATGAGCTTGAACACAAATCTTTGAGATCTTTGTTGACGCAGACTAACTTGTGTTTTGTTGCTGTGCTCATACATGAACTGTCTTTCACAACCAGTGAATCTGTAATTGTGTAGATGCACCAGGTATTGTGGTGTGTATCAATGGTGTTGAGCACATAATTCAACTGTGATTTATTGTGCCCGCTCCAGACACATACGTTGTTGTGCTGCTTGTGAAATGAAGAACATATGGTGTGATGACACAATCACTCAATCACTCCCGACACGCACTCATCGTTCACTCTTTCATCACAGTTTCTCTTCCCTTCTCTCTGAAAGTTTGTTTCATTTAAGACATTCTCTATCTCTCTCTCTCTCTCTCACACACACACACACACACACACAAGCATTTTTTTGTCTTTAACACGCATGTGCATGACTCTCTGGCATTATAATAGATTCTAAAACTAACCCCTTTTCCATGAGTCAAAAAATATTTTTTGATGGTATGCAAAACATGTGATAACTTTTTTTTTAATATTTAAACAAAATATATAATTTTTTTGTTTTTAAAATTATATTTAGATTTTTACTCTTGACCTTAATTTAATTTACATTAATTATTAAAAACATTTTACAGCAACTTTTTTAATTGGATTCGTTTCCCGAAATATTGAAACTCAGAAATAAACACTGATAAAATATTAAAACATAATTTATTCAAAATAATATTTACTGAACACACACACACGTACACACATAAAGTGCTAAAGTAACTTAATGCACTAAAAAGCAATATTTGTGTGTGTGTGTGTGTGTGTGTGAGTGCGTGTGTTGTGTGTTAATTATTACATTTTTTTTTTCAATTTATATTTGCAATTTGCAAGTTTAACTGTAAAAACAAATAGTTTTTCAGTTTCTGTGTGTGTGTGTGTGCGAGAGAGAGAGAGAGAGAGAGAGAGAGAGAGAGAGAGAGAGAGAGAGAGTATTGTGTGCTCGTGTGGGTGTGTGTACAGATCAGAGCGGTGCTGCAGCACCACCTTTATGTAAGAGACGTCATCTCATCTTTCCTGCTTCACAATAAGCCGTCAAAATTGCTGCTTTATATATCACTTTTATTCTTAATTTTATGCATAATTTTTCTCCAATTCAAATGTAATTTAACCGAACTATTTTCTCAGTCTTTGTAAAAACCAAAATGCTGAATTTATTGGACATTTTACTATAATATTTGTAATAATTTGTCTATAATTTACTTAACTAACTTTTAATAACTAAATAAACTAACTTTTAATAAATTAACATTTTTAATGTGACAGTTTTTTCAAAGTAAATTTAATTTATTATAATTTAATTTAATACACATTAGCTTGAATTCAAGCCCTGTTGTTTATTATTAATAATGTTTTTCCTTGTTTTATTATTTATCATTACATATTATTATTATTATTATTATTATTATTATTATTATTATTATTATTATTATTATTGTAATTACTGTTATTATTTAATATGTTATTTTCCTGCGTTAATTTCGTTATTTTCTAATTTTATATATGATTTTAGTTGTTAATATATTTTCATTAAATACTCTGCACTGATGTGCTTAGTTGCATTTTTTTTTTTCAATAACTTTACTAATAACTATGTTTTTCAAAATATTTCTTTTTTTTTTTTAAACATTTATTTGGTTATTGTCAATGTAAATTATTAAAGTAATTTTATTCTCCACACCTAAGCAATTAAATAAAGACATTATTCGAATAGTAAGCTCTTTTTTAAAAAGTCTGTGGATAATAAAACCACAACAAAGATTAATTGTACAGTAATAACAAAAATAATATAACAAGAAAATAAGATTTAATAATAATAAAAAAAAAAACTTCTAAAAAAAAGCAATCGCTGCTACTAAACTGTAGCTCTATTTTCTCCAGCTCTGGGGAGAAAGTGAAGAAGTGAAGAGAAAACCTACTGGTGACATGCTGTAACTGCAACAAAGGAAAAATATGGCCGAAAAGATCTGTCGCTCCTGAGCTGGATCCCCCAACATTAGCAAAGTCATGAATTTCGCTGCTGTTCAGTTTCAACAGCTAAAACGGAAGCTCCATCAACGTGCTGGAGCTTTTGCTTCTGCACAAATCTGCGAAAAACAAGTGAGCAATATAAATGAAAAATACTTGGATGGCTTGAATGAAGCAGTTGATTTTTCTTTCCCAGCCGTAAATGAACAGGAGATTCACGGTGCCCGGCTCAGGTTCTGAATAAAACATAACTCTTGATAATTGACTGGGGCAATGTTTTCTTTTCCTCTCTCACTCTCATTGGTAATTTTTTCCTGAAGCTTTCAGCCGTTTCTCCGGCAGATCAAAGTTGGTGTCACATGACTCTGGCGGAGAGAAGCGCGGTGACGTGTCTCCGCTGAACGTTATTCCACCATTCATGATTAAAGCATGTGGGGGGAGGCAGGAGTCAAGACAGAAATTTATACCGTTTTCTACATGACCTGGATACAGAAGCGCGGCTTGTTAGGGCAGTGTCAGCGAAGCTTAACCCGACGCTTTACTCCATATTTACACGCCAGCGCTGCTGAAGAGTCATTATCAAGGTCGCAAAGAATCACGTTAAGTGATCGGCTCTGAAATCATGTCTGCTTTTCATCCCGTGAATCAGTTCGTTCACTCCGTCTCTGTGAGCGACCTTGAAGTGCTAAAAACTAGCAGAAAGAACCCAAACTCAATTCAAGAGTACGCCAGTCTGATTTATCTGAAGGATTGCTTCACATTTAGTAAAGACTCGTATAGGGCTGTAATGTACCTGAGTAAATGGACTTTGTTTCTTTACTTAAGTAATTTTTGGCTACTTTGTACTTGTACTGAGTATTAAATGTAAAAGCAACTTTTACTCTCCACTTGACAACATTTTTGAGTGAGTGTCTGTACTCTTTACTCCACTACATTTGAATGGACAATTACCATTACTTGGTACATTGTTATTGTGCGCGAAAAGTCGACATCTTTTTCTACCGCGATTATTTTCTTTGGTGGACGAGGTGATGTTGCCATCTGCAGGGTGCTGAAGGTAGTGGATGACATTCATGAGCGAAATCACGTGAATTAGTGATTGCACACTTTTGCACATTTGAGTTGACATTTGACTGAAATTTTGTTCTTTTTTTATTTATTTTGTTCTGCCTTTTTGAAACATTGAGGAATTAAACTTCATTTGTGTATTAGGGGAAAAAATAAATAAATAGTTTTTCCACATTTCATGGTATTTTTGAGTCTAAAATAAGCATGAGTAAAATACTTAAGTTCTTTTAAAATTGGATACTTTAGGACTTTTACACAAGTCTTCTAGAGAATTGGTGACTTGTAATGAGGTAATTTTTCCATTAAGTTGTCAGTACTTTTACTCAAGTAAGGTTTTAAGCTACTCTTAACACATCTTGACTCGTGTAACCTGATTAACCAGAAAATCTTCGCAAAGTTTCAAACAAGTCGAAAGTTTGAAGATTTCCGATTGGAAAGTAATGTTAGAATTTTAACTTCTTTGAAAAACAGGATCTCCTATTTGTCATTGAGCGAGAGCTCCTCACCTGTGCTGTGGCTCTCAGAGATGTCGAGGCAACTCGACTCCAGGGGTCCGCAGCGGTGGAGCGGAAAGAGTGAACTTCAGAAGACCCTGATGTTTAGCTGTTTGCTTTGTCTTTCTTTGGAGAGCAATTAATAATTCACAGACTTGGACCAAGACGACTTTATTCCACTGAGCACAAGAGACGGTCACCGCACTACACCGCTGCGTCTGTTTGCTTGTCATTGACTCACTTCCTGCAGCTCTCCGCTCGCATGTCTGCCTAGTCGTAGTTGTTCCTGACACAGGTTTGTAAATGCGATGCACTTGGTGGAACGCCAGCATCTCCACACACTTTTTAACAATTAGTGTTCATTAGTGTCAAGACGGAAAGTCAATATTTAGTGTCTTAGAGTTCAATCATTTACTGCAAATGCTATATTTCCTCCTGATTTCAGATATTTATTATTGTCAATTATTTGTTAAACTGGTTTAGTGCCAATTAGCAGCAAACAAGTCGCGAGATTCAGCATTTAAGAGATTTAAACACATTTTGATCAGTAAATCATGCCGTTCTGAACATCATATATTCTCTATATAACTCCAAGAGAAAGAAAACATGACATGACAAACAAGACAACACCCAAACAGGTACACAATGTGCTGGACAACAACGTGACAAGTTGAAAAAACAGGCAGACTACACAACGGAAAAAACAACCCTGACAACAACATACATCAGCAGATAAGACAACATGCAGATAGTAATGAGACGACAACAACAGGACAGACACGTAGACAACATGCAAACAACATGACAAAAGAAATAATACCATGACAACAACATACAGTAAAAGAAGAAACATCCAGTAGACAACAACACAACGAATGAGAGATGATGCGCAAACAACAACACAACAACCAAGAGATGACACCCAGACCACATCATGAGAACCAAGAGATGTTGTAAAGACAAAAACACGATGGACGAGAGGACAAGCAGATGGGAACATGATAGAGAAGATGATATGCCGACGACAACACAACAGACCCAGACAATAATGTGATAGACAATCACCAATGCTACAATCTACAAGACGAAACCAGACAACAACCCGACAGAAGAGACATTCCGCAAACAATGTTACAATCTACAAGACGAAACAAACAGCATTACGACAGACGACACATTACGCAGACAATGTTGCTATGTACAAGACAAAACAAACAACATCACAACAGACAAGACTCTTCACAGACAATGTTTAAATCTACAAAACAAAACCAGACGACAACATCACAGATGAGACATTCTGCAAACAATGTTACAATCTACAAGACAAAACAAGCAGCATCACGACAGACAAGACATTCCACAGACAACGTTACAATTTACAAAACAAAACCTGACGACAACATAACAGACGAGACATTCTGCAGACAATGTTACAATCTACAAGACAAAACCAGACGACAACGTCACAGACGAGACATTCTGCAGACAACGTTACCATCTACAAAACAAAACCAGAAAACAACCTGACAGACAAAACATTCCGCAGACAACGATCTACAAAACGAAACCAGACGACAACTTCACAGACGAGACAATCTTCAAGACAAAACCAGACAATAACATGACAGACGAAACATTCCGCAAACAACATTACAATCTACAAGATAAAACAAGCAATAACACGACAGACGAGACATTCCGCAGAAAACATCACAATCTACAAAACGAAACCAGACGACAACATCACAAATGAGACATTCCGCAGACAACGTTACCATCTTCAAGACTAAACCAGACAAAAACCTGACAGATGAGACATTCCGCAGACAACGTTACAATCTACAAGACGAATCAAACAACATCACAACAGACAAAACATTACGCAGACAATGTTACAATCTACAAGACAAAACAAACAAAATCACGACAGACAAGACTCTCGAAAAACAACGTTTGAATCTACAAAACGAAACTAGGTAGAACAACACAACAAAGACTAAACCGGTCAACAACACGACAAAGGAGACGATGTGAGCGGTCAGGGGACTCATAGACACAATGTGTTGGTGTGTTGCCTCATTAGTCTGTTGGTCTAACTGCTCCATGTGTGTTTTAACACAATGTGTAGCCGTGTTGAATAAACGATCAATGTTAATTATAAAGACAGACCAGAGAAGCACACACACTCTCTCTCTTCCAGCAATTCTTCTGAGATCAGCCAAGCTGCTGTGAAAAGCTTAATCTCAATGATTCACTGAATTCTGGGACGTTCTTGCTCATGCTTAACGTTTTGTTGTATTTGGAAAACATTTGGCTTTACTTAAGGAAACTGGGAAGAAAAACTAACCATAAAGTACAAGCATTTTTGTAGTCAGACAATGAAAAAGAGCTGAGACTCTCAAACGCAAAAAACATCTCTCTCTCTCTCTCACACACACACACACACACACAAACAATCTTCTCAAATGATTGCAACAACACAAAACCATTAGAAACAACATTATGTATTTGTTGAAAACAACACACACACACACACACACACACACACACTCACAAATTAATAATGTCTTAGAGTTAATGGTTAAGGTCTACAGAACATTAGCACACTAGTGGACACTGAACTGGCTTATTTATTTAAATGTTTTGCATAATATTCGTATCACTGCAAGGACATCTACAGTGTGAAATAAAATGATTTAAACAAAAACAAAAAAAAATTTGAGCATTCTGGTTCTTCAAAATAAGCCATACCTCAAGGTCTCACGACACAGCATCATGGTGCGTTATTTATCTGTCATTCGCTGTTTCATTCAGATCTCACTGCTTTCTATTTAATTTTGAGTCAACTTTTGAATAGAGTAAAAGTTTAATACATTTTGATTTGCAGCCTGCAAGATGAACATTAACGTGTTAATCTTTTATTTTAAATGGCGCGTGAATCCGAATGAAAATGCCTTTCCAACGGCGTTTGTGAATAAAGCTCAATCACTGGACTCCGCCGTGGTGTGTGAAGGCCACCGACGGCTGTTCCGCATCTAAATTTTTTACCAAACCCTTTTGTCCTCGACCAAAATAAAATATTAATCGCAGGTTTTTTTTTTCTTACCCTGCCTCTTCTCAAGCTTTTACCCGATCCTTTGCTTTTTTTAGCCATTAATTGAGGATTCTCTACTGCTCAACCAGCGTTAAATTCATTTTGACTTCTTTCTCCGTTTGCCTGGAGCTTCGATCAGGTTTGAAACAGGGGTGTAAGAGGACTGCACGCCGAGCAGGTTATCTGTCTAATTACTGCGTTGAGGAGGTTGCACGGTTAAAAATTTAAGAAGCTCCATAACCTCTATTTCACCCTGTGTGTGCAGGGGCCCCAGAGACTGTGTTCCGCGGCTGCTTCTCCATTAGCTCATGTCCTGATGCCTGGAGGATCTCACCGTGCTGACAGGCGGCCCCAGATCGGCCCCGGATCGCTCGGCGCGGAGCAGCCCGCCACTAAACTGCAGAGCGAAGGCCGCGGCGACCAGGCTCAGGTCTGTGTGTGTGTGTGTGTGTGTGAAACAAGATTTTTTTGTAACCCAAAGAAAATTTTCTTTTTAAAAGTCATGCAGTTTGCGATTTCCTCACAGACGTCGCAACCGCTTTAAAAGCGTTTTTGCACGTTTTCCAATATTTACAAATCAAAAGTGTTTTTCACCCGAAAAAACTTTCAGGAAATTAAATGCGTTTTTTTTTTGTAGAAGAATCGAAGTTTGGAGCAGTTGAGAGGCATTAATAAGCCAGTGGACCTTTTTCACACTGACTTTACTGCTTCATCCCAGACAAATGTGTTGCTTCCAGGGATTAGTTTCAGCGTAACAGACACGATACAGATATATCCCTGATTTAAACGCCATTGAGAATGTCATATTTCCAACTTTATCTCTGCAGGGAGGAAATGAAAGATGACCTTTTGCTCATTCTGAAATCAATCATCCTGACAGACATGCTCTAATTCTTTATAACCCCATATCAAAACCGCAGAATTATTCCTCTTCTTTTAATGTTGATGAGAAATATTTTCATCTGGCTAATCGGACTTTTCATCGGCAGCGGGGGAAAATTAGCATGAGCGTCCCAAATCTCACCTTACTTTCCCAAAGACAAGCTCACATCAGGAGCGTGAAAAGCTCCGGCTAACGTCTGAGACACATCAAACTCTTGAGATGCTGTAGAAGTCACAAAAACCCTGAATAACCGCCACAAGAGAGCCAAATAACAAAGGTTAAATTCACAGTTATGCATGAGACGTATAAAGAAGCTGGTGTGTAAATGATTTTGCCAGCTTCATTTTAGTTTACAAAAGCCGCAGGAATTATAGCTTGATATTTCACTACCAAAACCCTGGCGTGTTTAAGAATTCTGACCGTCCTCGCATAGCAACTGCCTCCACCAATGGCATCAACGCTTGCGCTCCAAACCGTTTGGCCGTTGCATTTGGTGACACTCTAGTGAAACCGAATTAGTTCCACCAAAATCAAACGCATCCATTTTCGATGCGAGAGTTCTAACCTTTTGCATTTTCAATGCGATGTAGAAAATCGCACAATTAGTAGCTATAAAAATAAACAAAAAAGGGGAAGGCGAGAAAGTTGGACTCTCAGAGGTTTAGCGCAGTTTAAGCAATTTAAAAAAATCATCAAAACAACATGTAGCTTCCTCTTTTGTTTTTATGTCATCGTTGTGTGAGATGCTCTCGTTTCTTCAGGGCTTCAGTGGAGCCACAAAGCTCCGAAACCTGGAACAAAAGTGTTTGAAAGCCTGTCAGCACAAATCCACTCACAGATGCAATATTGAGCCCCAAATCGGCTTGGACAAGGGTGCGACAGGCCACTGACACTGGGACCCGACAGTCGTCGCCGCCGCAAGAAAGCCAACTGTCGGCCACATGAAGGAAAGTACCTAAACCTAAAAAGGCTTCCCTATTCTCCCCGAAGCTTGTGAGTTTTCAGCAATGTGAGAAACTTTTAATGGATGAACATAAAACTCACAATGACCACAGATTCCTTCCCCAAGGTGAGCAATTTCTAATGGAATTCTCAATTATTCAGAAACTCAATAATATTCCAGATTAGAGCCACTCATGATCTGAATAAGAAATATAATTGAATTAATAATACATGTCGGAACAAGGCAAAGAAACAGAGATTTTGAATGAAACACGTGAGTGAAAAGCATCTCGGAAGAATCCGGGGAATCTGGAGCGGGTCGCAGCGCAGGACTAACCGGGTTATTGATTCTGTCGTTGAACCAGTCGAGGTCATTGGAAAGGCCAGCGTGATCCAATTAGCATCATTACAGCATGATAATTCACTTTCACAGCATGTAGTGTCACTCCAGCTAGCGTTTCTTCACTTATATTGGTGTAAACAAGCATCACGGCTTGTCTGGATTGTGCTTTAATGGCTATAAAACCTCATCTTCCTGGAATTGTGGGAGATTAGATGGTTTTTTTATGCATATTATATTTAGATGCATCCTGTACCCACAAATGAAGTGTGTATTATGAATGTTTTAGGTACAGAAAATCCGTAAATAAAAAAAATCAAAAGAAAAAATCTTTTTATCACCAGGACTTGAACATGTATATGTTTTAGGAATTTGCCGTCACGTAGTAGTTTAGTTTGTGGGTCGGAATTTGAACTGGAAATTTCAGGTGTTTGTTATTCATGCAAAATGGCGACTAATGGCAATGAATTATACAGTTATTTTCACATTTTAAATTGGACTGAAGAAGCCAATCAGTGACTTTGCTTTCACACGTGATTAATGTCCTGTGAAGAAAGTTAAATGGCGGTTTAAGCGGATCATGCGTAGCCTCATCTATTTTCCCCATCTCATTATTTCTGTCGTCGGTGTGCGTCCTCTGTGTGTTTGCTCGGCAATTTACCCAGTTTGTCCGGAACCAGAAAAAACACAAATTAGCAATAATTAGGAGATTTTTGGAACTGCTCTGCTGATTCGGAGTTTTGTTGTCGATAGACCATTGATGCCCCCCGTCCAAAGATCAGTTCCTTGTGGCACAGTGCCCTCTGCTGTCACCACGCCGCTAACCCCGCCGCTATCAACAGTGAAGAGCGGGATGAAGTTATTGGAGTGAATTGATGCGTGATTATTAATTCATACTCCTGCTGGTCAGTATCATTAGGAGTTTTTCTCTTTGATGGAGGGAGGGGTATGGTCTGACCACCTCCTTTCAGTCTTAGCGTTTGATAAAGGCCTGACCAGATGTCACATGATCAGTGAAGCAGCCCCATATATTTCGAAACTCATCTGCATGTCATTTTCAGATTATCATACATTAACATACATTTCTGATTTGCTCCATTAAAGCCTCAGTGATTGGGTACTTGCCTCTCTATTGTGAGGCTGCGCTGCTCTGAACACTCCGTCACCATTCCATGAAACCATTTTAAAGGAGCAAATTGCGTCAAGTTCACGCTAAACATGATGCAGATGCTATTGTTGAGTTGTGTTGTATCCACAGTAAAACGTTGTGAGGATCAAGTCACACAGGCTAAACACGTTAGCAATGCTTCACTGAGTTGTGCTTTATCTACAGTTGATCGTTCTGAGGATCGAGTCGCGCTGAACATGTGCTAATCACTTTACTGATGCTAACGCTAAGTTCTGTTTTATCTACAGTAGAACATTTTGAAGTTTGCGTTGTGCTGAATCGACACTACAAGTGCGGATGCTGATGCCAAGCTCGGTTTATATTACAGTGGAACTTTCTGAAGATTAAGTTGCACTAAACATGTGCAAAACATGTTAGTCGTGCTAATTCTGAATCATGTTTTATCTACGTTTGAACACTCGCTTAACAGGGTAATGATGCTAATGTTGCGTCATGTTTTATCTACAGTAAATTTGGATGTTTGAATCACACTGAGCATGTGCTAAACATGCTAATGATGCTACTGCCGTGTCCTGCTTTACCTAGAGTAAAACATTATGAGGATTTAGTTGTGCTAAACAACTTTTGCTAAAGCTAAGTTGTGTTTGATTCACAGTAGAACATTCTGAGGATGGAGCTAGTTAGTGATGCTAATTTTAAGTCATGTTTTATCTAAAAGTGAAACATGAATCACGCTGAATATGAGCTAACCATGCTACTGACACTACGACTGATTTGTGCTTTACAAGTAAAAATTCTGAGAATTGCGATGTGCAAATTGATGCAAAAGTTTTTTACTGATGTCTTTCGAGAAATGTTTACTTCTATGACAGAACATTTGGTAGATGAAATTCCGCAGAAAACACGCTAAATGTACTATGATGCTCCTGCGGAGTTGTGTTTAATCGAAGGCCGCACATTCTGATAATTGAGTCACGTTGGACATACCGTACTATTGATGCTTTTGCGGAATTGTGTTTTTTTTTTTTTTTACATTATTAAGGAATTTTTTAGTAAATATAGTGGCATTCCTCTGGAAAAATAAATACACGCAGAAAAAATAAAGTATAGATGTGTCTGTAATATATAGTGTTACTGTAATTATTTAATAATTTACTAATAATTGAATATTTATAAAAAATAGTATTAAAAATAATTAATAATTTCATTATAATTTACATAACTGTACTTTTCTAGTCACACAAAACATGTTTTTAACAGTCTTTAAATGCTGATAAACAAATACTTAATTCACTTAATTTAATTTAAATTAAAATAAAACTTAATTCATTATGTTTACATTTTACAATACATGTGTATTCATGTCATAATACATTGTGTTAATGTGTCAAATGAGTATAATGTAAGTAAAGGTCCAGTCATTACTTTTTGAAAGAAAAGTTGCATTTTTGCTCTTCATTCAAAAAAAGAAATCCTGTAAAAAGGATTGTTTTGCAAAAATTTGACCAAATGTTTGTATATTTCTTAAATTAGATTTAACCGGTGTCTGAAAAAGCGAAATCAAATAAATCCCTGTTAGTTAAAAAGTTAGCCATCACACCCGAAGCTAAGTCGGCATTCTGTTTGCAGTCAAGATAATACTATCTGATGCTTTTCTGAAGCGAGGAACTCTATGATATTGTCTCGGATCTCCTGCCTCGTCCCTTGGAAACCTTTTAATTCAACAAAGTGCAACAACACCTGCCCCGTGCACACGTGTGCGAGAAAATCTGCAATGCAGCAGCAAAAGCGTAAGATGAAAAAAATGCAAGAACCAGCAGCAGCAGTGATGGTGTGATTCCGAAGCCGTTTCTATCAGGCCTTAATTAAAGGGGCCAGCGTGAGAAGTGAGAGCAACTGAGCACATCCAGCTGATGAAATTCTCCTGACATAACCGAATTGGATAATGATGGTCTGATTCATATGCACGGATAACGTGTTGTATTTGGGTCACCTCATTAGCCTAGTTTTGATCGCCTCGGAATCTTTCCCACCTGTGAGTTTCTTCTAAACACCACGCAGAGGCGAACAAACCTCCACACAGATGAAGCCCGTCAGTCTCCGGGACGAGTGCTTTCATATGGAGTCACTGGGGCACTGGAACACGGTCCACACGCTTAGCCTCACCTGTGGGCGGCGCCGGATCTACACGTGGCTCTGTGGTTCCCTCAACGCCAGTCAACTTGACATATTTGCCCCAATTAATCACAATGTCGTGACTGATTTAAATAATACAACCCATTAGCATATAAAAAGAAGACACCTTTCCCCAACGTCTCTCTCTCGGAAAGGTGCATGCTACATTAACCTCGGTAAATGATTTGGCTGGAGTGAAGTTGTGATTAATCTCTGCAGATTTTTCTCGAATCATTTAGAGATGGATGGGAATGATCAAAAAGCGCTTTCCTTTTATTTACATATTTCATCATCATCATCATGGGCGAGCTGGTGTGCAGCTATCATCTCTGAAACAGGGTAAATAAACTGATTGTGTTTTGACGCAAGGAAAGAAAGCAGATACTTTTTACAGTGATTCATGAGGAAATTACAGGAGAATTGACAGGCGACGCTTCACGTTGCCTTCAGAAGACACGTCAGTCTAAAGGACAGATTTCCACAGCACGTGTGTCGTGAGCTGTGCTGCACAGAGATAAAAAAAAAAGACGGAAATTAAATCTATATTTGGATTTGTAGACCTTTAAAATCATATCTACATTTACATTTATGCATTGCCGGTGCTTTTATCCACAGTAGCTCGCATTGCATTACAGTTAAAACGACTTCCTGTTTCCCTGGGAAACGACCTCAACATAGTGAAGACCAGCTCAGGAAATAAACCAGACCAGGGCCTTTCACTCCCTCTGGAAATACAGAAATGATTTTAAAAAATTCCTTTTTTTTCTACCAAAACAAACTAGGTATGCAATTAAAAGCTGAAAATGCATGTACAGTATTTGCAGTTTTTTAAGTGATGTGTTTTCATGAGTTTTAATTATTTTAAAATAAGAATAAATGACTGGACATTCCAGCATTTATCATATGTTTCTATACAACTGAAACATCTGAGTGTCTGAAATATCTTCTCAGCAAATCAAACTCAACTTCTGGTCTTTATAGAAAAAACCATTACAACCAATAGTCTTTTCTCCATAACGTTTTTGTTCCATGCATTTTTTTCTTCTAAAGAAGTTTTTTTTACTGTGGTTGAAACTGATTCTAACTGTATTCATTTCTACAACTCAGTAATGTATTTTAATTCCAAAAGTCTCAATACAGCATTTTCTTAATACACATAATACATTGTCATTCTCATTTGAACTTTGTCCAAACTATGCAAATATTACACAAGATACAGCAACTGCTAATTACTTCTGTTTTTTTTTTTTTTAGAATTAGTTCAAAATTTGACTGGTAAATGCTGTGTTAACGACAGTCAAGCATATTTGTTTCTAATGGTAAGTTGCAGCTGACATAATTGTTATATTTTTTGTTATAATTGTTATATAGTTGCATTGTTGGATGCCGTTGTAAGTTCCTTAATCGGAACTATTCATTTTGTGTTACATAGTGTACAACTAAAATAAATAAACCTAAACAGATTAGTTCAATTTTCTGAGCAACAGAAAATCGTTAAATATCGAGTCTTGAATCTGAACTGGAGCATCTACTTGCCCTTTAAATTACAGCCTTTGATTGTTTCAATCCAGCAGAGATTAGCCTCAGCTGTCAGGTGACACATGGCTCAATCAATCACAGCGGAATCGACAGTCACGCTCCTCAATTCACAACTCATTCTCTGTCAATTTTAGTCCCGACTGTCACTGGCTCAGAATGTTGCAAAAACAGAACTAAACAAAAATTGATGGTTTCACTTTAAACGCTTTTTTAAATCATAGATTGTAGAAATCACAGACATAAATATAACATGAATTCTAAAGGCGCGGTGAAGGTGGCCTGCTCTGATCAGAACTGGAAATTCTGCTGTGCTTTTGACCGGTCCAACAGTGAAGTGTATAGACACACACACACACACACACACAAAATCCCGGAGCAGTGGTCTTTCATTGTCGTGTCCAGTGCAGGTCATTTTCAAGGACATTTTTGCTCCAGGATTCAAACCTTTCGATCACAAGTGCACAACAGGCCACAACTTTATCCTGCCTGAACAACTTTGACAACGAAAGAAACCAGGCCGTCAGACATTCTGAGCTCATTTATTCTGAAATAAGGAATGAAGTGCGCTTCCCCGCTCTCCTCTTCTTTACTTAATAAACGCGCCAGCTAGAACAGAGGTAAATCGGCGATCGGACCAGTCTTTGTTTTCACATTGATGACCGCAAAGTATTCATGAGAGAGCGCTCGATAGCGCTCAGGTTACATTACATAAGACACGAGACATCCATTACGGCCACTGTCCTGCCTCACCACAAATTATCTCCGTACAAGCGGTCTCTAATGGCCTGCTGTCAGAGACCAGCTTCAGACCATTAAGCAATTTAAAAGGAATCCGAGCAAACGGAGATAAATCGCACTCAGCCTCTAACAGAGCCGTTCACAGCCGGAGCTGGAATGTGACGAACGGATGAAGATCTGCTTAACGCCTCACACTTCAGGTCACATTCTTCTTTATTTGTCGAATGCACGTTTAAGCTGAGGTCTTTTGCCATTTTCAACGTTTAATTCATAAAATATTTTAAAGACACGTTTATCTAATATGACACGACAGTTTGACTATTAGATAACTTTTTAACAATTTGAAACTATTTGTCACATAAAATCCCCCTGTACACAACTTCAGAAAAATATGTGAAAGCGGCGCAGATTTTTAATCAGTGAGACACATCTGCTTTACATCAGCTGCCTTAAAAATGATTTAATGTGTCACATGTGATACACAAAAACAAAACGTAATTTACAAATTTTGTTGTGTCAAACCACTTTCAAGTTTAACTTTTGTTTTTAACAATTTATGTTCTTTTGTTGATCCAGCAAAAATGTGTTAGTGTAATGAACAAAAACAGAAAGTTGACAGTGACGCAAACCGATTCTTAATTTTCATCTTTAGTGAACACAAATTTATATCCCATTTTTTTTTTGAAGTATCACATTTTTATGGATTGTGATAATACAAACTATACATTTATAATACAAATAAAATTAATACATGTTAATGTCATTTTTTCATAGTCGGGAAATGAGGCAGTATTATCTTAAAAAAAAATTAACAAATACAAAAAGCAGTTTTGATGTAACAATATCATTTAAAAAGTTTTAAATTATTATTTACATATGAATTGTTTTTTTTACATTTTGTTTCATACCCAGTATTTAGCTTTGCTTGGGTTGATTCATATTGTTGGGAAATGTTATGCAAATGTTACATGTAAATAACACGTTGTCTTCAATATTTTCAGTTTTTTATTGTAAAAATACCAGGAGGGCATCTTTTTAGCTTTATTGTTATTTTAACAGGCTGTTAAATATCATCTTGTTAAAAGCTGATATTATCTGTCTCTATATATAGCCAGACAGAGATTATATACAGTTGGAGCTCGTCTGTAAAATGAATAAAAATGTCTACTATTCAACCTTAAGTAGCGATTTGCTGTGGTAATCAACACATATTGAGCCCAAGGAAGGTTTGCAAATCTGCCAAGCTCCTCCAGATATGTGTGTGTGTGTGTGTGTGTGTGTGTGTGTGTGTGTGTGTGTGTGTCTTCTGGCATAATCGTTGATAATAGTTTCCCGCACAGATATTCTATAGAATTATCTTTTAGGTGTTTTCATTATTCACAATGTCAAACTGTGTGTTTTTGAGACTGACGTTGTCTATCCAAAGTCTTTTTGTGTTTGAACTGCAAGATCTCTAAAACATTATTTCCCACCATCATGTTTCACTGTGGGAGTGGGGGTCTTGAGTTGAATGGGTCTCACTCTTCTTTCTAGTGTGGTCAAATGGTCCAGTTTTGTTTCATCTGAAAAAAGCACGTTTCCCGTCTGCATCACGTTTCCCCAGGTTGAACTTACTGGTTGTTTTGCAAGATGCTGAAGTGCAATTTAATAGCTTAATTAGGTTAATTACGCAAATTATGTTAATTTGGACCGCTGTGGTTTGTTGTAATGCTAATCAAACTAATAATTTTGAGGAAAACTAATACTATTGACAATAGCTGTGTTTTTTTTATTATTACATTTTAAAAATAGACCTCCCCTGTTAAAGGGAAAAAGATAATGTGAAACAGTTTCTTGCTTTGTCAAACATCACTTGGTAAATATTGGAGAAGTATTGGTGAAAATGTCACAAGAAGGACTGAGAATTTTGTGTTCAACTAATGTTTATCTGCAGGTTTTTTATTATTATTTAAAAACAAAACAAAGTAAGACATTTCAAACTCAAATTATCATACATAACATTCACACAAAATTCTGACAGCTTCGGTTTAAAATTTAGTTAAAATGAGAGAAATATAGATTGACAAAGAAATGTTGTGCGTTTGTGTGTGTGTGTGTGTGTGTGTGTGTGTGTGTGTGTGTGTCAGCTCTAGACCAGAACATTCATCCAGAATCAAATCAAAGGTTCATCAATCAAATGACCTCAGGGATAAATCTTTGTATACAAGACAATGTTTCTCTTTGCAACATCTTGGGAATAAACGTCACTAAACGTCTAAATGGCTCCACACACACACACACACACACACACACACACACACACACACACACACACACACATACACGCACACTTCTATTTAACCTGAAGGTTTCATCTGTCCATGTCTCACCGCATGAGGCTGGATCTCTTCAATCCTCCCAAAGTGGATTAGCAGAACCAGCTCACTAGTTTCACACAGAATTTGTGGTAATAAGCATTAACTCAGTGGTGTCTACGGGGAGGAGAATAGCGCCAAGGAACGAGAGAGTAGGGAAAGAATAATGAATAAATTAGATACGCAGCAGGAGCGTCTCGTGCTTCGTGATCTCGCTTAAACATGGACAAAAGTTTCGACACATATGTAGAACAACTGTTCACTAATTGATGGTCTTCCAATGGAATTAAGCCACGTTTTCCCACAAGCATTCTTTTAGTAAATTTCCTTCAATATTTAAACAATTTTTTTTCCGAAGTTGCATTTCCGCCAACGAACTTGCAAAGCGATAACTCATCATTAACCGTCTCTGTTCAGAAAGAAATGGCAAACAGTAGTAAGGTCTTACCTGTGCGGCGGCTGGCGTTGGTGTGTTTGTCAGTAGTTTGCTGTGTGGTTTGCTCTGACACACTCTTTATGCTCCGTTGTGAATAGAAGGCCTGCGCATAATAGACACTTGGCGATAACAAAGAGTGATAATCCCGTCTGCCCAACAGCTCCCATGCTGCGGCCCGACATTTTTAGGGCAGTTAAGTTGCTGTGCGGCGACACTGAATGAACTGTGGGTAGAGAGAGTCGCCCAAGAAGCCATTATCTATGGCCGGCAGCTTCAATTCACATCAATTAGGGTCCATCTAAAGTGTTAGTGGTGAGGCTTCAAATGAATAATTAAATAAATAAATCCAACCGCAAGTGTCTGCCGAGCGTCCCTTCAGTCATCTGAGTGTGTCCTCCGAGTATCAGCACTCGAGGAAGAGGAGGAGGAGGCCGGAAAGAAAGGCTTTCTTCCTCTCAGCTTCACTTGATGCAGCGGATCTTTGACACCGTCACCTTCACCATCTCACGGCCATTCACATAGCCCAGGACGAAAGAAGAAGGTTCCTGTAGTGGAATTCTGGAGAAGGAACTCTCTAATTCACACTCATCCACACAACACACACACACACACACACCCACACACACAAAATTACTACAATTACAATTACTGTAGATTATACATACAATGACTCTCTTTGTTAATTTTTCTCTTGCTTTCTCGCTCTCTCATTTACTTTCTCTCTCACTGGCTCGTCTTTCTCTCTTTCTCTCACGTTTTCTCTCTCACTCATTGCAGTTGTTGACTTCTAAATATGTAGGTGTATGTATTAACGCTGGACATAAATTAATTGCAATGTTATATGCTTGTTTAAGCAGTTTTTTTTCAGAAGTGTTGCTTTACACAAATTATTTCCAACTACATTAGAGTCTAATGAAATAAGACTAATTACATTCATCTATATTCGAGTCTAACACCTATTAGGTATTAAAGAATCTGGTTTCCTACACTGTAGTTTGTAACTTCAGGAAAGTTCCCTACATATTTCTGTGTTCTCATTGGTGGAAAAAAACCCTCTCGATGCTTCACGGCCTTCAAGAAACCACGAGCATTTCCAACATCTGGAAACATCATTTCTCTCCTGCTGCGATTCCTCACAATTCAGTTTTCAGCAGATCTTCATTCACAGTCTTTCATGTTCTTTTAAGTCAAGTACAGCGTGTCCGCTTGACTTAAAACCCGGATCACGTGTCTGTTTGTGATGATGTTCAGAAGAGGCGAAAATGTAGCTTTCGATCCTAGATAAATAACATTTATAGCATTGAGAGCGTTCAATCATAATTAGCTTTAACACCAAATGATAAAAATAAAATATAAAACAAAATGCTTATAAAAACTCATTAGATCAAAACAATTTGAGTAGTTTACTTTACATATCCAAGAATTCCTTGTTGATCAATATTATGTGATAATTTTTCTAGTTCCTAGATACATATATGTCACACACACACACACACACACGCACACACAAATAAAAATGCACTGTGCAGGAGTACAGCTTGTGATGATGAGCGATAAAGCATCTTTGATCAAGCATGGGATGTGTGAACAGAGTTAGGGTAGATTTGTCCAATCAGGTGTCAACTTTCAAGATGAACTCAGTATGCAAAAGGCAAGACGCAAAGTCATGGGCTGTCAGCGGATGAAGCCCATCTCTTTAATGATTAACAACATGCTGAACATCCTCCCAGCGAACTTCCAGTTGACCCATACCGGGAGAATATGCATATGAATCATTTAGAGGCAAAGAGGGAAAAAGAAAGGAACTGAAGAGACACAGGACGTCCAACCGCCAAGGCGTCTCCCAAGGACTTTCTTTTTAGCGGAAATATAAAAGTGTGTGTATTTGTCAGCGCTGCCACTGTTTGCGTTTGATTTGGGGAGGATTATCAGACGTGATGAGCTCCGGCTTCCGCAGCAGATCCTCCTGGACAGGAAGAGTCAGAGCATCCTCTGCTGGAGCCACAAGCAAACACACACACACCACACACACACACACACACACACACACACTTCATTCCATCTGCCGTAAAACCACATTATGCATCTTAAATTAATCAACTGAAACATGACTATACTTCTAAAAAATTATAAGTATAGTTAATTAACTTAATTACGACTCAATTACAATTGGTACTTGACTTAACGTTCTTTATATATTTTTGGAAACTATATTTAATTATTCTATTTGATTTTATATTTACATTTAAATATAATATGTATTTGACTTTGATTCTAAATTAGAGAGGGCCTGCTCAAATGGAGGTTATGGCAATCAATAGGATATTCAAAGTTCATGATATTTATACTCAGAGTTTGTTTTGTTTAGATGAGAACTTTTTATCAACTTCATTTTTCTTTTTTACACTTCTCCCTAATTTACGAAACAGATTAACTAAAAGACCTGACTTTATCAAAGTTGTTTTCAGTTTTGAACATTACACAAAATTGTCATTTTGTTTATTATTTAGAAAGTAAATGTATTTTTTTTAAATTGTCCTACAAACACTGCCTAAAACTAAAAGCAAAAGTTACTCAGTCAGACCCAAAAAAGCTCAATCCTGGGAGACACTTATTACGGAGATTTAAATTTGGAGAAAGACGGCACTTTATACCACAAATGCCTTCCACTCCAATAGTTCCACGATGCGGTCGCCTCAGATTGTGCCGCTGGTCTCATACCTATGTATGGTGGCACATAGTTGTGTTACTCAAACAGCTCCTCTCGGTTTTAAAACGAGTCTCGCGTCACGGAAGCGCTAATGATGCATTTGTCCACGCTCTCTGCCTTTAAGACATGTGCAAATTCAGGGGGAAAGTGCTTGTTGAAATGTAAATACTGCCCTTAAACTGAGCGAGAAGGGATTAGCTCAGTCGGCTGTGTGAATCTGAAGAAAAGACAGATATATTTATGAGTCCGTGAGGCAGGAGAACAGTGCTCCTCGAGTTCTGCTCTTTAAGCATCTACTCATCTTCAAACTTCAGTCCAAAACTGCAGTGGACAAACTCCTTAGTTTAGATTTACACAGCCATCAGATTGATTTTCTTCCATATAAGATCAGCAGATTTTTTCAATGTAGTTGTCCCAAGATCCTTTGATTTATCAGGTCTCGCTAGTCATATGTGTGCCAAAGTGAGCAACCAGGTGTGTTGTCCTTAAATGAGTTCTGTCTCTCTTGTACTGTGTATTAAATTTTACTCCAAATGTACCTCAATATCATGACCTTTGATGAAGTCTACACTAAATATTGAATTGAGTAACCAAGATACTCACCATCTGTTGCCACTGGTGTAATTACTTGAGTAAATGGACTTTTTGAATTTAATTAAATTTTTTTTTTGGCTTCTTAAGCAACCGCTTTCTACTTGACTACATTTTTTATTCTGATTGAGTAACTGTACTCTTTACTCTAACTACACTTACCGTTACTTGTTACATTGTGATCGAGCGAGACTGGTCGGCATCTTTTTACCGTGGTTAATTTCTTGGGCGAATGAGGTGAAATCGGCAACAGGATGCTGATGGTACTGGATGCTTTTTATGAACAAAACCATGTGTGACTTAGTGACTAAATCACATTTGAGTTTGATTGAGACTGACTTGTTGTTCATTTCTTTCCTAATTTTTTTAAAATTAATCTGTCTGACTCATTTAAAAACAAGTACATGGTAAAAATGGACCACCCGGACAAATTTGGCCAGTCGAGGAGAGACAGAGATCTGGTCCAAAATGACCAGTTAAGCCACAGCGGAACCCCCCAAAAAGCAGTGGTTCCTTCCACCATCTTCTGACCAGGTGCTCTGTCTCTCCACAACAGATAACAACTCTAGGCAGTTATTCCACAGTTCCCCTGTGAGTCAACCCACAGTCGTTGGAGCAGATAACATTTCTGGAAGAGTGCTTGGGTAATGAGCTAACCCGTGGTGTTTCAGGAACGTTGTGCTTAAAGACGTTCTCTGGCAGATTAAGGTTCCTGCCACATCTCCGTCAGCTTATCCGGCACCTCAGGGGAGAAAGGCATTGTGGGTGGGTGGGCCGGGCTTTATGCCAGGCTGCTGTCCCAGAAACCAATCATCCAACTGCAAGAAACATGGTCGGGGCAGCATTGATTGCTTCAAGTTATTATGGGCCTGAGAGATCATGTATTGCCATGTTGTGCTTGGTTCTACAAACTTGAACTCTTAAAGTTTTAAGTCTTAAGTTCTTAAAAGTCTTAAGTTCTAATAATGAGAAAGGCTGCAGTCCGGAGATTCAGAGCGAAGAACTCCTTGGTTCTCCATGTGAGTTCAATGGAGAAAACCTCAAGTCGGCTTAATATGAGGGTCAGCAGTTAATAGAGTACATATGAGAGAAAGATTTTTTGGCTTAACGGTTGTTCATCCTCGCAATTCGTAGGAACAAATGTCTTATGTTAACGGCGTAAAATGTGTGTAGATATTGCTCAACTTCCAACTGTTGTTATAGTATTTTTTCCTCATTTTTGATGATTATTGTTTTCAAATTCTACATATGGGTTCTTGCTTTGATTGGATGCGCATTGTGGACATTAGCATGAGTTAGGGATAAAATAAGTAATTTTAAAAGTATTAAAAGTTATTTTGCTTGAACAGCAGATTTCATTGTGACAGTCAGACTTAGTGAACTGCCCACATGTGTGAGTGAGAGTGGGAATACGTGTGTCTGTTCACCTTCAATCCAGCTCCAGCTCCTCCTGATCCAGGAATAGATAAAGTGGTAGGAGACGGATGTATAGATGGTTTATTGTCCCTTAACCCTCTTAACCCCACTACTTAACCCACCCGTCATTCTGGAAACAATGTGTATGAACGAGGTATTTTTGTATGTACTGAATACATAGTGAGGTCTATCTGTCTGTCTGTCTGTCCATCTGTCAAATATGTTTTATGTATTTATTATTTGTTATTTAATGGGAGTAACAAAATCCAAAATGTCACTGTATCAAAGAACATTTTTTAATAAAGTAGAAGATCAAACAGAAAAGTGTAACATAAGTGCTCCAGCAGGGGGCAGCGCACACACGGCTCCAGGAGTCCAGCACTATTGTCTGAGACTGAAGGAAACGCCTCGCCCAAACTCACATTCTTCTTCCTGCCAAATTCTATTTCTTCAACCGTTTTCTTCTTAAAATCCTATTATCATCTAATTATTTCTAATTGTTATTGTATAAAAAGAGAGAAGAGTTTCAGAAAGAGATGTAAATGCTTACGTTTATTTGACCCGTCTCTTAGTGTGAGCTACCATGATTCTTATCTTCAGGCACAGACGACTAGAACAAAGAACTAAAAATAGTCTTGCTCATAGTGTTCCTGAACTCCATCTCCACCTCACTCTGCCGTCACCAGTTAGTAAATCAAATCAAGAGAATCGCATCAAGAACGTTTAAAAGTGTGAAAGCGGCAAACAATTATCCTGTGTGAAACTGAATATGTTTGTGTTAGAATGTTTTGCTTTTGTAGTGGTGTGTGTGGGTGTGTGTGTGTGTGTGTGTGTGTGTGTGTGTGTGTGTGTGTGTGTGTGTGTGTGTGATGCTCTTCCTCGTGTAAGCTTCCTGTTTCTCAAATCCTGGCCTTTCCTGTCCACTCTCTCTCTCTCTCTCTCTCTCTCTCTCTCTCTCTCTCCTCCCCCCCCACACACACACACACACACACACACACACACGACACACAACACACACACACACTCTTACACTTTACTTTGAAATGGAGTTGTACCGCATGACTCCCATAAAACTACTCTTTTTAGCTGGTAAGTCTCAAGTCTCGATTTTCCCACTTCGTTTCCTTATATATTTTACTTACTTACTTGTATAGTCTCATGTGTAAGGTAGGATGTTTGAGATGATAAGTGGTCACTTTCCTGATTTTTTATCAGCCTGACAAGTTTGTCTGGATGTATCTTACGTTTCTGGCGTGGATCAGCAGATCGATTGAAATTATGCTTTTGGCAATCAAATGTTCACAGTTTGGTTTGGATTTCTGGCTTCCAGCACAGTTTGAACAGCAGTTCAGAAAATGTGTTAGAATAACTAAGTGTCAAGTCTAAATAAAAATATAAAGTGCATCTTTGGGAGTCAAACTCGCTCTGTAGGTGCGTTGGAGAAGTGTAATGGTTGAGTCGCTGCTGTGCTTTTCAGCTTGTTTCTGCAGTTTTCTGGATCCCTGCCGTGTGGAGGACATCTGTAATCGGTGTCAACAGAACGCCGAGTGCAAGCGGGATGAAGACAACAAGCTGGCGTGTTTCTGCAAGCGTGGGTACACGGGCAACGGGATGATCTACTGCCACGGTCTCTGCTCCACGACACTACACATGGAAGCCAAACACAATCCACTGTTTTCTAAAGTGTGTTTTTGAGACAGATTTCATATACTGTAAGATTGAAAATTTAATGGTTTTATTTTGATTTCAATTCAGATCTTTACATTAGTATTGCTACTGGTACTAGAAAGCAAAACGGTGTCAACACAACAAAAATGTTAAAAAAGTAACAGAGTAGCAGGAAACCATACTTGGGAGTAAAAGTACAGATACCTGACTGTAAAAGTTACTCCATTACAAGTTACAAGTCACCATTCAAATGTAGTGGAGTCAAGAGTACAGATACTCAATCAAAACTGTAGAGGAGTAGAGAGTGAAAGTTGCTTATATTTTTGATACTCAGTGCAAGTACCAAGTAGTCAAAAATGGCTTTACTTTAGTAAATTGATAAGGTCCATTTGCCGAAGTACTTTACAAAGCTTATATGCAGTGTAATATGGTGTGGTTGATAACAGTGAGATTCAAATGTCCAAAGCAAAGACGTTTGGTGGAGTGTGTTGTAAGAGAGCTTAGTTTTACTTTGAGTGTGTGTATGTTATAGAGCTGCAAGATTAGACGAGTGTCGAGTGTGTTCCACTCTCCTTTACTTGCCTGGCTTTATTTTACTAGTCTGCCATCACTACAGGGTAAACACAGAGTATTGTAAATGTCTCACTGTGGGATTCTTCATTACACAGTTTCACTTTCTTTTTCTTTCTTTAGCATGATTTAAAATTATACTAGTTGACATGCATATTTACTAATAAACTAGTATAAATGTGTTGTAGCGGTGTATGCTTTGCATAGTTGCATTTTTAAGTAGTTTTAAACAAATGTATATTCTGATGAAATGACACAGATCAAATTAGGAGCCCAAAATGTGATCGAGATGTCCCTATTCTTAAGAAAGTGAACACAAGGTGAACAAGCCTGGAATAAGATTCATTGGATCTTCATTTGATCAGAGAAATCACCTTTTTGCTTCAAATAAGCTGATAAACAGAGTGATGTTTCTCAGTTAATGTGACACACAGATCTGATGTGATTGGCAGATGATAACGAGTGTGAGAATGTGACAGGAATCTGCGGCAATAACAGTTACTGCAACAACACAGACGGAAGTTACTCCTGCTCCTGCATGTCGGGATTCGTCTCCACCGGGACACCCACATTTGTGGCCAATGACGGCACCGAATGCACAGGTCAGTCTGTCTCATCACAGATCATTCTCACTTGCATTAAACACTTAGTTTCAGATGATACAATTAAATACTACATTTATTTAATTAACTGTTTAATAATTAGTTGTACCACTACTACTAATAATTCAAAATGCAATTACCCCACTGTGGAACTAATTACATAAATAGATTTTCAAGTTTAAATACTAACTTCTAAATTAAATACCAAGATTAAACACAAAGTTCTAAATGAAATACTAATTTTAAATACTAAGATTTGAATATAGTAGCAGATGTTAAATAAGGTTCAGATGATTATATAATGATAAATGTGTGATGTACAGATGAGAACGAGTGTGCAAATGTCAGTATCTGCGGACCTTTCTCCGAGTGTCACAACACACATGGTGGCTTCATCTGCTCGTGTGCGAGAGGATTCACGTCTCCAAAAGGCCCCTGGTTTCAGCCTGACTTACAAGGACACTGCACAGGTGAAAAAATAATTTCTTACTCTGGAATGGAAATTAGGTTTATTTCATTACTTTAATACACTAAAAGTGATTGTTTGTTTCAGAAAATCCGAAGAAACTTTGTCACAAGGACCAAACTTGCATCGCTAAGGCCATAAACAGCACATTAAAATCAGTGAGTTCCTGCGTTACAGAAATGGACCAGACAGAAAGATGCATTGTTTTGTTAATGTGTGTCAGGTTTGAATTGTGACTCTAGTAATGACTTGTTCAGAAACATTTTAAAGATCTTGAGTGAGGATGATATGTAATTATTCCTCTCTTGATTAACACAAATCACTGCCGTAAAAAATACCAAATTCCAAAAACCTTAATTTAAAGGGAATGTTCCTGAAAAAATTTCAGTGTTGTAAACAATTTGAAACTCACAATATTAACTTTTACTTTTACAAAAGTCTGGCTTCCATTTTATTATTATAAAAGAAAAGCAAAATTTAAAATAAATACAGTATGCTTCTATTTTGTCAAAATACTCACCAACAGAGTGAGACATTTAAACTTTCATCTAAATTCAGAAAGTTCAACGTTCAACATTTTATTAAAACATGTCAAAAATAAATGTAAGGTAAGATTAAAAGAATTAACTAAATTTTATGAAACATTTTTACATTTAGGAGAATGGTAAAATCCTGTTATATAAATAATACAGTAGGTATGGTATTTATTTAGAGAGCTGTGGTGTACAAGCGAACAGCGCCCTCTGCTGGGATATTTTTTAAACATGTTTTGTTTTTAATTTTTATTTTATTTCTGTTGAAAGTTACACCGTTTCGAAGGAGTTTGTTGTATTACAAAACCATGTATTTTGCATTTCAATTGAATTAACACATTTTCATTGATAATCAAATTGGCGTTTTTGACTACAGATAACATATTCTGTGTCTTTTGCTGTTGTTTTTCTTTTGAACAACAGAACTCTTTACATTTTGGCTTACTTGTCTAATTGTGTGAAAAGGATTGTACAGAAGATTGTTGTAGAACCCTGATATCTGTTTCTGTGTCTCTCAGATGATTAATCTGTCCACTCCAGATCGTCTACGACAGATAAGACATCAGACATCAGCGGCTCTCTCTCCAGTCCAGCTTATCTCCTTCATCGAGGCTGTGGATCAAATCAGCACTATAGAGCAACGTCCAGAAAACCTTACTGACACAATCACGGTATTCCACACCTTTGTTCTAATGGAATGATGGACATTTTTCATTCTGCGAAATTAGTAACATCTAAATTCAAGAATTGCAGTTGAATGGAATGAACTGAAGGAAACAAAAGTGGCTACGCACTTTGCACAGACACAATGAGTCTGAAACACTGGCCAATTTAATGATGGAGGTGTCACGGTTAAATTCAACCAGTATGATGGTCAAGCATCATTGATTCACAATCCACCAGTAAGAGCAGAGTGGGAAGGTTTAATTAAGCAGAGGAATAGTGCAGTTTTGCTTAAAATATTTCATGGGATAGCTTCAGACAGTTTCGGACAGAAACCCTTAGAGACCAAACATCCAGGGTGATGTCAGCTCATCACCAAGAAGAATGGCATGTGCACAAAAGCCTGTAGGTAGAAGTCCAGATGCTGAGAAAAAAACCGCAGCTATTCTATTCCACACCCGCAACATTAACTGTTCACCTCAACGCTCCTCATTTCAACAAACCTTTATTTTGGGACCACCTGAGGTTCAGTATTGGCTGCTAAAGTACATTTTCTTGCTTTCTCAGTGGCTCAATGAATAGAGAGCTGGGGGTTGAAACACCATGGGTTCAATCTCCAGGGAAAGCAACAACAAGTTGTTCATTTGAAAAATTTGTAATGATATGTAAGTCACGTTGGACTCCACACATAAGGATTGAGCATTTGAGGATAAGAACACCATCTTAAGACAATCTAACCTAGAGAGAGATGTTCTGCCTAGCCCTACTTTTTACTCTCACTGAGTATCAAAAATAACAGCAACTATTACTCTCTACTTGACTACATTTGTGATTGAGTAGCTGTACTCTTTATTCCACTACATTTAAATTGACACTTGCTGGCAAATGAAGCGATATCGCCATCTGCAGTGTGCTGAAGGTACTGGATGATATTTATCTGCTAAATAAAGTCAATGTGACTTAGCGATTTGACTGAGACTGACTTTTTGTTCTTTTTTTATCGATTGTATTCTGCCATTTGGTAACTTTGAGATGATAAATTATGTAATTTTACATTTGGATACTTTACAAAATTTACACAAGTCTCCTTGGAATCGGTGACTTGAAATGGAGCAATTATTAAAGGCTTAAGCAGTGGAGTGGCAGGCACTTTTTCTTCTTGATAAAAAGGTTCTGGATTTTTTGCATAGTTGTTGTTGTTGTTGTTGTTGTGTGCGAGGACTTGGTGTGGAGTGTCAGGAACTTGCTGGAAAAGGAAGAGCGTGTGGAGTGGGAGCAGATGGATGAAGAGCTGAGAAGGTTTTACCTTACCAGGCTGATGGATGCAACAGAATCAAAGACGCTGGTCCTGACCGCACCACAAGGACCCTCCACGCTCCTGCAGGTGAATGCTGGAGACGTAGGTAAGACCCTCCATGTGATGATTCTCAGTTTGATGAACAAAACTGCAGGTTACATAAATTCACGTGTTTGGGTCTTACGTAATAATTAATAATGTTTAATTAATATTACTTATTATTATTATTATTAATAATAATAATAATAATTCATTATTTTTTTTATTTATTGGCAAATTTTTAAATTGATTGTTTAAAATAAATATCATTATCAAGTGAACAGGCGTTTTAGTCCTGTGATTAGTTGAGCATCTATCCCGGCTGTGTTTTAACTTCTGCTTAGAGGTGTTGGTTTGGAATAAACATGTCCATCCAACATGGAAGAATGGATTTTTAGTTGGCTATTGTCGCAATGACCAATTAAGTCTTGAAAATCAACAAACTAATGAAAATGTTACTTAATTGGAAAAATCTGGATGCTGTATTGATCTGTTAACCTGCTGATTTATCTGATTTAGTCAATTATATTGAGCTTTTTTAACAAGTATGTTTTTTTTTTTTTAGAGATGAAGCTCTACACATTTGAATCCCATGAAACATTGAAACTGACGATTTCCACTGAAATCCAAGGCAACGTCATTTCACTAGGAACCAAAGAGCCAAAAGATAAACACCACAATGGTTGGTAGAGATAGTGATGAAAGTTTTATTATTTGTAAACATTCTGATTGCAGAGCGTGTGTGTGTGTGTGTGTGTGTGTCAATCACCTAAGGGAGCACATCTGTGGTGTTCCTGGTGTATAACAGTATTAGGGACCTTCTGAAGCCCACTGATGACCCCGGCGTGACAGATTACTCCCGATATGCCGCTTCCGGTGAGATTACAGTTAATTCTGCGGTGATGGCGGCGGCGGTCAGTGACCCACAGACACTGGGCTTGAATAACGTGACCTTCACTCTCAAACACACTCAGGTGATGCTCTGCCCTATTAATGTGATTTATCCTGATTCACGTAGATTTAATTGAAATCTTTAAATTCTATATGTTCTATAGGACATACATACTTTTTGATCGGTTATTATGTTAATATAGATTTTTTCACTCATGTTGTTCACTTTTCACACTCGCTTCAGCTTCACTAGGGCTTATTTTCAGTGTTTATAATAACGATTGACATGTCATAAAATGTTAAGAATAGGTGATTTTTCATCAGTTTTGATTCTGACTTTTACAATAATACCAAACTACGTACTTTTGCATTGTGTCCTTCAGGTGATTGACAGCATTGTGGATGAGACCAAATGTGCCTTCTGGAAATATTCCCAGAGCATGATGGGTCAGTGGAGCTTGAGTGGCTGTACTCGCACTCATGTGAACGGCACACACACTTCCTGTTCCTGTAATCATCTGACGCACTTTGCCATTCTTATGTCATCGGCTCATGCCAACGTGAGTCTTTTGTATTCATTGGATTTGACCCCTTAAGTCGTGCTGGAGACGTTAAAAAGTGTGTTTAAGTATGAGTTACAAACAAATGAGTTTCACAAACAAGTACGAGAAAAGAGAATTTTGTTTCTCCATATAGTAAAGTTTGTAGGAAACATCATACAGAGTTTAAGGGTTATCCACAAGGGAAGACCAGGAAGGTGTGGCTGAAGCAAGAAACGACTAAACAGGAAACATTAAAGCAGAATAGAAGCAGAGAGTAAAACAAGCTGAAGAATTCTTTAATAAGTAGGGACAATGAGCTGGGGTTCCTCAGGCATTAAAGGCTTTCTGGGAAGTGTAGTAAAAGAGATCATCACTCTGTAGACTGATAACCCCTGCTGGTGGTTGATCTCATTGGTTGCAAACAAGAATAAAAAGCATGATTCTACAGTTAGAACTTAACCTTTCCACTAAAGCTGCCTCTAATGGAGCTAGTAAGGCCTCATTGTATTTATGTGTATATAAGCAACCCTTTTTTTCATTTTCATAAGCTCAAAAATGTTGGTGGGTGCTTATATGCGTATTTTTTAAAAAGTCACGTAAATATAAGATCGTCTTTTTTTCATTTCTTCATTTCATATTTGTGCCTGAAAAACATGGGGGTGCCTATATTTGAGGGGTGCTTATATTCATGTAAATACTTCCAGAAACAACTCTTGGTAAGCTCAATGACTGTTTCTGATGGCTTTTTGTTTACCCTTCTAATTATGCAGTTGCTGGCACATTATAAAGTTCTGACAAGAATAACTCAGCTGGGAATGGTGATCTCCCTCATCTGTCTGTCCATGTGCATCTTCACCTTCTGGTTCTTTCGTGACATCCAGAACACCAGAACCACCATCCACAAGAACCTGTGCTGCAGCCTCTTCATGGCTCAGTTCATCTTCCTCATCGGCATCAACAAGAGTGCTCACAGGGTTTGTGGACACGCGACGCTTCTTCACAGTGTCTAAACCCTCGCGTGTTTGTGTGTTGCAGTGGTTCTGTTCGGTCATCGCCGGCCTGCTGCACTACTTCTTCTTGGCTTCGTTTGCTTGGATGTGTATTGAGGGCGTTCATTTATATCTCATCGTGGTCGGTGTCATCTATAACAAGGGGTTCCTCCATCGGAACTTCTACTTATTTGGCTATGTCACTCCAGCTGTGGTCGTCACCATTTCAGCAACTCTTGGTTCAAAATATTACGGCACCAGCTCTTTGTAAGTACCTGAGGTGGTAAAGACATACAAATATTAGCACGGTTTATAATGTTCAATTTCATCAACACAATCTGTCCTTGTAGCTGCTGGCTGAGCACAGAAAACAACTTCATCTGGACTTTCATTGGACCCGCGTGTTTAATAATTCTGGTGAGTGTTTGTTCTTGTGCTTCTTACTCACTTTTATTTTGTACTAGCATGTTTTTCTGAAGAGCTGAGCCACTGAATATTTCAGGAGGAACATCACAGCGTATGGAGTCTCCTTCAAAACATTCAGCCTGGCTGCGACAAATATTAGCTTACGCTTGTAAAATCCCTTTTCTTCAAAAGAACTACCACAAAAAACTCACAAAAAACTACTGTACAGTAAAGAGTGTTGGGTTATGTCTAATTGCCATTGAAAAAAGTGAAAAATTCTGAAGATAAAGATTACTATATAGAAGAACACATTAAATGCGGTTGATATGTGGCCTAGGGTTAGAAAATAATCATGCCATCCTTTAATTATTACGTCCGTTAACTCCTGATTCAACAATCTTTAGTGATTGTAAATTGATCAAGATTAAAACATCTCCATAGTCATGAACTCCTCTCACAGAATTCTTTGAAATTCTTTATAATCCAGTAATATTAATATCATTAATATAATTTCTCATGAATCAGAGTACGTATATTTTAATCACTCATGAATTTCACTCACAAACTCATGAATTTCGCAGGTCAATCTGCTCGCGTTTGCTGTGATCTTGTTTAAAGTTTATCGTCACACTGCCGTGAAGAAACCAGAAATCACCCACTATGACAACATCAGGTGAAGATCGTCTTTACACACACACAAACATCACGTGGAGCACCTGTGAACATAACTTGAAAATCAAACAATCACGCAGCAGCAACTCAGTTAACTTTCTTTAGAAAGAAAAGCAAAACAACAAATAGATGATAAACAAGCGATCGCCATGTCAGATCACAGCAATGCTGTAGTAACGTGTTGGATCGTCATCAGCCAATCGCCTCATCTCTCACTCGCTGTTTGCCGCTCAACATTGCCGCTTTAGTCACACACTAGTCATTTTTATGTTTTTAAATGCTTGTTATGTAACGCACTTTTTAAATTACATTGCAAATATTTTATCATTTATCAAAATATTTTGTCTGAAGTTACAGATAAGAGCTTTTACATGCAAATCGCTGTTCATTTAACAAAATTTCCTTTGAACGAAACTGCTGTCGGCACGAATGAATTTCGTTAAGTGAGGAACCACTACATTTCAGTATTTTTATTTTATATTTCAGTATTTTTAAGTCATATATACAAATTGTACATCAAAACAAAGTACTGTGTATATTTCTGTATAAATTGCTCAAACAAGTTCAACGAACAAGCTGAAGTAACATTGTGAAGGGATGGAAAGGTTGAGGTTAGTTAATGGTGATGATGCTGTTCAGGTCGTGTGCGAGAGGAGCAATCGCTCTGCTCTTCGTTCTGGGCGTCACCTGGACTTTAGGTGTGATGCACATCCTTCACGAGACCACTCTCACGGCATATCTCTTCACCTTCGCCAACGTCTTCCAGGGCATGTTCATCTTCATCTTCCTCTGTGTCCTCTCCAGACGGGTGAGCTTCTCTTCTCTTCTACACAACATCATTCTTTATCAGGTCATCTCTCAGTGTTAACCTGCACTTTGTGATCAGATTCAGGAGGAGTACTACAGATTGTTCAAGAATATTCCATGCTGTTTTGAGTATCTGCGATGAACCTCCAGCATCAGGTCTTGATGCTCTGGGATTAAACATCTATTTATTTCTGACTGAATGTATTAACTGTATTGTTACTGCATGCTGATCTGTAAAATGTGTAATAGCTGTTTACAACCAACTTTGTGCAGCCTTTCTCAATCATGTAGATTTTCCTTTTACAAATGTACAGTGTTCTAGACTAATAAAAGCTTTTTCTGTGACATGCTTGTGTTTCTTGATACATGTAAGAGTTGAAAATAAAACAATAAAATGAAGATCACGTACTGAACGTAATTCCTGATGAGTCACAGCGACCAATTTATCTTACGTATTTGTTTAGTTGGGATCTGCTCTCTGACGAGGTCTTGATGACCCGAATGTTGATCACACTGACCCGTCTTACAACTTTGTCCCTAGTCCTGTTTACTCGTCTGTTAAATTCAACTTATTGCATTATTGCTTCAAAGTACTAACACCGAAAACTACTGTTGCATTGTTCAAAATTACCTTCAATCTTCTGTTTCGAAACAAATTCATACAGGCACAGAAAAAAACAAGAAGCATTACCATGAAGGGAAAAAAAACATGAAATCCCAGGCAACTTTTGTTAAATTTTAAATTAAATAAATACTTGAGTTGTTTCTGAGTCCAGTATAATTAACTCTAATTTAGTTGAATATTTGGTTTGGTAATTCTGAATTGTAATGGTAATGGTAAATTGAATTTAAAGAAAAAAAATTAAGTCAATTTTAATTGATTTACGCCTCTTCAACCATCAGCCAAAGCTGTAGATCACGTCTCAGGTGTTCTGCAAATTTGCTGAAAACTCTTTATGACAAGATTAAACAAATATTATGGCATTTTCATCATTGATTTTTAAAACCATGAGGTCACGATGGCAACATCAGATAAGAAAGTGGGAGGTGAAGAGTTCTGTATGTTATAAAAGTCAGTGTCCAACTGGTGAATTTCACCTCTGAACCAAAGCATGTGGAAATTGTTTCTGTGCCTCCTGGTGGCTCTGACTGGTGAGTAGATCACTCTGAACCCAATATTCATGCTGATTTTTAACATTACACATGGCCAATAATCTCTGCTTTTTCCAACTCTAACAGCCAGTGAGAGTCCAAGTTACGGTATGTGAAATATATGACAGTAATTTATCAAATAATATTATATACTGTACATTCATCTATTTTTTTTAAATGCAAATGGGGAAAAGAGTATTGTAAATATATAGCACATGAAAAAAACAATTTGCATTATAAGTTTACTTTTAATTACGTTTTTGTTGGTCTCCATTCTTTTTTGTTGTTGTTGTTCTCCAGAGCCTTCTCTGAATTACAAGAAAACCTATCAATATAAGTATGAAGGAATGGTGCAAATAGGTCGGGAACTGGCAGACCAGGTTCAATCTGCTGTCAAGCTGAGATGCACTTTTAAAATCATTGGTGAAACTCCACAGACCTTTGTTTTTCAGGTAATTTCAACATAATTACTTAAGTAACCAATCAGTGTATTTTATAGTCAACATGTCATTTAATGTCTTTTTTTTCTATTGAAGACCTCAGACATATACTTTGAAGACTTCAATGGCATCACTGGGAAAAGTGATTTTAACTCATCAGAAAAGCTCACGAAGCGTCTTTCTGCTGAGTTCAGTCAGCCAATAGGTTTTATGTTCTCCAAGGGGCAAGTAACTGACATTCGGACCGCACCAGGAGTTTCAAACACTGTAGTAAACATTGTCAGGGGAATGCTTGGATTTTTACAAGTCACTGTCAAAACTACACAAAGTGTTTATGAGTTGGTAGAGGTAAGAACTTACACATGACCACATGAGCTGTATTGGGGTAAAATCTTAGCTACAATAGAACAATTGTTTGTTTTGCATAGATGGGAATTCATGGTGTTTGCCAGAGCAGTTACACAGTAGAGGAAGATACCACCTCTAAAGATTTAATGGTGACTCAGATGGTCGATATCAACAATTGTCAACAGCCTGCAGCGTTGAGCAGAGGAATGGCTCTTGCCCCCGAAGACAAAATAAGCAAACAGGTGAGTGAATCGAAGAAATCCCAGTTACAGGGTTCAGGGGAAGTGTGTATCTTCTAAAAATCAATCTTGGTGGACTTTCAGAAGGGTGACCATGTAGTTTCCACCGTGAAACACTTCTACACAGTTAAGCCCACGGCAGATGGTGGTTTGATCACAAAAGCACTGTCCAAAGAACATCAGTATTTCTCTCCCCTCAATGTGAAGGGTGGAAACTCTCGGCTTTTTGCATTGTAAGTAGACCCAACACTGTCAACTTATTTGGGGCATTGGTTGTAAAACTGCCGAAATTTTTCACGAAGTTCAAGACACTTTTGTTTTTTTTACAGGAGAGAAATTGAGCTTCTTAATATTACCGACACAACAGAAAAAGTGGTGACTGAACAACTGCAAAGCAGAGGAAATTTGGTGTACAAGGCAGACAAGAGCCTCAATCCAATCCCGGTTGTTATGATCGACTTGAATGAACCAGTTCCAAAAGTAACTCTCCCATTCAGTGCACACGTACCAAATGGTATTTCATTCTTGAGAATTCTTATTAATAGCTTGTGAACATTCCAAAAAGATTTTAGAATTGATAAAGCGCTTGGCTGAGGCTAATGTATACCAAGTGGACAGTTCAACCACTACGGAAATTCTGGATCTTATTCAGTTGCTACGAATGGTACCTGTGGAGGATTTAGAGCAACTGTGGGAGCAAGTCTCAGGAGATGATGAGCTCAGGTATTTCTATCACGTCTGACTTCAATGTTATCCAGTGCGTTTTGTTTTCTTCCAATCACTGCCTGTGATATTGAAAATCTAGGCGGTGGTTTCTGGACATGGTAGTTGAGGTAACAGACGAGAGGATCCTGAAATTCCTTGAGGCCAGATTCAAGGCAGAAGACATAACAGCAAACGAAGCGGGACAAGCACTTGTAGTGGCATTTAACCACTTGTCTGCTGAACCTGTGTCCGTAGTTTTAGCTCAGGTAGGTGAGAGAATTGCTTTTGAGCCTTGTGATTTGGAGCAGTTGTGGCCTAGTGATTGGGAGCTGGACCAGGTGATGCAGGTTTGAATCCCAGTCTAGTAGGTTCCAAAACTGTGATGTAAATTGACCCATTAATCAATTTATTTTGATGACACTTGAAATGATGTTATTCTCTCTGTGCTTGCCAGGAGTTTCTAAATATTCCTTTCAGCAAATCTCACCCACTTTTGTGGAACACAGTGGTTCTGGCATACGGCTCGCTGCTGCATAGATACTGTGTGTATACTGATCCCTGTCCGGTAACAGTTGTGCAGGTAACCGGTCCTGCAAACAGTTTACCCTCACATTTCACATAAGCCATCACTATTTTGAATCAAGAAGGAAAAAAAAGCAAATAACTAAAGCTGAGAACTTGTGCCTTTTTGGAGGAGTTGACAGTTCTGTATTAACAATGTTCTTATTAACAATTAATTTCTGTCTGATAAATTAATGTCTAACTTGAATTTGTTCTTTCTTGTTTAAATATCAAGCCCTTATTGGATTTGGCAGCCAGTGCCCTGATTAGAAAATCTGAAAACGACATGGTCCTTGCTCTAAAAGCCTTGGGAAATGCAGCACACCGGTCCAGCATTAAGACCATCCTCAAGTTCCTACCAGGCCACTCAGCAGAGGCTGACAAACTGTCCACCAGAGTACATGGCACTGCAGTTCAGGCTTTCCGTCTTTTAGCTATCAAAGACCCACACAGTGTAAGTAGCAAAATGTCAGCGTAAGTGTTGCTCAATAGTATCATTGTTCAGAAAAAGTTCAAAGCTACAAATACCTCTTGTGTGGTTTCAAAACCCCATGGGACTTGCTCACTCTAGTAACTGTGTGTTCAGGTGCAGGATGCCATGCTGAGTGTGTTTGTACAGAAAAATCTCCAGCCTGAAATACGTATGCTGGCTATAATGATGCTTCTAGAAACCAAGCCCCCAATTGCCCTGCTATCTTTATTAAGTGAAGCTCTTCTAGTGGAGAACAATTACCAGGTCGCTAGTTTTTCCTACTCCCTGATCAGAAGCTTTGCTAAGTCCAAGACTCCTGATAACCAACATCTGTAAGTCCACTTATTTGCATTAGATTTGTTTCTCCAAAAAAATTTGTGGACATGTTGTTTAATCTCATTCCTGTTTTCTTTTCTAAATGAAGTTCTACTGCCTGCAATATTGCAATGAAGCTCCTTTCCCCCCGACTTGGTTTTGTGAGTTATCGTTACAGCAAGAATGTGCATTTTGAGTGGTTCCATGGTGAGTATTATCAGTATCACCTTATGTTCCTTACACTAGATGGTGCGTTCAACTAAATCGTTTTAAAGGCAAAAATTAAATTGCTAACTGGTTAAACAATATGAATTGATTTCTAAAATAAATGAGACTGAGTTTTATTTGTCTCTGGTCCATGGCTCCCCCTGGAAGAAACAAGAGGAGGTAGCAGGACTAAAAATGTGACCGGCTGGCTAGTCATCAACATGGCAGCTGTTGATTCTTTTCAAGCAGTATAAAAGCTGCTGTGTTGAGAAAACGAGTCGCTGATTGATGTAACGTGCACACAAGTGTTTGCATTTGAGGTTTTTTTTAAGTTTACTGGTTCTGTTCAGTTGAGTAGGTGGTCTTCATTAAAAGTTTAAAAAGTCATTAAAAATCTGCTAAGTATGTTAATTCAATGAATGATTCAAATAAAATGTTTTGAATAGTCAGCATATTCGTAGCTTTGGTACAACAATGTGCAACGTGCTGTTTCTGAGAACAATACTGATTCTGATGTTGTTTCTTTTCAGACGAACATTTGTTTGGAATGACCACTGACATGTATTTACTGCAAAATGAAAGTCCAGTACCCACACAACTTGTGTTTAAGGAAAAATTGCATTTCATTGGAAGAATATTGCAATTCCTTGAGGTATATTGTAAATGTACAATTACTTTTATTCAATTAAATGTAGATTGTAGTTTACTTGATTAATGTTGTAATTTCCAGTTAGGTGTCCGTATGGAAGGGATCAAAGAGCTGTTTGCCGGAATGATCCCTCGACTCAGCAAACAGTTCGGAGTAAATGATCTTGCCACTCTTAAAAAAATTGTAAGTGGTTATAACAGTAGGGAGACTCGTGTTGATTTCAAACATATAATAAAAGGCAATGCTTCAAAATTATTTTCAACAGCTTTCTGACTGGCAGAATTTCCCAAAAGACAGACCTTTACTATCAGCATATGCCCGTGTATTTGGACAAGAAGCATTTTACATTGACGTCGATGGAGACTTGATTCAGAAGATACTGAAGGTAAACTAATCTGTTTTTTCTTTGATTATTGTTATGGTGACTTGTTCTCTGGTACTCAGTCATTTAGTCCATTGGCTGGTAAGGAGAGCACAGTGTGGGAAAACATTCAGGATCTTCAGAAAGGCACTTCCTGGCATTGGACCAAGCCACATCTGGTTTATGAGGCTCGGTTCATACAGCCAACTAGTCTGGGTCTTCCGGTTGAAATCAGCAAATATTACTCGATTGTAAATGCAGTTACAATGAACGGTAACACAATTCTTGTATCATTTTTTAATTAAACTATTGTCAGCTATAATGAAAGAAATATGATGTGTTCATACTACAGCAAAAGCTGAAATCAACCCTGAGCCTCAGGAGCGTCTAGCGGAGTTGTTCAGTTCAGACATCTCCCTGCACACAGACGGCTTTGTTGGGTAACACAGATCTGCCTATACACCTCAGTGATGTATCATTCATGTTACTGTGCTAGAGATGCTCTGCCAAGGTTCTAGTGTCTTGAGAACGTTTTACTTTTTCTAATTTAGTGCTTAGGATCTTGAAAAATGGGCAATCAATAGCAACAACAATTAATTTCTGTCACGTACGATGAACGAGTTTATGAAAAAGAAAAGTAAGGATTGTTAAAAGTAGTATTTAGCCAGAATTTTAGGCATTTGGAAAGTCAGACCACTAAGATAGTAAGACAAATCTGGCAAAAACAATATTATATTGGTGGAGTACTTAAATTTGAGGAAATACGGTATTTCAATCATTTCACTAAAAACATTAACTCATAACGTTTTAAACGTTTTTAACGTTTCAACAATAACAATAACGTTTTAAATTCCTATTTGTTACATAATAATAGATCTTTTAAAACTACGCTTAGATCGAGATCATTTGTAGTGAGGTTTCATGACATCAGATTATAAGTTTGCTTAAAAGATTGGTTAAAGCATCAGATCTTTGTCTAATTGCATGTTCTAAATGACACAATGGGAATTTGATTATACATCAACTAAAAAAGTTTCTGTCTGATTACAGAGTAACAAAAGATCATTTTATCTTTCATGGAATCAACACGGATCTCTTTCAGTGTGGTTCTGAGGTAAAGACGAAGATGTCCATGTCTCTTCCCTGGTCATTTGACACCAAGTTTAACATAAAAGACCAGAAGTATGAGATGAACTTCTCTCCAATCACCACAGTGACTGAGCTCTTTTCTTTCAAGTATGTTTACAGAATCTTTTTTATAAGGACTAAAACAGTTATTACAAACGTTATAACACGTACTAACCAATCATGTCGCTCTCTTCCAGTTCTGATGTGTTCTCCGTGTCGAGAAACATTGAGGATTTATCCTCACACAGAATGACGCGCATGATGCCCGAAACCCAGAGCTCTGAGAACGACCTGGCAAGGAAACTCTTTGCTGTCTACAGAGATGAGAACAATGAGAACCAAGTAGAATTCAAGCAGTGTGCAGAGGCCAAGATTTATGGAACAGCTTTGTGTGTGGAGGCAGAAACCAGAAGATCACACTACCCTCATCAGTCTCCACTGTATTTCTATCAGGGCTACACCAGCTTCTCAGTTCAACTAGAACCTGGTAAAGAAGAACAGACAGACTCTCTTTCTTCAAAAACCCTTAAATTATTATCAAAAAGGTTAAAAAAATTTAGGTCTCAAAACACTGATAGCACAATTTTACATTTCTTATAATTAAAAACAAATATATTTTCATAGTTGCAAACAATGCAATAACATGACAAATTGTAACTACTGATTGCCCATTTATCATAAGCTGTTCTATTTAAAAGTTCTATTCTACTTATTTTAAAGTGAAGGATCGAAAACCCATTGACGAGATTCAGATTCACGTGAATGCTTTCAAGAAACACCACTCAGTTGTCAGCGGAATTGTAGATCTTCGCAGAAGATTTAAGGTACTTGGGTTTTTGTTTATTGATCTCTGAGGACAAAAAACGTGTTTTGGTTGTTCCGTAACATTGTTCTCCATGGTGTAGGACACAAGAAACGAATCCAGTTCTTACTCTGAAGAAATCCACCAGCCCAGCTCTTTCACAGCAACACAGGTACAGTGCAGGTTTCTCTCTCTCTCTCTCTCTCTCTCTCTCTCTCTCTCTCTCTCTCTCTCTCTGTCTGTCTGTCTTTCAATTGGTCCTTTTTTTCTATTTATGTTGCTTGCTGTCATTTATACAAGCAAAACATTTTGCTATTGCAAAAAATATTCTAAATTGCACAAAGCAATAGAAAGAGACTAAATTTTTGCCTGGATTTCACATGTTCAGGTTTTTTAAGGCTTAAAATTGATTTTAAGAAAAGTAATTCAACTAAATGTACTTTTGATACTGGCTGATCAGTATTTAGCAGTTTGACCCGTTCTCTGGTCATTTTTGGGGTGTGTCTCACCTACAGTGCACAGATGTTGGAATCAATCCTTGACCCAGAATTAAACAAAGTGGACTAGAAAATGTGCTTTCACCCCATTAAAATGCATCCAAACATCCACCAATTTCTTAAATAAAGCCGAAAACTGAATAACAGTCTGACTGTAGAAACTATTGAAATTAAAATTAGCTTTTGATGATGCTTGCAACAGTTGTGAATATGAGTATTTCCTCCATTTTTCAGGTACTAAGTGCCACTCCAGACCCTGTGGTGTCAGTAAAAGCACTGGCTGTTTCGTCCGCAGCCAGTCCACTGGGTTATGAGAGTGTGGCCTTCTATCTTCCATCCGCCCAAAGAGACGATTTCGAAATCATTGTCTCTGAGGTTGGAGAGACGGCCAACTGGAAAATGTGTGCTAACGCTAACAGGGATAAGAGCCGCTCGTCGGTGAAGGTGACGCTGGAAACATCGACACTGGAGAGGAAAGAGCAAGCAGTGAATCTATATGTTGTTTCAGGCTCATCTCAGATGGGGTGCTGAGTGTCAAACCTACGATATGTCTGTGAAGGTGTCCACCACATGCCAGCCAGAGTCCAAACCAGCCCTTCATAGCAAGATCAGCTGGGTCTCTCTTCCCCCCATCTTCTTAGAGATTGGCCAAGAGTAAATGCCACACTTCCACACTTTGAATTTTAGATGTTGTGTTAGATGCGTTTTTTTATCCAAATCAAAATGTGCTTCTTGAACGTGTCTTTCTATGAAAGCATGGGGGGAAAGTCCAGACAATCATACGTGCACAATTTATTTTTATTTTTCTACTGTGTGACAAGTATCAAAAAGTCTCAGTGTCAACTTGTGTCAAGCAATGGATACGAAACTGAATCCACTTTATTAGTGTCTTTCCACTGAAAGACACTAATAAATCTTTGAAAAAAAAAAAAAAAAAAAAA
>CM051493.1:34543250-34711501 GCA_028031935.1 Paedocypris micromegethes
AAAAAAAAAAAAAAAGGCAGATTAATCAGTTGGTTGAATTGTGAAAAACAAACTTTTTTTTACACTTCTCTCTTCCAGGATTGAGGAGTACCTGCCTGGCATGTTTTATCTGACAGGCTTCTACCAGAAACACGAGGCAAATCCAGAACGCCAGGCTTCCATCACTTTCACCGTCACTTCCCCAGAGTCTTTTGACGTCAAAATGAAAATTCCAGAGGTTGAGTCAATATAAACATGTCCTTACAGCTTAAATCACTCTATGTAGTTGCCTTATCACGGCTGATAATTTAACATTACCTTCCTCTATTTAGCGAACAATCTACCGGAAAACAATTCCCTCTCCAGTCCAGCTAGTGGGGTTTGAAACAACAAACATCACTGTGACACACTAAGGTGATCACAGTCTTGCTTTAAAGTTTATTTTATCCAACTGTTTGCTAATAATGGCCTGTGTTTGTTTTAGCAGAGTTTCTGGGTTACACATTGATTTTAAATGGTCTGCTGATTCCAGAAGATGAACCCGTTGAGGATCATATGCTTTGTGTTCAAGTTCACAATGCTAAAAATGAACAAAATAAAAAAAAATGAGAATAAAATGTGGTTTCTGTCTTATCTATGTAATTCAGAACCAACGGCTTTTAACAAAAAGCACATCTGTCTTAACGTAGTTTACTTGAAACAAACTTTATGTTGTGCGTTTTCAGTAATTTGTCCACACATCCAGCTGTGTGTGTGAGAGGGAGTGTGAGTGAGAGAGAAAGAGAGAGAGAGAGAGACCTGATTGGATCTCTGCTGATGTTATGACTGGAGAAAACTTTCTATCCAGCTCATTATCTGCACAGATCAGTGAAACTCTGAGTCTTACATCATGAAGACTTTACTTCTTTACATTTTTTATTTGGCAATTATTGGTGTATCTGAAAGCTGGTGTAAATCTCACCCCAAGCCGTCGTGTGGGTATCCTCCATCCCAGTGGTGCAGCTCTCTGCAGATCGCTGTGGAATGTGGGGTATGTTTTTTACTGATATATTTATGACGACAGTTTTTCATTTTTTATTACTACACCTGTTTAACAATTACGTCTTTTTGTTATTTGAAATGGGCAATGACTTTGAATGTAACATTACGTGTAAGATGTTCTTTCAGAAGGTACGTGTAAACTTATATGAAAAATGGCGTAATGAATATTGCAAAAACCCGCAGTTTACACTTCTGGCTTCGATCTTTGTTTATTACTGGTACATAGTTTTTATTGTATATTGTTTTGTTATTATTATTTGATGCTGAGGTTAATGCGGTTGATCCTATTCTGGGATGTGAGTACTGTCATTCTGAAAGACTCCCTTGTGTTTGTAAATCAGTGTCATGCTTTTGAACACATGCTGCTTCCAATTACTACATCATGAGGCGCCTTGTGGGGTTATAGGTTTAAGCTAAAAGAAAGGAAGAAGGGAAGAAATTTTAAGCCAAAGTAAAAAAATTGTATTTAGCAACATTAACAGTTCAGTTTTAAATCTATCGCTTCTGATTGTATCCATTTGTAAACAGTAAATGTGTATTTGACTATCTGTGTAATCAGGCTAACTGCTGTTACATGCTAATAATACATGCTAAAAATAGTGATTTGTAGACTTTGATTGTATAGAATAATCAATAGTCTACCAAGTGAATCATTTAAGGCTGTTTATCCTCTGCAAATTGCTACTTCCTCATATTTTCCTCTTTACTTCCTCAAATTGCTACTCTTCTCTGAGTTGGTTCAATTTGATTAACTAAATAATGATGGGTGATGTTTCCCGTTGTGTTTGCTGTAGGTCCAGAAGCAGTGTATGGAGGTGAGCGCGACACGGCTGGACCGCACTGGCCCTGTAGAGGTCACTCTTTACTACGAGAGCCTGTGTCCGGGCTGTCGAACCTTTCTCAGCCAGCAGCTCTTCCCCACGTGGACCCTGCTGAGGGAGATCATGACCGTCAGCCTGGTGCCCTTTGGGAATGCTAAGGTTGGACATTTTGACCAGACCGTGTGACGTGGACATGTGTTAACAGGACGTTTGTCACCCACAGGAGATTCCTCAAGAGAAATCATTCCGATGTCAGCATGGAGAAGCCGAATGCTACGCAAACATGATTCAGGTCATTGTTACATTAATGATTCACAGATACAGTTTTGTAAATTGAGCTTGAACCCAACGGATCAACCAACTACTAACAGACACTTGTGCTTTAATTGAATATCAATGAAATGTAGTTATTTTTGTAGTCAAGGATTTCTAATCATAATTCACTACGGCCGTAAATTATTGGATGGATGGATGGATTAATGGATGGATGGATAGACAGACAGACAGAAAGGCAGACAGACAGACAGACAGATAGATAAAACCCTTCATTTGTCTCACATTAAATACACAATGGTAAATAATAAAGATAAGTACGGATAAAAAAAAGAATTGCACATGTTTAGTCTGGAAGTGTCATTGAAATTGTGAAACACTGAAAATTGACGTTTAGTATAAAATCCAGTAAATAACCTTGAAATCTGTATTGCACAGGCCTGTGTTATACACACGGTTTCACACGCAGCATTTCCCGTTATTCACTGCATGGAGTCGTCCACAGACGTGCTGAAATCTGCCAAGCTGGTAACACTCCTTCTCTCTTTGTAGATTTATTTTTTTTACGGTTATAGATTTCACACATTTTTTGAGTGGAACACTGACGTGTGTGTTTTTGTCAGTGTTTGCAGTTGTTTGCTCCAGAAGTGGACTGGGTGACGGTGACGTCTTGTGCGGGTGGAGATTTGGGCTTTGGTTTAATGCACCAGAATGCGGTGAAAACAGGAGAGCTGAAGCCGCCGCACACTCACGTGCCCTGGGTCACGTTCAACGGGGTGAGTAGAGTCATCACCTCTGTCTCACACACCACTGACCTACACTCAACCTGCTCTGTTTCACAGGAATACAGGAAAGAGTGGGAAGACAAGGCCATGTCTTCGCTCTTCAGCCTCGTGTGCAGCCTCTATAAAGTACGGCTTCTTTTTTATTCACTGCCTTTCATCTTGAGGACCAGTTCTGATTTGATTTCAGAATACAGGACAATTGACATCAACACAAGTCACTACCAATTAGTTTAAAAATAATTTGGTTATATGATATAATAAGTATGATGCTGGCTTTCAAATGTAGTTAGATATCAAAACATATATTTGTTAAAGGAAATGCAAATCCAGAAATGTCTTTTCTCTGGTGAGATGATTATATTTTGGTGAAAAAATGTGAAAAAATTGTCCCCCCCAAAATTTATTCTCATGTTGTGTTGGTCCTTTCTCTCAAAGGGCATTAAACCGGCCGTCTGCACTGGAGTTCTGGAGAAACTGGACCGGAGCTTTTGCTAGTGAGAAGACGACTGCCAGCATACTTGCTTCTGTTCATCTGATGTCCACTAAGTCACGCGGAGTCGAGGACACATAACCCTTTTAAACCAGGCTAAACAATACATACATTGCTACTAAACCAGACAAAGCACTACTAAACCAGTCTCAACCACTCACATTTAACAACAACAAAACTTTAACAACACTTCAGAGTGGATATACAGTACAACAAATTGAGTTTTTGTTCTGCACATCTAATACATTTCTGGGAGATTCACTTCTGTTCATGGGATGTTCTACGTGTACTAAATGTTGATTGTACTTGAGAGATGGTTTTCAATCTCCACTTTGTATCTTACTAGAACAATTCAAAGCTTTGATGGCAAAGGAACTCCTTCCTATATGTTTTTGCAAATGTAGGTTAACAGCAAATTAACAGCTGACTAGAGATTTGTGACTCATCTGATGGTACTTTTTTGCTCTTGTGGTCTCATTTTGAACTGTAGTTGTAATGTGTGTACCAACTGAGCAGGACAAATAGCAGATGCCAATTACAGTAACCTAGTAGTCAGTCTAGAAGAGCATTACAGTAAACTCACTTTGAGGTCATAAAAGCGTGTACATGTGTCATGCTTCTGTGCGTATTCAAGTAAAGTGACCATGACAACCCTGCCTAAACTCTGTCAGCACTTTGAGATTACCCAATGGAAAGTGCGTTGTATTATTCATGTATTATTATTAAAGTGATATTGTCAATATGGCGAACCATATCAAAATCGGTGCTCTGCTTTTAACTCATCCAAGTGAAGCACACACAAACCCGGAGCAGTGGGAAGCCCAAGGCATAGAAAGCAAATACTGTAACAATTTCTGTTTTTCTTTTTAAAACTAACTATTATTTCATGCTTTTTACTTTTTCTTTCATCCTGATTTATAGAAAGAAGGGTGGCGAGAATATTTGAATAAGCAAGAATATCTTCCTTAGGTTTAGGAAAACATTAAATAAAAGTAATACTGTAATGTCCATAATTATTAAACGAGAGAACTCACAGATAAACTTATTGACAAAATGTCACATATTAAATCTAATATATAAATAAATGTTATTGTATACCGTAACAAAACTATTATAATTCTAAGCCAAAAGAGGCCGCTGCATTGCACTCACCTTGCCTACTCTTTTAAATGAAAGAGTTTCAGTTAAATCTGATAATCAGAATGACTTAAAACATTTTTTGATGTTGTAGTCGCAAAATGATCTAAAGAACAAAAATAAAAAGACGTCAACCAGAGCAGGAAGAACCGTGTTGAAGTTTGACCCACCTAAAAGCATTATTTTGTAAAAGACTACTCAAGAAGACTTTTAGCTAACAAATAGATTTATACTCAGTAATAATCTGAAACACATTTAGTCTGCATTCTTACAATTTTATTAATAAACATCTGAATTATTGCAGAATTGTGGACTACAGCAGTTCACAGATCCAGTAATGAATATATTAAGAATGCATAGAATATATTTCATGACGTTTTAAATGCATGTTTCAACACATATGGAATTTGCGCGTGTCTGTGTGTACACACACACACACACACGCACGCACGCACGCGCACACACACACACACACACACAGGCACAGTAGACCTTTTCTTAACGTAGCAGTCACAATTCAACGCCTACAGCGATAAACAATTTTTCATAATGTGTAGAAGCTTTCACAAATAACTAATCTAAAAAATATAAAAGACAAACGATAAATAAAAACAATTTTAACACATAGTGACTGGAATACTGGCCAGAAACAAATTGAAGACAGACACTCGACCAGAAATAAAACAATTCTGTTTCACATTGAAGATCAGCAGGATCTGCAGATTAATGTGCAAAAATCAATCTTCAGCATATACGTAACTCTATTTACAGTATAAGCACAGTGTATTACTGGTTTGAGTCCATGACTGCGTTATTCTGTGAATTTGTTTGGTTAATTGTAGAATTGTGTTGATGTGGTTTATTCACCAGTAAATTAGGTACGTTTCACAATAGAGTGTTTTAGATAATTGAATTGTGTGTAACAGAAGTGTATAGTTCAAATAATGTTGTGCATAAAGGATGTGACAGGAGTGTGTACAGTGAAAGTATCTACTTATATGTATGTGTGTGTGTGTGTGTGTGTGTGTGTGTGTTGTGGGGGTTGTCACTAACACTAGTGAATGGATACAATTTGTATAGGACTTCAATATACAGTATTACATAAACGATTTGATCGCGGGAGGATTTTAAACAAAACTACTGTGATATTCAGGATCTACTGCGCATTTATTTCTATATATGTATTATGGTACATATAATTTTGTGTGTGTGTGTGTACAAAGACAAATGTCTAAATGTTACATAATTATGTTTGTGTTTGCATTAGAACATTTAAACATGCTGTTAAATGAAAACTTTCAATAATAAATTAATGTAAAAGTAATTTCACATTAATTACTACACACCTTGGCATTTGCAATTCCCCAAAAAAATGGTATGGGAAAAAAACAATTTCCAATGAGACGAGCAAAAATCTGATGTCTAAAGCTACAGACGAGAAGTGTGCATGAGCGTTCCTCCAGCACGACGATGTTCTGAATGCGCTGTCGTACATGCGGATGACGTTATAGTGTGTGTGCGGCATGATTCAGACTGGATTCTCTGCGCTCAGTAGCTCTTTCTGTGTATGTGTGTTGTCTGTACACTGTATTAGCTTTGACAGGATAGTTGCTCTGTGTAATGTTTCCAGTCTTTAAATCTCTTAGTTCAGTCTCAATGGTTTTCTATAAATGTTCTATATTGTTGAACAGAACTCCAACGCTGATCTAGTTGCCCATGTTCCCAGCAATCACTAATCAAGACTGGAACGGAAGGAAGAAAAATTAGTTTAAGATAGGAGAATTTAAGTACGGAGATTTGTACCTCGGAGTTTAGAAGTTTTTCTTCAATGGTGCAGTCGGTTTCTTTCACCACTATGGCTTTGGTCACCAGCATGTCTGGATGTTGCTGTTTCGCCTCTTTTATTGCCAAAGCCAGAGCCTGAATATAAACAGAGATGATGAATCTGCTTCAGTCTCACCAAAAACTGTATCTGATTTTCGTCTGCTGAAAAAGATTTGTGGGTAATACTGTATTTACACTAATATAAGCACCCCCTATCTGTCTAGTGATATTTTAATTTTAAGTTTTACTCATTTATTTATTTATTTATTTTTTTGTCGCTTAAAAATCACGGTGTGTATGTTTATATTTGTGTAAAACTATGTTTTCAAAGAAAATTTAATTATTAAATGTGCATTCTTATCCTTTTAGAAACATGGCGTGACTAAGTTACAGCATCATCAGTAGAGTGATTATGAGCCATGCACACTTTTATTTCTGGGACTTATTTCAGCATTCATAGCAAAGCTTCTCGATGTTCACTTTGCTTTTGCCAGTAAAACACGTCTTTTTTCTGTTACCTGATGTTGATCCACATCGTCGTCTCCTGTTATGATGATCCTTTTCTCAATCCTGGTTTCAGAATATCCACCTTTCTCTGTCTGATACAAACACCAAAAACACATCACTTTTTCATCATTTTTATCAACACTGTTATACACACAGTTCATTGTTTTACAAAAAGCATGTTACAGTGTTACAGACATATTAATGCTTCAAGATTTTATTTTTGATAAAAATATAATGAATGAACCATTTGATTAAAACCAGAAGCTTTTATTAAACCAGATTTAGTATTTAGTATTTATTTTTTGTATTTAGTTTAGACAAAAGTTCAGTTTAAAACCTTTAAATCAGTTTAAACACAACCAAGCTATGACAAGAGATTCAGACATCACTCCACATGCCAAATTAAATTATTAGCATTAAAATGATCCAGAGCCGTAAATCAAGCCACGATTGTCTCAGCACCGACAGTTACATCTGTCTCAGAGCTTTAACAATGTTGCATACATCTACGTGGAATAGCTCACATTTGTATCATGACACTGGCCACAAGATGCATTGTTCCATAAGTAGTATGCTTTATATTCAAATATTGTGACAAGTTGTCTGCTTATGAAATAAAGGAATCAAGCAAATGAAACACACCTTGGTCGTCTGGGTCGTGGTGAGAGTGGAGGAAATATAGTCTTGTCTCTGGCAGTTTGCATTTATCTAAAAAAAATTGATCTTTGATTAGTAAAAAAAACTGAAAATAGACAGCATTAAGATATCTGTTGACAACAAAAATTTCACAATAGTTTCTATCTTACAGATAACAAATAGTGTTAGTGACATTGACAGTAGTGTCATTATTTCGTAATTAAAATTCAGTAACAACATGTACTGTTCAATGATAATGTAATTCATATTAAACCATATACCACATTATCAACAGTATATCATTGTGTGGATTTTCAATTATTATTGTTATCTCTTTTTTACATTTTATACCATTAATAACATCTCTATAGACATCATACAGTTTCTAATGTATACTTAAAAAGAAAAAAAACTATATCAAGAACAAATTAAAAAGTGTTTTTTTTAAGTACAGATGAAAAAGACATGAGTGTTGTACAGTACTAGACTCACTATAGAGTGACTTAAATTTATAAATACATTTCCATCACAAGACAAAGAAACAAAGGAAGAAAACATACATGATCTGTAACATCTGTAACATCAGCAGTGCCGGGTGTTTCTGGACTATTGGAACTTTCACGACGTACTTTTCTCAAACTGTGTGCGGTGTTGACCGCACTGGGCTCTTTCTTGGGGACAGCCGGCTGAAGGCGAAAAATACACAACTTTTAGCACACCGCTACTAAAACTAATCAAGATATTTTAAGGAAAGAATTTTGGAAGGGGAAAACAGTTTGAGAGTTAAATCTCTCATTTCAAAATCACAAACCCTAGGCTCTTCAAATGTGGGTTCACTTTTGTGTTAATCCTAACACAAAAGGGAGCTTAACATTTTTAAATATTATAATTATTTATGCATCCCTTAACAAAAGTGGTAACACAAACCAAATCAGAAAAAGAGAAACAAAATGCATTTTAAAAGTCAATGCAACCATTAAACATCAGGTTCTTAATGTTAAATAAAGCATGTGCATAGACATATTTTCACCACTAAATTAACAAAATAAAATTGTTGATATTTTCCTTTCTGATCCCGGTCATAGAATCCGGCAGTCTCATTGAACTAGGTTGCCCACCTCCGGCTGGTCTTTCTTGCCCTGATCCCTCGTGCCATCAGTTAAATCTGTCCCACTGGCCTCTGAGTCCAGCCCTGAGGGTTTTCTTTCACTGGACCAGTGAGGATGGTGGTCCACGAGCGAGTGACATGACAGCTGCAGTAAAGCCATCACATCACATTAGAAAGAACAAGCGGTGATTGGGGTGGACGAGCACTTGTAGGGGTGACGTGAGTTTGTATTGACCAAACATGCAACCATGCACGCTGATGCACATCTCATCCAAACATGTCCACACTGCTCTCTCCAGCAGCAACGATTAAAAGAAACCCAATGATTTCTAGGTGAGCTGTTATGTTGGCTTGAAAAAAAATCCATATGGTTTCAAGACTTGAAGATAGACATAATAACCTTGAGTTAAAAAAAGGTTGATGTGTTTTTATTTAAAAGAGGATTTGTAATCTGATTTTCTTTCGACTTTAATTATTACTTTCAACTAGTATTTCACACTAGTTTAAACTTTCAACTAGTGCATATCGCTAGTGCAAAGCGCTTCTCAGTTTTAGCTAGATTTTAACAAATAGCTTTAATTGTAAATTGAATGTTCCACTGGGAATTATGCAATAATTTTAACTTTCAGTTAGCAGTTAATGTAACACATTTGTAAAAGGTAGCAGCACTAAAATGTTTTTCTAATTAGTGGAAAATTTTAAAAGACTCATTTTAAATGATCTCGTTTAAGGTTTAATGCTAATGAGAGACTGACAGATGACCCACAGATGAATATGAGTATGCAATGCTTATTGAGAAAGAGTGAAAGTTAAATCAAATGAGAGACACCTTTAAATCATCATGTTGATCTTCAGGAAGAGCGCTAGTGGACAGAGAGTCCTGTGAAATAAAAGCAGAGTTCACCAGAAAAACCAGAAACACCAACACCCAAGCTAAAAGACAAAGACAATTAGCAAAAGATTGAAAGATGTGTCTTTAATGCTTTAGTTAAGTAGCTAAACACGGACAAAGAAAAGCAATGTTTGTTGAACTTTACTAAATTCTAATCTAGCCATGTGCTACTTTCCTAATATGAGATGCTGTGTCACAGTGATGGAACTCAATATTCAACCAGAGAACCAAATCAGATTCTGTGCTTTAATAAAACGTAAAAATAGCTTGAATTCATCTCAAGCATCTGAGAATGTCATGTTAGGCAAAACGTACTGGAAAACGTTCCAGCACTGGGTCTGCTGAACATTGACCTAAAAGACACCGTCTTGGGAAACAACTGGCACATTTCTGACATAGACCAGCTATAGTGATTCTTTATTAATCCAAGACATCCAGTACATTTGTAGAATTTGTAAGTAAGAATAGTCTACAAGCCAATGAAAGTTGTTCACCATTTCAGAAAGACACAGAAGCTAATTGGATTCTCAAGGACAGATCTTTAGGCTAGGGTTAAAATGAGTCTGCGATGAAATGTATAAATTGATTAAATGTGGTCAACGTGATTGTTTTATCTTAAAATAAAACTACATCAAAACTCTTGACATTCTTGAACTTAATGCCTCAATGACTAAAAGTGGAAAATATGGCAGTATAGTTTACCGGAAGGTTCTTGTCGGTGTCCAGAGTAAAGTCCTTACTAAAGTTACGGCTGTTGCGCAGAGACAGACCCGATTCCCTTGCTTTCTGAGTTTTGACTGGTGGAGTTGGAGGAGCATTTTTCTGATGCACTGGTGTCCGGGAGAGACACGATTGTGCCTCAGGGATTCCATCATTAGAGCAAAGAAAATCTTCTTGGTTGGGATTACTGGCCATTTTGGAAGAGAGAAGACTGTGTGATTCATACGGAGCTCTGTCCTGTAGTGAACCTGATTGAACTGGTTTTTGGTGAGGACTCATCACATCTAATGATAAATTCTTTACACCATACGCAATTGGGTTCCTGTTTTCCAATGTAGAGGAATCACTCATGAGAGATTCATTCATGCTGTACCTATTGAATCTTCTTTTAACACGATCCGAGTCTTGTCTGATATCTAAGTCATCACCCATGCCTTGGCTTTTTGGTCTGTCTGGTTTCAATGGGACGATTTTTGATACATCTGCAGTGACATGCTGGTTCACTCTTTGGGTGGTTTTCCTGGTCTCCTTGGACATTTGGATGCTTACAGGTTTCTGAAGATCAATATTGCAAATGGTCTCAGGAAGGGATTCTGTTTCCTGGTTTACAGACTCTTCATTATCCAGCACAATCACTTTCATGATCTCAAACCGGCCATCATTCCTCACACCTTTCTTCTCAGCCTCCCCAGGGCTACCGTGTGACCCTTTGGTGTTTTTTTGTTCTTCAGTATTTACAATTTTGACTTCTATGGATGACTTTTTGACGTCTCTTAACATTGGGACATGCTCATTCCTTACTTTCTCTTCATCATCTTTCTCACTCCCTTTGTGAGTGTCACACTCTACAGTTAGAATCTTTTCCTCAGCTACAGTGACGTCTACAGGACACCACAGAACAGTCTCCTCATCCACTTCAGTGTTGTTGTCCTCATCTGACTCTACACCTTGAGTGATGTTGGAATCGTCAACCTCTTGCAAAACGTCGCCCGATGTCCCCAAGTTTAAACTTTGAGGTCTTTTGTCTTTTCCTGGAAGAATATACTCCTCTGTGTCTAAACCCGAAGGACTAAAGCTCACTGGATCCACAGGTAAAGATTCCATTTCATCGTCGGATTTGGGAAAATTCGATTCATGCTTCACTCTGCCATTGCTTTCTTTTGATTTAATTTCTGAAACTTCAGACTCTAAATTTTCCTTTTGCTTTCGTATCTCTTCATTGTCATTATGAGTAACATGTTGGTTTTTCACCATCTTCATCTTTTTCTTTGAAACCGGTCCAACACTCAGAACAGGTGAGGGTGTCATGTCTTTATTTTTTTCAGTCTCGTCCATGTCATAATCGATTAACACCCATTCCTCAAAGCCCTAGTCAACAGTGATTATTTCAGAAGGTTAGTTATGTTGCAATAGAAATCACATGCTTATGAAAGTGGATGTTAACTGGAAGGTGAAAGAAACCTCAGGTGAAGTTACTACAGTCTTCAGGATGAAGCCCTCCACCGAGAGGCTGTTGATGGTTTCACTTCCTCCTGCACCAACAGCCTCCTGACATGATCCCAAGACAATTACATCTTAACATGGTAATACTACCCATTGAAAATAAATCACGACATGCAGAATTATACAATAAGAAAAAAATAATAACATCACAAATAAATGAACTTTACAACTTTCAATTTAACAGAAAAACATCAAATACTTTTGCAAAAAATAGCAAAAGAAAACATCAAATACTTTTGCAAAAAATAGCAAAAGAAGAGACAGACAAATAAATAAAAATAAATAAATAAAATGAAAAAAAAATGGTCACAATGATAAAATAAAAAAAAGATGTAGAAAACAAAATTCAATCTGAAGCATCACATCGTTAGAAGAATAAAATATGAATCTAAATCTTTACTGCAACTGCAAAAAGATGTTTAAATTGTCAACTCACGTTTCTTTTTTGAGAACAAAAACGAAATACTTCGATATAAACAAATTGAAAGATCATCCAAACAAAATCATCTTCACTCATTATGATTTGTTAGCTTTGGGCTTTGATATACGTACGTTTTGTGTATTGATATATTTTTATTTTTGTACAAATATATAAATAATGTATGCGATAATTTTTTGACTTTGCATATTTAATTGACAATACATCAGCTTGGCTCTTTTGATCTCTTTGCTCTCTTTAGTTATTTCATTGAGATGCAGATTTACATATTCTTGTTAAAAAATGTGAAAAACAGGAGTAAGTTAATAAATATTTAATCTACATTTACAATAAATACGTATATCCAGTTCTGTTCATTGGACTCACAAACTGAACTTTTGCCAAAAATTATGCTTCAGTTTCACAAACAGATCTCTATTGGCACCAGCCAAGTTATATGTCACGTCATGAAGTTCTCAGAGAAGAAAGTTGAATCTTTAAAGTCTTAATTTGCACAGCAACTGTTCAAACAGCTGAACAGAACCACAAAACACAGTACAACCATCAAAATCATAGTAAAACCAAAAACAATGAGATGATGAACAGAACAGAAACAAACACACAGATTTTGAAAAGATCTTATTCACAGATATAACATTGAGAAGGGTTTTGAGAACCATAGTTCAGACTTACAGGCACCTTGTCGAAGCTGGAGCGAGACAGACGCGAGTCCCGGTTCTGAAGTTTACTGTTCGGTTCCTTCAGCGTCCTTTTCAGCTCGTTGATACTGGCCTGGTGTTTCACTAGAACATCACTGGATTTGTCTAAAAACTGAAAAGACAGCCACACTAAGTTATTGAGAAAACAATCTGTTACAGTCAAAGCCATGCAGGAACGTGTGTGTGTCACATCAGTTAATGTTTCTTCGTGTATATATTCAAGACCCTTGAATAAAAATGTACCGTAACTGATCTAAAAACACATTGTTTAAACACGTTTAGATCAATGTCTCTTCTTGAAAGGAAGTACCACAACAGGTCAGCAGAGGGAGCACCTAGACGGGGGAAATACAGTTAACGCAACACAACAAGCAACTGACATCCCACAACTGGTCGCTATTCTGTCAACATAAAAAAAAAAGAGTTCTTACTCCCCCTGCTGACCGGGTAGACCGTAGTAAAGTGTTACTACGTTACACGTCTACTAATTTCTACTTACACATTTTAATGTAGAATGAGGCATTATAATTTAATGTCTCCTTATAGAGACTGTGTAAGGACTTACGTACAGTATGTAGGATCTTATTTGACTATTAAATGACATACACATTATTGTCTCTTTTCAACTTGTCATGATTTACCAGTAGAGTCAGGCAGTTAACTACAGTCTTGAGATCTGAGCTTCTGGATGTACCACTTCAGTTGCTTCTCAGAATGCAAATTGTCATTTATTATGACTTCTTAGCTTGGTCTCAGTGTATTTATAATTTCTTCAGACACTTCAGATGAAGAAGATGAGGCTGAAGAAATACCTCCTGCTGATGTGGAGGACTGGAGTTCTGCTCCAGCGGCAGGACAAAAGAGACAGCATAAGGTTAGTAACAGGAAGAGAAGTGGTCAAGTGTCGACAATGAACACGTTTCAGACTGAGCTTCGGTGAATAGAGGGAGATCAAGAATAAGCCTGTATGCTAGAGAGTGAGTGTGTGTGTGTGTGTATGTGTGTGTGTGTGTGTGTGTGTGTGTGTGTGTGTGCGTGTGCGTGTGTGTGTGTTTGTGCGCTTTGAGACAGTTAAAACCTTACAAATGCTCAGAACTTGAACTTGTGCATGATGGTGATAAAGAGAGTACGAGGTGTGTGTAAAAGCGAGAGACGGTGGACGACTCTGCCCCACTGCTTTCAGTTAATACTCTGCATTTGCCTTTGCTGCGTGAAATTATTGCGGTTTCTCTTTTCTTCCATTACCTCTAAAATAAATACTTCACTTTTCAAAAAACATTACGCAACACATTGTCCGCCTATAAACACTGTCAAAGTGATGGTATGGTGGCTGAATTACCTTGTTCGTTCAGGTTTCTAGGTGAATATGTTAACTAACACAAAATCTGCATATTTTCAAAGATTTGCTAAATTCTATAAAAGAATAATTCAAAAATGCTTCATAAAATTGCTTAATTTCAAGTATTAGTATCTCCAGAGTTTTATTGATGGGTTGATTGATTTGTCGATTTGTTGGTTGGTTGGTTGGTCGGTTTGCTGGTTGGTTGGTTGGTTGGTTGGTTGATTGATTGGTTGGTTGACTGATTCATGTGATAATTAATATCACAATCTGATAATAGTGTGTGTCCCAAACTACAATACCTAGAGTCCCTAAGTCAGAAAAGATGTAAACACTAATTTGTGAAATACACACACTAATTATTTAACAAAAAATGTTATTTTGAAATTTAATTTACATTTACAATGTTCTGTCACACCACAAGGGAAATCAATGATGTATGTTTATTATTAAAATGATTGCAGTCCCTTCTTTAAAAAAAAAGAGAAAACATTTACACGTCAGTGATAAAAACCAGGTTTGTACCTTCAGTTCTACAGCGGCAAGCTGGTCCTGGTCCTGGTCCAGACTGAGATCTGGTTCAGTTTCACTGTTCTGAGACAGCTCATCATGTGACTCCAAAACAGACACTGGCCTGCAAAACTCTGTAAAACACGGCGAGAATATGAAACCTGATCATTTGAGTAGCACTATAATTCTCTAAGTCTTCTCTAAGGATCTGCACCTCCATCCAGGCTGCGTGAGAGAAGCACTCTGCTGGTGGTGGAGCGGGAGATCCTGGGTGCAGGACGGTCAATCAGGGCACTGGCTTGTCGTGTCTGAGCCTGCGTTCGGCCACTGAACCTGAACTTTGAACCTATCACCAGAAAACCCTTCGGTGGAGGCTCCGGGAAAATCAGCCTGGAGCAGAGGAGCACACTTCCTTTTTAACAAAAAAGCACCAATACACATCTCTCTTTATACTAGTAGTGTTAAAAGTGCTCCAAATACCATGCCTGAAATGATCTAATCAATATGCTTCACAAACCAAACAATTTACACAAACGTATTAGACTCCCCCCTCACATTAAGTCTGCCTCTTCCTCAAATCCGGACTCTAAACTCATTTGTTCACCCTGGCTTTCGATGTGTTATTCTAAGTACTGTCTCTTAATGTCCTACTTTTTACTGTTTTTAATGTACTACTTTTACTATCTTTTCATGTACTTCTTTTTACTATGTTTTACTTAGACATCCTGCGTTTTCCTTCTTGTGAAGCTCTTTGGTCCACCTTGTTAAATGTGCTGTTAAATGTGCTATAAACATAAACTTGAGTTGACTTGACTTGACTGAAGTAGTGTTATAAAGTGTAAAAGAAAGTGAGGACAGTGAAGCGAGTTTGTCAATAAAGCCACTAGGGACCAGTGGTGTAAAGTACTTGAGTAAATTGACTTTGTTACTTTACATAAGTATTTTGTCTACTTTGTACTTGTGCTATCATAAATATTAGCAACTTGTACTCTCTACTTGACTACATTTGTGATTGAGTATCGGTATTCTTTACTCCACTACATTTGAATGAACACTTACTCGTTACATTTTGATATCGAGTAAGATATCGAGTAAGTATGATTTCAAGGTGATATCGCCATCTGAAGGGTGCTGAAGGTACTGGATGCTATTTATTAGCTAAATCACGTGAACGTGAAATAGTTTCTTGTTTTTCAAATGTTTTTGACATTTTTTGAGCCTAAATTCAGCACAAGTACTCAAGTTCGTTAAAAATTGAATAACTCTTCTTGGAATTGTGACTGGTGACTTGTAATGGAGTCATTTTTACAGTAAGATGTTCATGATTTTACTCAGCTATGGCTTTGCACCTCTGCTAGAGACCATATAGAAAGTGCTCAGCATTCAAATTATCCAGTGAAGTTACACACACAAAGTGAAGTGAACACAAGCAAACCTGGATCAGTGGGCAGCATACCTAGTGAATATAACGGGTCAGTAAACAGTGTAACTCACCTGAAGAAGGTGTGGTGTTCCACACAGACCTTCCACAGCCTCTTGGCAGCTCGGTGCTTGTGAAGCTTGAAGCCAATGGTGCTCTCAAACTGCTCGAACTGTGGACATGAGATGATTCACATGAGATGAAACACATGTTTGACATTTTTTACAGTGCAGCAAAGATTGATGTAATCTTCACTTTTTATCAAAACTGTTTCCTACTCATTTTGTAAAAAAATTTAATTTTGGTGAGTCACTGTAACACATTGTGATAAAGTTGCCAGATTAGATGTCATGGTTGGCCAGACTACAACGCTAGCGCCCTCTGTTGTTTAAACATAATACACCCAAATTGTTGCCCAGTTGTTACTTATTGTCCGTGATTCATCAGCCTCAGCAGATGATTTCTGAGAAAAAGCTCATTTGAATGCATATCGAGTAGGTCAAGGGTTTAATAAACAGTCTGATAAATGTACATTCTGATACATATAGCATTGTGTGCTTTTCAAAACAGAGTGCTTTCTTTGGTTACCTCTCCGGGTCTGATTTTAATGTAGAAGTGAGTGCGTTTGTAGGAAATCTTAAGGATCTTGGGCCAGGCGAACCGGTTAATCCTTAGTCTGTCGCGGTAAATCAATAGGCCATTGGCGCAGACGCCCAGCATGATATCAATTCCTTCTGAATCCTACAGACAGTGAAAGCAGATCATTAAACATCTCATTTACTGACTACTTTCCATGTTTTAATATGTCAAATCACTATTCTTACAAATATATAAAGCAATGCAAATATTTAGTAGAGCTAGAATTAAAACATTGTTCTGTACATACAGGTTTGCCTAAGGATATAATGAGTCTAAGGATAATATTCAATAATAAATTTGTTTAAAAATATTTTATAGTAAAGTCTACCTAATAATATTCAAAGTCTTAATAATAGTACACATTTCAAAATAAGCCTACTTAAAAATATTTCATAATAAGTTAAATGCATGCACATGACACTACATACGCAATAGCATCTTAGTATTTTGCATTTCTTAACATGCAGCAAATTATATTTTGCAATGGAAATACGTTTATCTTTGAATATATAGGCTCACAACTTAAAGCAGCTTTTGAAGTTATAAGCAGTTCTAAAACTGCTTAGAACTTAGCAGTTTTAAGTTCACTTAATAACATTAACTTTGCAGTGTTGCAAAGTTTAGTTTTTTTTTGCAGTTTTTTTATGAAAAACGAAATCGATGCAATGTGTCTCGCAGTAAAGGCACATGCTCGGTTCATAGAAAGGATTTGTGCACCTTAGCATGGTGAAGGTCAACGCCATACATAGACAGTTTCTTAGCATTCTCCAGGAAGTTCCTTTCAGCTTCAGCGGGAGTCATTCCCCTTTGATAGAATGAAGATAAAGATTAACATAAATGATAAGTGACACCCAGATCGGTGGTGAGTCAGTCAGACCTGTATGTCTTGTGCAGCTCCATCACTCTCTCTTCCAGCTCGTGGGTCTGGTTGGGAGCAAAACGGAAGTCACTGTTGTAGTCCAGGCCGTGCTCGTCTGGGTCATAGTCTCCCATCTCGGCCTGAACGGTGTATGAGCCCAGCAAAGCGTGAGTGACGAAAGAGCAAGGAAGACGCCCGGACAGCACGTCGTTCCTCAGCTGCAGACACAGGTAATACCTGACACGGAGCAAGTGACACAAAATCAGTCTAAATAGACACTTCACACAAAAAATGCACGCATAAATTCTATTTTTTATTACCGTATTTACGCGAATACCTTTACGAGTACCTTTTTCCAAAGTTTCGACGCCCAAAAACTTGAGGGGTGCTTGTATTTGCCAATTTCAAATATGAGCAAAGTAAATTATACTCGCCTATTTTTCCATGTTTAAAGTCAGGAGCAATCACAAATAAACGGAAAGTGCATATAGTAAGCTTTTATTGGCTCAACAACCGAAATAAAGAAACATTAGTCACGCCACAACACTTAAAAGGGACAAAATAACAGTGGAAGAAGTAAGATTAAACTAAATACAGTCATTAATATTTGAATAGATACAGGTCGATCCGGTTGATCCCCGCTATCGGCTAACTTCTAGCGCCTGAAAATGTCTCCAGCACACAAAAACTTAGGAGCAAAAAGAAAACAAAAAGAAGAGCACCAGAGTCAAACACAATCAAATGCTCTGTCTGCTGCACAGCAAAACAATGCTGTTCTGATATTTACATAAAATCTGATTATAACAAAAACCAAGCTCAGCTTTGGTCTGGCTGCACGGGATGCTCATGGAGGCCTCAAAGGAGGATTATGGGAGTTGGAGTTTTAAAGACTACAATACATTTTTTAAACTAAATTTCAAGTAAAACGACATTGAAGTGATACAAGTCACAAGGTAAATTTATTAATTATAGAAAGAATAGTATTTGTAAGACAAAATTATCGTAATTTAAACAGAAATGTAAAAAATAAAACATCTTAAAAATCAAGTAAAAAAAAAAAGTTTTCACCTGGTGATGTCCTCCATCAATTGAGCGGGATCCGGCGGGTAAAACTTCACAGCAAAGTTAAAGTGCCAAGAAGAGCCTGTGAAGACAAGAACGGCGACAGACGATCAAATAAAACCACACAAATCTGCTGGATGGAGATTGGACTGAGAAACAACATGCTGCGTTCAAGGAATGATCAAAAGTATACATAGATTATATAAAGCATATACAGCATGTTTTAATGCTAATCTGCAATCCAGTTAGGGCACAATGATAAATTAATTAAATTGAATCCTTTTTATTGTCACATCACTTGTAGCGTGTGAGCTGGGGTGAGTGAAACACCTAGGTGAAAACTCAAGTCAGTGCAGACTTTACAACATACAAACAAGACAGGACAGTGAAATATACCTATAGTGTGCAGGACAGTGTATATTTATGTACAAGAAATAGTATTTACAATAAAGTGCAATATAGGTGAATCATTGATGTATTATATCTACATGTATTACAGTACATTTATGAACAAAATTACAAATTAAACAGCAATTAAACTTTGCGTTGGTGTAAAGTGATTTTGCGTTAGTCTGGAACCAAGATAACTTGAACAATGTACACTAAACAATTGTTGTTAAACAACAGTTGGTGTTAATGTTGTTTGTTATTGATGTAATGGATTGATGACTGTTTAAGTAAATGAGGTTCAGTAGTAGGATTCCTGAATTATATATGTACATGTATACACACACACACACCTACACACACACACAAACACACCTACACACACACCTACACACACACACACACACACACCACACACAAACACCACACACACACACATATATATATATATATATACATATATATATATATACAATTAAATAAATCCAGACCTGGACTGACACAAGCTGAACGTTGCACATTTGTTTTGTCCTTCACTGAGTGTCTGAGATCAACCGACTAGTGTTCGTTTTCTCACCTTTATTATTTACCTTGCAAAAACAATAAACTGTACATAACGTAAAAACATCACATCTTACGAACTGAAATATCCAATTCGAAGAAATAAATACAAGCATGGTATGTTTCCTTTTTCCGCTCACCTCCCATTTGCTTCTTCACCTCCTTAGACATGTCCAACCAGTTCTGCACAAAACCAGAAAAACAATCAGTCTAGGCACGATCAGTGCAGAAACATACTGTCCAAGCTGCAACTATCACGTCTTTTTGCAGGAGCTGAAGTTATTTGAACACTTTCTAGTCAACTGAAATTAATTAGAACAATTTCCAGAGGAAAGGTATGAGGAAGAGAGACAGATGTTTCTCAGATGTGGAGAACGTCTCTGACCTTGTGGCTGTGAGAGTCACTGAAGGTCAGGCTGAAATAGTCTTTCTCCAACAGATTGAGATGTTCACATACAAGGTCCAGGAGCATCTGCCCTTTACAGTGTTTCTGCAAACACACAAGTATGTTTTCCTGCTCAATCTGTGAAAGCTTGAGTGAGAAAAACGAGTTCATAGCACAAGATGTATAGCTTGAGTACCGAGTGAAGCGGGAGAAAGACCCTTAAATCTATAATAATAATAACAATAACTACCACAAGTACACTTTTAAATTGTACAGCAACAGAAAGTATGAAAACAACAATTTATAAAATATAAAAAAAAAACAGAAAACTTATAAAATATTAGTTTCAAAACCTTCAACATCAAAACAGAAATATAGACAATCAAGTTCCATATGTAAACACCCCCATTACTTTTATGATCCTAAGCACACACACACACACACACACACATACACACACACAGACACACACACATTTTATAAATGCTACTAATTTGTTTTTGTTCTCATGTATTTTCCATTTTTCAAAAAAATTAAAGTGCTGTGATAGAACGTAAATGTCCCGGAAATATTAATTTTTTTTTTAAGTTGAATTCTTGCAGTTTCTTACTTAAATTTAATGGGCTTAAAAGCATAATCATATTAATCAGTTTGACACAAAAGCATTGCTCATATTTCAGAAAGTGTGTTATTTTTGGTTGTACCTGTCAATCTATAAGACAGAATGCAATACAACTCCGCCGTGTTTTCGCAGTCTTTGTGTGCATCTGAGTCAGAATGACACTGTGCCGCAAAATATTTGTTTATATCAGGATGCATGTGAGCATGTTATGTCAGCATGTGATCTGCTTTTGCAGGAAATGAATTCCTGTGTGTAACAAAGACATTTTGATTGAAGACTTCAAAGGTTCTAGTGCAGAAGGCAATAGATATTAATGTTTTATGTTAATAATATTATTTACGTTAACGTAATGTTTTTTTTTCTTTATTTTCAAGATTCAGATCATTGGTTTCTTTGGTTACTGGTGTAAACTGGTGTAAAGCCCTTCCACAAAATACAAAAGAATTTACTTCACCAGCAGTCATTACTAGTGCAACAGAACCTTCGTCTTTCACTTTTTCAGAATGTTTTAACTGTGTTGATCTGTTTCGAAAAAAAAATCTTATCTGTTATATTGCCCACTATGTCATAGGTTTCTGGACAAGAAGTTGAGCTACAAATTGATTTTGTCAAACAATTCACCACATGCACTGTTTATAGCATTTTTTATAGCAAAAAAAACAATTTACAAAAATATTAATCTTGTCACGGCGACTGTCACTCGGACAGAGCTGGAGGGAAGGACCCACGTGCACGGCACAGAACCACAGGGGAGCACTCCAAGGGTTAACAGTTGCAAAAAGGGGTTTATTTTCTAGAAGGCGTGGTCGAACAGGCCGGGTCATACACGGGTAATCCACATAGCAAAATAAACTAGAATCAAAAAACTAGAACAGAAACAAGACTGGACAAGACGAGATCACGAGGCTAGAGTGACAGGGATTAGACATCTGACAAACTGGCAAAGGACAGCGTGCACGAGTGAGAAATATATACAAGACATAATGATGACAACGAGCGGCAGCTGGACAGGGTGACGAGACAACTAGCGTGAAATGAGTGAATAAATGAAAACACCTGGAGACAATAAACACGATCGGGAAGCACGCGGCGATGACTGTGCAAACAATAACAAAAGACACATGGGGGAAACCAGGAAGTAAACAGAGCATAAACGTGACGACAATACAAAATAAAGGTCACAAAAAAGGTTAACGTGAAACACAAATCCAATCCATGACAAATCTCTGGTTTGTGTCTTATGTATCTTTGCTTCAAAAGAAATGAAAAAATATAGGTATTATTAGTATAATTATTATTTATTTTTAGAAAAAAAAAAAGTGTTTTCAATGACGACAACCTCAATAGCATAGCGTTTACCATTTTAAATGTTAAAAGTGCGGCATTAACAGTATTTTTATTTTCAGGGCAATAGGATAATGAAAAGCCGTAGTTCTGACTGGTACTTCACATCCAGAAGCAATGTGATGATTCCACAGAAATACTCACCTCAGCGTTTTCTTCATAATTGGAGCCATCCAGCAGAAGAACAGTAAAAGGAACAGGCCTGGACTTTTGAGCAGCTCTGGGGCTTTTGCTGGGAGTCGTTGCTTCTGACATGACTTCAGTATCTCTGGCGTCTTCCTAAGAACAAAGATAATACTGCATTATGTAGCATCTTACACGTATTTGAGTATCAGAATATTGTGGGGGAAAAAAAATCCCTACTGAACTGGGATTTTTTTTCTAGCGATGTGGACATGAATGGAAGAGATTATCTGAGATTATAGTGGTCATTGGGATCTACACCATCTTTGATAATAGGTCAATTGGCAGCAGTTTATATCAGAAAGTGAACAATTCCAGTGTAAAGGGAGCTGAGTTATGAGAAATGATTTTCCATTGACGAATGTTGTAAACAGACGCTTTTGTGTCTCGCTATTTCTAGGATACAGCTATAAACCGTTAAAAAAGCCCTATTTTTGTCTCATCACAATTGCACAATAGTTTTTGCACTGTTTGCATTTTTGCCTTCACTGTTGTCATTTACAATTGTCTTAATTCGTTTCTGTTAATAATTTCTTTCTTTCTCTGTTTTTTGCTGCTGTAGAACACAAGAAATTTCCCCTAGTGGGATTAATCAAGTCTATCTTATCTTATCTTATCTTATATTTTTGTAAAAGAGAGAAATGTGGCCGGAGGGTCCAGCACAATGTAAATAAAAATTCAAATAGATGGGGGAAAAAAATATGATGGTCACAAAGCAGCCGCCGTTATCAGCCACGCCCAGGCTTTCCGGCTCCTCCTCCTACTGGTTCTATGTTATCAAGGACAGACTACCATTGGCTGTCTGGTTTTGTCTCACTACTCAGCCAGCAAACATTGATCTGCCGTTCCTGTTTTTATCTCATTTGTCCTGTCAGTATTTGGTTTCGTTTGTTGTTTGTTTTACTATCATTAAATATGTGTTCAATTGTTTCTTTCTATTTATCTCTCGACCGAGAGCGAGTGCGTGACAATGATAAGTGGGATTATGTCCAGATAATTGTGTAACCACGGTTTGGACGGAGCTGGTGGGATGGTTCAGCATCACAGGCGACACCATCTGGTAGCTCGCGCTTTACGGTCACATGTGCACCGAGGACCAGACACTAGAGATCCTCCTGCTGTATTTACCAGCTTTCATAATTCAATCCTGGAAACACACACAAAACATCACAGCTCCAACACCAGAACATTCCTGCTCAAAACAGCATCATTCTCTCAATCTCCTTCTCTACCAAGAGCAGCACCATGAGGATAATTACCCGAGCTCAGTGGATCCATTTTACTCTTCTGAATCACAGTAGGCACACACAAAGACATGATTTAGAATGATTACTGTACGTGATGTTTGATGGTTCTGTAGCTGAACTGCTCTGCTCTTGTCCGCTCACACTAGTGTGTGACAGAACAGAGAAAAATGTCACGATATGTGGTCGACGGCCGAGCGGATTTCACAACTCGCTGCTTTATTTGCAAACTTATTCATTCATGAATTAAAAGTGCATTTTGAAATCTGCTGCTCATGTTTATGTAGACAAAAGCATACTGTACAATATGTACTGCCATGAGCACATCACAACTAACACCTTTAAATAAACACAACTTGAGCTCATATAATGAGAAAATCTGAAAGGAAAGTTAGAAAAACATGGCTCTGCATTTAATCTATACCACCAATGTTTATACACAACATGGACTCACACACACACACACACACACACACACACACACACACACACACACACACACTCACACACACTCACAGCAATCTGAACTGAACTGATGACTTAATGTATGCAGTGTTATGATGTGTGCAGTGTTATTTATGGTTATGTTTATGTTGAATTATGATGTGTGCAGTGTTATTTATGGTTATGATTATGTTTATTTATTCTGTGCGCAGTGTTATTTGTGATTACTTTATATTTATTTCATTGTTTTTGCAGTTTTACTTATGCTTATGTTGATTTGTGCCTGTTTATTTATTTTTATATAGACGTGTATATTAATGTATTGTCTATTACCCTATATGCAGTATTGTTTCTGCTGTTGCAAGATGCAATTTTACTGTTGTGGGACAATTAAAGGCATTATCATTCACACACACACACACACACACACACACGCACACACGCGCGCGCACACACACACACACACACCTGAATGCACAGCAACCTAAATGTGTGAATGTGTGTGAGTGAGTTGTCTGCGTGTTTGTGCACAAGAGTGTGTGCGTGTGAGTGTGTTGGTGTGCTGTGTTTATATTTTCGTATGTGTGTGAATGTGTTGTGTGGATGAGTGTTACACGTTTGTGTGACTACATGCCTGAAGCACTGCCTCATTGTAGGTGTGTGTGTGTGTGTGTGTGTGCGTGTGTGTGTGTGTGCGTGTGTTGGTGTGTGTGTGTGTGTGTGTGTATGTGTGTGGTTAGGTGTGTTTTAAACAGCCATGAAAAGCATTACATTCTCTACCTGTTTGATGATTTTGCTGTCTGTAGTTTCTTTCTGTTGTGCTGGAACCTCTGGCCCCATTTCTGTCTTCTTGGTGTTTACAGCCGTATCCTAGAAATGACGATACAAAAACGTCTGTTTGTTTACAATGTTCGTCATAGGATTCAATGACCAGAGGAAAATTAGTTTGAACTGAACATTTCTACATTGCTGAAGGAATGTTCCTTACAAGTCTTCACCTGATCTACTGTGGTTAATACGGCTGCATTCAGTGACTGGTGAGAAATTTGCTTTGGCAGATCGAATAATAGTGACAGACTTGTGTACGGAATAAAATGCTGTGAGAGTGCATTGCAAGGATTTTTTATTTTTTATTTTTGCTTTGATATGCAATCACAGTTTATATTAAATGAATTCCGCAAACAATATAACAATTGTAATAACTAATCCCCAGCTGTTATTTAATTAATGTTTAGTCCTCGTACATTCGTACAACTGCAATAAAAAACATCTCATATTATGTCATTGATACAATGGATCTTGGTTTTATTCTATTTTATGTTGGCAAGTGTCATAGCATCTAGTTGCCTCCATGATTATAACTTTTTCCAATTTACTTAGTACTATTGTTACAATCCTGCTCCTCGGCTCCCCCTGGAGATAGGGATATAAGGAGTCGTAGAGGACTAGCTCGCTGCTAGTCAAACTCGGTCATGAGTTGTAGAAAGAGGAGCCACGTCCACGTGGCTCGTGTTTTGTGTGAATTCCTCGTCTCCTTCTTCTGAGTTAGTGAATAAAGCCTCGTTTTGCAAACCCTGCCGTCATCTGTGTCACCCTGACGTGACAACTATAGAGTACTTTAAGGTTTACTTTGAGATTACTTTACCTTAGATATTCAATCTCTGTGAGTCACTTTGGGGTTTAGAAGGCCAATCTTGGCATCTGCCTTCAACGCAATTTAGAAACTAGAAGGCCACATTTGGACTCCACCAGAACTCTATAGCAAGCCCAGACAGGTTGCCAGGAATCTACCAAACTTTCCAACAAACAAGAATCAGTCTCACCAGGAAAATAAAATCATTCCTTATCTGCTGAGAAAACTGCCAGGCCGGGTTTCTGGTCCTGAGACAGCACCAACAGGACAACAATGAGTTAACCAGAAGAGTTAAACTGGCATGTTTGCCCCCAGAACTTTTGGCTCTCCATTAGCCAGATTTCATAAAATAGGCCTCATGGACCCCAAGGACCAGAAGAACAATGGATGCTTTTGGCCAGGCTTCTAGTGGCTTGACAGCACAAGGCCGCAAACTGAGCATTAAGAATCAATCCAACAGTCGCCACCAACCAATGACATCACAACGGAATCTTCAAAACAATCATGCCACAAAAATGCCATCTATTTCACAGAATGTTGCGTCAGATGGTGTGAGCCATGAAAAAGATTGATGATGACAGTGAAAAAAGATTTCTTATGAGGATGGACATCTCCAACTGTCAAACTGGTCAAACTGGGAAACACTTGACTGGAAGAAGTATTCCTATTTGCTGAAAAATAACAGAATGTGTTCATCAATTCGATTGACATGTCTTTCACACATTAAACAAGAGGATTAGTCATAAAACTTGGGCAGCGGTAAAACAAATAGATAAATGCCATCAGAGTAAACCAGCCTTTGCCTTCCAATTGCTCAGTCAAGAAGACATCTTGGTAACAAAAAACAACATTTAGCTGACTGGAAGCTTTTTTCAAAAGTAATCTGAAATCGTGATTTAAAAGCAAAGATTTGACAAAGGAAGTGACTGCGAAAAGCAATTCTGCAAAAAATACATATGAACACGATGTAACAAACTGCTACTGGGATGAACATACCGACAAACTTCGCAAGCTCAATTTCCAGGCCGTCGACTGACATCGAAGCTGGAATAATATTTGTAAAGTAAGTAGTCAAGTTTATTTATTAACTTTAAGCTAAGTTTATTCATTAAGCATCTTTTCGTAGATCACAAAGTGCTTCACAAAGTGCAATGATTTAGGATAAAATAGAAAATAGCGACACCACAGAGAAACAAAGAAAACAATAAAACTAAACCTTAAGGCATAAAACACAGCAACAAAGTTAAAAATCATAAAATAAAAAAAATGTCTTGCATAAGGAAGCAGAAGCGCAGAAAGAGCTGATGTTTGAACTACACTAAAAACAAACCCACACCTTTTATCTTCACCATACTGGCCTATGTTTGCTTCAGGGACAAGAAATGGAATAAACTTCAACTCTCGCAATCTTATTCAGTACATTTTCTTATAGTCAGCACAATAGCATTAAATTGACGGTATTGTAGACATAAACCGAAAGTATATTTTGGTCACATGACGAAGGTGAATGGGTCACATGACAGGTGAATATACTATTTAAGGCTGCCCACTGCTCCGAGTTTGTGTGTGTTCACTTCAATCACTAAATAATAATCAACCCTCTATATAACTAGAAAAACATTTTTCAATAAGTATTTAGTTTTCTTGTGCCAAAGATTTAGCAACTGATAAAAAGTGCAATAACCAAAAACACTGAAAAAAACAGAGTCAACCTGGGACAATAAATAATCCTCTCTGTGGAAACTCCAAGCAATCATTCTTAATTCAGATATTACAAATCTGTTCTCACAGGTGACTGATGTTTTCATTTCCAGTTCCACTTTTTCTGCTTTCAGATGCTTTTCGTTTGTAATAAAACATCTGAGAATGCATCAATAGTCATGTGGCGCAAGATGTTCTGTGGTCTGACAAACAGTCACAATGAGATGTTCTTTACGTTAGAGCATCAAACACACTCTTCATTCAGTTCTGTGATTTATTTCCCTTTCAAACTCCAATAGCTGTTCGTTCAATAACAAGATTCTTCAACTATGATATTTTTCTTGATAATCTCAGAAGAAGGAAAGTTCTGGTGTACTGGTGTCATGCTGCCATCAACCTCATTTCACTTGCAAATCGATTCCCTTCTGTACGCTCGCACATACAAATTATTTCAGTGACATAGACAAGTGGGCCGGTCTTAACAAGCCATTTCTGGAATGTGAAATCTCACTCTCCACCCCTTATACTCCAATTTTTCTTGCAAAAAAAAGTAAAAAATAACAGATCATTAAACAACAGTGACTATTATGAAGAATATATAGAAACAGAATCCAAATTGGACACGTCCGTCGCTAGTCAAGTGTGAACCTACTGGTCCAGGATTCAAACCTGCCACTTCTTTGTCACAAACCCGGACCACTAGGCCACAACTTGCCATGAAATCAACCCCAGGAGGAGCTCATACTCAGAAGCTTGCTGTGTACATACGTATGTACTTCACACTGACCGATTGCGCTGACCTGTATTTATCAATCCTACTGAAAAAGCATGCAAACTGTAACTGTTTCAGTGCTGCTCCTGAGGGCCAGTCGCCATCTGCTTTAAGCCGGAGCTTCACTAAGCGGACAAAAGGAATTCTCACAGCTATTTGGTGGGTGTGGGTGGAATGATAAATTCACAGAAGCTGTTACACAGATTTAGCTTTTTAAGCTACAATCTTTAACCTTCCTCCCTCTAACACATGGTGGACAGTGCTAAACGTCTGACTAAAAGAACTTCAAACTAAAAGACACACTTTACTAAAATAAACCTGACTTATAGACATGGTTTGACCTTTTTCAGATCAAAGTCTGACCAAATTACACATCTACAAGGAATTTAATGAAAGAACAGTTTTTATGTATATAGCTGCGTTATGGACATTTACATATACCAACCTCGATCCTATCTCGATATCAAAATGAATCTCAGCTTTCTGACTACTTTCTCAGCTCTATATTAAAATTCCTTGTTTATTTCAATAATCCATACATATACAGAATTTCCTTCAGTAACATCTATGGGAGTAATGAAAATCACTCCATGTCGTGACAGTGGAGTCTGGCAGTGTCACTAATTTTAGTTAATAAAAGCTCCTGTGGATTATCAATACTTGTTATTACAGCAGATTATTCAGCAGATAAAGTATACTATTGTTATTGTTTACATATTCCACATGTTGTTTGTTAACAGCAATTGGTGCCCACGTAATCAATAAAAAGCGAAACTAATAATATCAACAATATATTAATATTTATATTCAATGATTTTTTTAATATTTAATGACAAAATGCAATTATAATTTAGATATGAAGTTATCCTACATTACAAAAGAAACTTATTTTAGGAAGTAAACAATACACCTTTAAGCCAGCAGCCAGTCGAGGTCAGATCCGCCAATAGCATCAGGTCTAACTTAGAAAAGGCGCAAATCAAATTTGCGTAAAGTCGTATTTAAATAAAATAATGACAGAGTCAAATAAAACCGGTTTGACACAGATCACAGAACAGTAACCGACTCGCAGTCTAAGAACAAGAAGAGAAAATTCCGACATTCCTCTTTCATTCCTCCACTATCATTCTGACTAAAACTCTCTTAAATGCCTCTCTTCAAGCAACATTGTTCTGCTAACATTGTTTAATATAATTTTGTGTTTTTTTAACTGAGCGTGTGGGAATGAATACATTATTTATTATTACAATAAAATATAGATGCATCATGAAATAACTTTTGTCTTGTTTAAATCGTTGCTGATTGCACTATATGACCCACATGAAATGTAAAACACGAAACATTTCAGAAGTACAAATGTAATGCTTCCTAAAGTGCTGCACAAACAAACCTGACCCAACTTGACATAATTACCCTTTTTAAAACTGTCATTTTCTCAACTTCTTTGTCTAAGAGCTTGAAAGCCAATCATGTCTCACAAACTAGAAAGACAGAGTTTTGTGAACAGTGAGAGAGAGAGAGAGAGAGAGAGAGAGAGAGAGAGGGAGAGAGAGAGAGAGAGAGAGTGTGGTGTGTGTTGTGTGTGTGTGTGTGTTGTGTGTTGTGTGTGTGTGTTGTGTGTGTGGTGGTGGGGGTGTGTGTGTGTGTGTGTTGTGTTGTGTGTGTGTTGGTGTGTGTGTGTGTGTGTGTGTGTGTGGTGTGTGTGTAAGAAAGAGAGAGAGAAAGAGAGAGAGTAAGATTGAACTAGAGAAAATGAACAAAAGAGAGAAGAATATTTATGATCCTGACCGTTTTTGTAGAACTTCAGACTTACAGCAGAGATGAAGAGGGTCTAACTGAAGCTTCTGAGCTCCACTTGTTGTTCAGATCCTCTGGAATGCCTGACTGAACATGCAACACCCTGAGGTGTTTGAGGCATCTGCCTTCAACGCAATAGAAGTTTTTTGAGACAAAAGCAAAAAAGTCATCAGTATTAATAACTGACGATAACGGTGAGTACTGATAAATACTTTTGTCAAAACCACATGAAGTTAAAACAGACAAGCGTCTCACATGCACTTTTCACAAAGACTAAATGATTGAGAATCAATATGCATGTAAAAACCTAAACAAAAATAAATTTCTACTTTTTAAAATTTTGTCATGCGAAAAACTTTTTTTCACTGTTTATCACACTACTTTTACAACAAACTCTTAATCTTCCATCACCGCCATTAAAATTCTAATATTCAGAAATCGTCGATTTCAATTTTTCGATTTCAGAATGTTTCAAAAGCCTGATTAATACTAACAGTACATTATTAAATTAAAAATGACTCCTTCTCCGTCCACTGCTTTTTTCAATTTCTGGGTCACATGGAGCTGGAGTTCTGTGCCTGAAGGCGAATTGGCCACTCTGGCCAACCATTTGAGGGTGGAACATCTAGACATACATGCCTGCACTCATTCACACCTTTGGTCAATTTTCCAGTCCAAGTTTTTTTTTTTACACGGTGGGAGAAACCAGAGGAAACCCATGCAAGCGCAGGGACAGCAAGCTAACTTTAAACTGAAAGGCCTCAAACCTTGAGACTCACACTCAGGTCTTAAACAGGTCCTTCTTGCTTTGAGGCGACAGTGCTGCCCACTGCTCCACCGTATATTAGGCCACATCGATAAGATGATGAATTTTCACATTGATTTCAAAACCATTTAAATAGTTTGTGTAGAAATAAACCTTTGGTAACTATTTGCTTAAAGCCGGCTAAGTCAACAGGAATCTTGAATCAGGATGAGCCACGATTGGCTGAGATGACGTCTTCAGCACGCTGAAAAGAGCTGGAACATTTACACTCGTTCAAACTTTTAATACTATGGTTCAAGGATTTTTCTGCGTTTCAAACAAAGTCTGGAAATGCTCGGTGACTATCAATCAGAAAGTGTAACAGTGTGTCACGCTTCATTACAGTTACACAAGCTATATCAACAGCGTTAGAAAGAACATTAGACTAGTTAGACTGTAGCCTGCAGCTAGACACTGTTAACAGCAAATATTCATGTAAGATTGAGGCATATTAAAGACACCATGTAATTTTTGATATGTATGTTCTCATACAAACTGAATCTTCACAAACTGGATTAAACTCTGTCTAAGGGGGCTTGGAGTATGCTCTAAGTGCCAAATTACTGTGTATCAAAAGCACAAAAATAATTGCTATGCTCATCAGCTTTAGTCCAGACAAAAACTCAGAAGCCATTTTTGTAGTTTTCCATCTAGTTTTAGTTTTGTAGTTTTTACTTTGCTGTAGTTGTAGTATTTGTTTTTCTGTTTTCTGCCAGATAAAAAGTGAACCAAAAACAGTACAAACTACATATTACACACCAATACAAATACACACCAAACAACCTCACGAAAGCAAATCATGGTAGAAAGCAGTGAATTTGTCTTCTTTTGTTCCAGTTCTGAGAAATAGTATACTGCCCTGTATGTATTTACAAACTTTTGTGATATATTCAGTCCATCAATACATACTTCCAGCCAACTCAAAGCACATAACCCACCCGACCAGCTTATCATCGCATCACCACACAACATCCATCTGTATTCAGATCTCAGCTCTAAACTCATCTGTTTACCACGTCCTTCTGTTATTCTCTGCTTTGTGTAACCATGTGTGTACTGTAAGGTGTCCATGGGGGCCTAAAATATAATAATTTTTTTAAACACTGTTATTGTGTGTCACATTTTTACTTCTTAATGGAAAAATAATTTCCCATGAGAACAATACTATTCCTGAACTTCTGTGATCTTCAACATTTGATTTCAACATGTCAGTGTGAGAGAGAGAAAGAGAGAGAGAGAGAGAGAGAGAGAGAGAGAGAGAGAGAGAGAGAGAGAGAGAGAGAGAGAGAGAGAGAGAGATTTTATGTGTTTCCCTAATTTTGTAATGTTTCAGGAAATTATAAAGTTCATCATTTTGCACTGATTGGGATTTGAATCAACTTTACAATAAAAAATTATCCTCAATTATATGTTGTTTGATGGGCTCTGGTGTGGAATTGCTGACATGTCGCGTCAAGTTGGATGTGTATTTGGAGAAGACACGGTTTTATCTAATAAATTCTCCATTCAATTCAAATTTCCATGGTTACGTGAACACAACCTTGCATATCTTGGAGCACTGAAAACATTTTGCATTGGAGCACATAATGTAAGAGGAGGTATGTGAAGGCCATCCTGCAGCAAGGCAGAATCGAATTGTTAATTTCACTGATGGAGGAAGAAACCTTCACATGACCATAGTTTATCATGACTTGGCTGAAGCCCGAAGTAAAAAGGGCAGTTCAATTACCATCTCGTCGCTCCAGCGGCTGTGCTATTGACCCGCTTCCTGTTAAGAAGCCCCCTTGGGGACGCATCTTCACACTTTCTACCCCTAAACAAAAGACCATTAATAAATATATACAGGAGGAAATAAAAAAAAATTTGACCTCTCCAGTTTGTCCAGGAACACACTGCATCCATCTATTGAGAATCAAAGTCTTTAATGAGATTACCGTCATGCACCATTACTTCTTTCCTCTTGTCCCTGCTGTTCTCATGCAACTCGGATCAGCTAAGATTTGAAAAAAAAAAAACAAAATAAAAAAAAAACATTGAACTCAGAAAGTTCCACAGTCCAATTTATATCAAGAAAAAGACAAGTGGAAGTCCACGTTCTCCACCAAGATGCGACACTCCTGTTTTTTGTTATGCCTTTTGATACTCTCTATAAAGCATTAATCAATAACATTTAATATTTTACACGAGTTTGTCATTGTACATATTGTCGACGTGTTGATTATTGTACTACTTTATCAATTAATTTGAGCACCATCAGTACAGCAGAACCATCTCCTTACACTTCAGTCGTACTCTAAAGAGAAATATTATTTAATGATAAAATATCAAAATACTAGTCTGAAAATAATTGATCAGTATGGTTCGCAAAGCTAATTGGGCATTCAAAGCCCTTAAAACCATGAAAAAACCTCTGTTTTTGTTGCAGCTAAAGCATGGCTTTGCTCAAAAGATGTTCCCTTGTGTCTTCTATTTCCAATGACTCTCTTGTGAAACTAAGTGAAACAATGTTGGCAATTGAGAGATAATAGCCATCAAAGTTGATTATAGTTCATTACACATCAGTTCATTGTGCTCACAGACCAAATTAATTTGGAATATCCACCAAGCACTTACACTATACACCTCACAAGAACTTGCTTTTACTAGATTCTATTTTCTAATGTCCTATAGACTAGGAACAATCACAGTTAACGCCAGAACCTTATCGGAAATACATGAGATATAAGTAAATAGCCCTTTATCAAGACTTATCATATCAACCCTGTAAAATCATCACAGAACTCTGTAGCTAGTGAGGAATTCCACCTCAAAGTTTATGTTCTAGGAGAATTAGGAAAAAGGATCAGGAGGATCATTTCAACCCAACTTTCTGATCTAACTGCTCCCATTGGATTATAAAACAAAAATTGTGGAAATATGTCCAAATAAAATACATTGAATTGTGTGGAGCAAAATCAAATCATTCTAAATAATCAAATACAACGTTCAGCAGGTCTGCTACAAAATCTACCAATACTGTACATCAGTGTTGCTACTGTTCCCAAATGCCACTTAACTTTATCACAGAATTTTACAAGAGCAGCATTAATACTACAATTCTAATGAGTATGTGTCACTTCTCTTAATATTACAATCTCATACCTCTTCCTACCCTTCATCCCTTCGACATGGAATCAATTGAAACTAAAGTAAAGTAAAGTGAGTATCTCAATATGGGCACTACTGTATGGACCATATCAAAATCATGCTCTGCATGGACTAATAAAGGTTTTTTCAATTAAATTCAATTTAACCATCTAGTGAAGTTACACACAAAGACCTGGAGCAGTGGGCAGCCTAAAGTCAAAAGCACCCAGGGAACATCTAAAGGTCAGTGTCTTGCCCAAGGACACTTAGTTGTAGAACACAGCGATCAGCATTTGAGCATGCAACCTCTTGGACACAAGTCAATTTTCTTACCACTAAACCACAACTACCCAAGAGGTTCAGGGTTAAGGTTAAGCATTACCATACCCTTTACCTTGATAACATTGTTTCTGCCTGTCCAGTTTTACCTGCAAGTATTTGACACTGATTTTGCCTCAATTAAAGACTTTTGTGTTGCATATGGTTCACATTCAGAGCAGATGATTACAAATATTTACCATTTGCATATTATCTGATTTCAAGTGTGTAATTAGCTTAGCAACATAATTGTGTTCTCAATAATAGTAAATCAATACCACAGAGCCACAGAGCTGACTATAATAGATGAGATGAGGGCAAGTACGTAGAATCTGCAGCCATGACTTGGAAGGAAGTTGTGTTTTCACAGAGTTTAGCTGAAGCACTTGCATGCAGAAAGATTTATTACACTAACAGCAAATAGTGGTTACATATTGCATATTTTGCTTGAAATAATTCTTTGCACTATGCTGACCACATGTGTGTGTGTGTTGTGACCTTTTAGTGTGTGTGCGTGTGTGCGTGTGCATGTGTATCATTGTCAGTGTGGTGGAGCTTATACACACATTATCATGATTATCGTGATTATCTTGTTGGCTGAAAGGAGGAGTGAATGTGAACAGCTGAAACCTTCACACCCAAGTTCCTTACAAACCAGCCACTTGTTTCCGACTACTGGACTCACACCAGCAGACACTTTCATCTGAAGAACGGTCTCGCTCATGCTGCTTATATCATGCTCGGTGTCCACATTACCAATGGTTACGCACTGAAAACTACGTTAATATTTGGCACAAAAACAACATTTATGACATGCCAAATATGTGGGGAGAGAGAGAGAGAGAGAGAGAGAGAGAGAGAGAGAGAGAGAGAGAGAGAGAGAGAGAGAGAGAGAGTTGAGGACATTGAATTCAACAGAGATGTTCCAGAATCCAGTCAAACACAGCACATATTTTTTCCCTTTTTTCGCGTCATTGACTTAATGCTCGTTGCACATATGAAAACCTAACGACGCGTCACGTGAGGCATCTGTTGTTCCAATACGTTCTTATGCAAAAAAATATAGTGAAGGCATATTAGCTTTGTTTCACATATGGACAGCAAACGAGTGGTGTGTTTCCTTTCATTCATACTCCGTATTTCTCAAGTCAGGTTTAAAACCAAGAATACGACGTGTTGTGTTTAGTCCATACGACCGTATCGATCGGCGGGAGCGCGCCTTCGGTCAGCTGATGCGCGCAAAGAAAATGACGGCATTGTTCTAATCACACATCGAGCATCATGTCTCTCAGCCCCCTTCTGATGTGAGACCAACGACGCGTTTCTGTCTAAATGCGTCGATCAGTGTGTGTGCGTGTGAGTGTGTGCGTGTGTGGTGTGTGCATCAGAACTGAAGCCGATGAATAACACACACACTATAACGCAGCGTTGCGCATGACATTTCATAACCTTTCAAACCCTGCGAGATTAAAGCCACTGCTGGGCTGAAGGACAGAAGCCGCTCACCGCAACGCGTCACTCACCTGCTGTCAGACGCTCGTCGCGCTCGGTTCTGGTAAAAAAAACCCTGTCCGGAGTCGGCGATATGCGCGCGTATCAGCTGCCAGAGAGCCGGCGAGGGGAGGGACATGACCGCGGCGCCGTCAGCGTGTGTTCCGGGCGGATTCACTGAATTCAAATGAAGTTTGCCAGAAATGTGTAATTAAGAGCGGGGTTGAAACCACGTGACCAACGATGAAACGCTCCAACACTGATTTTCAAAGGCAAATCTGTTGATCACATTCATTATTTACGGTTCAAGCCAACCCCCGTTCATGCTGCCACGTAGTTAAAAATATATTACTAACTTAGTGTCTGTGAATTTTCAGAGAAGAACATGGGCAATTAAGGTGAACTGGTCAAGTCTGGACAGAACCGCACTTGGAATTCGTCCTCTAGCTGCTTTTAGCCCAGCGATCGAGAGGTGAGTGCACACAAGTGAAAAGAACACACCTGGGACAAAAAGAAGAGCAAGAAGAGCTTTATCGAATAAATAATTCAGGTAAAAGCAGCTCCAGTGAAGTAGACAGTTTTGTTCTACAAGAGCATTATTGGTTTGACTTGGTTTGAATTGGTTTGACTGAGTATTTTCATCTATCTATTGACTTATTTATATTAAAAAGTAATGCTAAAAAAAGACAATTATCACACAAACTATATCATTCACAGCACACGTTTTTCATTATAGCACATGTTTTTTTTATTTATTTGTTTGTTTGTTTAATTTGTTTACTACAATTAAACTAAATATAAATGAGTTTCATATACTGTAGTCTGTTTTGTCTTCACAACCACAGGTCCTGATCAGGACACACCCCTAATAGATTATTTGTTAATCACAGTGAAGGACACACCCCTGATAGATAATCTGTCAATCCCAGCGCAGGACACGATTTTGAGAGATGATCGACCAATCACAGGTCAGGTCACACCCCTAATGATTTTAATTCAAAGTTTGGGAAGTTATAAGAACATGTCGAAATGTCTTCCTATTATTTTTGCTTTATTATTTCTTGCACTTCCTTCTACATGAATCGGAAGCAGAAACCAATAAAAAAGAGAAGGGAGTGAGAATCCGTGACAAACTCTCGCTTCTTCTGAGTCAAGCAGACGCGTGGTGAAGGGCAACAACAGGTACGTCAACAGCTGTTACAATACGTTGTTTGATGATTCAAATCAGCACAACATTCAGGCTTTCTGAACCATCTAGACTTTTTACAATCTTTTACGATCTGTTAAAAAAAAAAAAAATGTTGCTCTTGTAAAAAACATGGTTCAAAAAACAAGCATTTTCTAACTCTGTTGAAGTTTTCCTTTGTGTTGGCATTTAATAAAATAACTTGAAACAACTTTTTTACAGCAAGAATAAATGAATCTGAATTCAAAGAAGTGCTTTTCCTGCGTTCTTTTACTTAATTTAATATAGCAAATGCATAGTCATGTGAGTTCATTCAACTCAACAAACGTCTCATTCAGAGCTCAAGACATCGATTAACTTTTGGACGCAACAATTTAGAGAGTGTAAGTTTGTTTGTGTCTGTGTGTTTGTAATGTAAGTGTAAGTTTAAGAAAATGTGTGTTTGTGTGAATATAATTTTGTGTGTGTGTGTGTGTGTGTGTGCTTCTGTTTTTAACTTTTATTAGTTCACTGTTGTTTTGGTCATAAACTGTATGCATCCAGCATTTAAAACTAAATTTGTTCTGCCTAAAACACAAAATAGTTTTTTCTATGAAGTGTCAGTAAGTTTTCAGTACTGTGGAGAAAAGAGGAACTTGGTTGATCAGATACTGGACTGAAAAAAGCTGAAGTTTCATTTCTTTGGTGGAAGTTACACTCTTTATTCATTAATTTTCTGAAGATCAGATCAGTATACTGTCATGCAAACTGCAGTATATTTCCTCAGCCGTCCGACAAATCACAAATCAAGAAAAAATGGCAGGTTCTAAAACCTAGGCAACACCAGTTAAGGCAACACCACTTAAGGCTGCCCACTGCTCCGGATTTGTGTGTGTTCACTTCATTGTGTGAGTGTGTGAGTGTGTGAGTGTGTGAGTGTGTGAGTGTGTGAGTGTGTGAGTGTGAGTGTGAGTGTGAGTGTGAGTGTGAGTGTGAGTGTGAGTGTGTGTGTGTGTGTGTGTGTGTGTGTGTGTGTGTGTGTGTGTACCCTCAGTACAGGAAACATTGAACTCCTGTGGTTACTGAAGAAGGAACATTTTACTTACTTTACGTATTCTATTTTAATATTTTATTTTATTATTTTATTTATTATTTATTATTTGTATTATGCAATATCATATATCATGTCATATCATATCATATTGACTGTAGCATACTGAAGTAAATACTTTAGTATGGATGCATACAACCACAATTAACAATGAATAGTAGATATGTGCTGGCTGAAATCCACTGTTACTGTAGAGCTGTCTGGTCTGTGTCTCACAGGCTTGAGGACAATGATTACGTGGGGTTTTCTTCTGCTGATGGGTCTTCAGCTGATCTCACTGTCTTCAGGAACCAATGCTGGAATAAAAGTACGGCTGACGCAGAAGGGTCTGGATTATGGTGGGTCTGTTTAGTATAATTTAAAAATCAGTACAGTAAGTAGTAGTTCAAAGACGGTGAAGTCCTGAAGGCACAAGAAGTTCTAAAGCACCATCTCTGTCAAAGTGTTGACCATCTCAAGTGTTAATAAATGCTTTAAATATGTAAAGGCTTAGGTAAACCGTAGCATTCACATGTGATTAATTTACCTGCATATGTATAAATTCATTTAAAGAGACATTATTGCTCAAGGTGTTACATATATGAGTTCAAAAGAATTAAAAAAAACAAGACCACGTTGAAGATGAGGGTTTTTTTTTTTTGCAGGTCGGCAAATTGGAATTATGTCAATCCAGAAAAAGCTGAGAAGCATTCAATTACCAGACATCAGCGGTACAGAAAAAGTGGATCCAATAGGAAAAGTCCAGTACAGTTTTACAGGGTGAGGAACTTTAATGTAGCTTGGCAAAGTCACCCAAAAGTTCCAAATGTTTGAAAGCAGCTGAAAAACCATGAGCAAACCACAAAACTCTGTAACTATGTATTTTATTTTAATATTGCATTTGATTGTATCATATTAATTATTAATAATGTAACTGACTATAACTCATACCTGCATTTTCTATAACTTGTTAAATTTCTGGATCACATGGGTCTTGTCTCTACTGAATGATCCACATCGGCAAAGTATTACAATTTCCAATGTTTCACACAGATTGAATATTGTAAACCTGGGACTTCCTGAATCAGACATTGAGTTGGTTCCTGGCAGTGGCATTAAGCTTTCCATCAACAACAGCTTCCTCAACATGCTCGGTAACTGGAGGGTCCGATACCTCCGGATCATGTAAGAGACTGGCTTCTGCTGGCCAAACCCCTAAAGGGAAATTATTATTCTGTTTGACATTATAAATAAACCTAGATTTCAGATCCTGAGAAAATCACGTTGTTGTGTGCTCACCACACATCTGTTCAAACTAATGTTTAAGCTGACATTGTTCTATTTAAACGGAAAAGAGCATGTTTGACCTCTTAGGTAATGCATAGTGGGTTGATTTCATTTTAACATATTAATTAGTAACAATAATTAGACAAATTTGTCAATTGAACATGAAGAACACGTAAGTGTCGCTGCTTCACACTTTATAACATCTTCATATTTTAGTCCAAAAAAAACACTCTTCATTTAGTATAGTGGAAATTACTTGACTTTTAATAACAATTTTACCCATTTACATTACATTTGTTTTATAATGACAACAGGTCTCTTTCTAGATATTTTATAATGATGGAACTGCTGTAGATCTCACCTGTGGAACATCTCATGTGTTTGACAGTAAAGACAGTGGACGGTTTGATTTGTCGGTGAGTGGACTGACCATCAGCACCACTGTGCAGATCTGGAACGACGGCTCCGGCCGACCCAGTGTCAACATGAGCCAGTGTTCTACAACTGTTGGAAGTGTCAGCATCAAGTTCCATGGCGGTGCCAGGTAACACTGCTGTGAACCGCTTTGGATGAAAGTGTCTAAAAAATGAGTGTAAATATATGTAGCTCTTAAGCCACTTGAATGCTGCTCCTCCAAGAATTGACAAAACGGCCACTTCGATTTTTGCATGTGAATTTTAGTTTGGAAATTTAAGAAAAAGCCAGTGCATTATGTAATACGTAATGGGATTTGGCCGGCATACGTCTGTGAGTTGTGGTGTTGGTTCTGGAGGACATGTTCTGTCTGAATGGTGGGAAAGTAGATGCCAGTTTGGAGCGGAGAAACTTTCCATATTTCAATGCTTTCATACCATCATAAGGTGTGCTGCTCTCTGCGTGTTTACTGACTGGCTTGGTAGTATTGACTTCTGTGTATTCTTTTGCTTTTACTTTCTTTTTATAACAATTTGCTTCAAATGCTCCACATTCTATGAGTGGAATCAAATGAATGTAAAGTGTGATTCCATTTGTTGGAGATTCTTATTCATCCACTCTGGAAGAGTGTCAGAGCTGGATGTCCTTCTTTTTTTGTAGAAACTTCTCAAAATGAAGAACCTTCCTGGATGGAATGGTTAAACGTTTCTAAGAGAAATAAATAAGTAAATTTGACTTGACCCGGTCTTCTAAAACTGTTTGGCATAATGTGTGTTCACGGGCTGAATCTCAGAGATTTGCCTAAATGTTTGTGCTTGCATTCTCACCGGTCTGTCGTTTTTTGCATTGTCTGGAATTGTGTCTTGGTTTGTGTCACGTTATTTCTGTGTAAATAAGTTTTCGTTGTCCTGTTCATCATTGTGTAGTGTGTTCATAACTTGTGTTTATTACAGCTGGTTGTACAACCTCTTCAATTCCTTCATTAATAAGGCTGTACGCAGCGCACTGCAGAAACAGGTGAGAAACCAAAAACAATTGTTGAAACCTTATTTTTTTTTTAATCATAACCCACCAGGATTTTGTAAAAATGTTTTTAATTGTTTTTTGGTAATGTATAATCAGAATAAGCTAATTCTAATTTATTTCAAAACTGCAAATCAGTCAAATAAAAACTACACAAGATTTATTGACAAAAATAATTGGGGGAACGGTTTTTGAATGTCTGTTAACAGACTTTGTGAATCAAATCTCATGTTTGTTTAAAACAACTGAAGTTCAGAACTATGATGAATCTAATGATTAGCTGAGCAGAATGAGAACATCGACGCAGCTCACTTTACAAAACATCTGCTGTGAGAGTATTAGTAACTAATGCACTTAGATGGTACGTCAGGGATATTTCTTATTTCTTACCTAAGAAATGCAAATTTTGAATTCCATTTAGGTATAATTAAATACGTCTGTGACTCAAATCCTTCCTTATGACGTGTCTTTAATGCATTCCAGGCCATCTTAACACAGAGGGTGGTAACTACATAATTTTCTAGACAAAGTTCTGAAGAGTTTGTGATTCACAGGGTGGTGGCCACGCTAAACATGTCAAAATAAAATGCCAGTGCAAATGTTTACATTCGTTTGAACTTGTAAATTACAAAATGTAAATTGACCATGTAAAGCAACATTTTTTGCTCCGCCTAGCACAGAACCTGTCAATCAGCATTAGCAACAAAGTCTTTTACATGGTCTTTACAGTTCCAACTCTTTAGAATTTTGTCTGGAATAATGTTCCATACAGAATTTATAGATTTTTCACAGATATCACACAAGACATCAATATATATTTTTGGTGAATTGATCAACTACTTAATGACCGTGAACGTCTTATTGTCCAACTAAGGCTCTGATTGCCTCCATTTTATGTGACCCAGACATAGAAAAACGGTATATAATTCTGGGACTAAAAAAAGAAACTTATTTATTTTTATGTATCTTGGATTATAATCCATTTCAGACTGAAATCTGGATTAAGACTAGAGAGACATATTATCAAGTTTGCTACACACAGTTTCCAGAACTACGAATAGTTACAGTTTTCGTGTATTGCAGAGAAATATTCTAAAATCTGTTCTACTGTTTTAGTTCTTAAAAATTTAAGTGCTACCGTGAACACATTTTGTCATAAACCACTGATTATGTCACAAACGGATTTGGTTTTTTTTATCAGCTTTTTTCCTTCATTTTCTTTTGATCTTCTACCTCATTTTATTGCCGTTGCAGATCTGCCCCCAGGTGGCCGACGCTATTGCTGACATGAATCTACAACTGAAAACACTAAATGGTGCTGTGACCCCCCCCCCCCATCACACACACACACAGTACAATCAAATGTATTTATTAATAATTAAAATTATATTATTTTCCAGTGTTAGCGCAAGTAGATGGATATGCTGAGATTGATAACAGCCTGGTGGATTCTCCTGTGGTGCTCAACACTTCAGTTAACCTGGGTCTGAAGGTCAGGTCATTGCAGATGCTCGGACTGACATGACACAGACATGACTGTGTGTTTCTCCTGTGACAGGGGGAATTCTATAACATCGGACAGCACCAAGAACCTCCGTTCTCCCCTGCATGCTTCTCCATGCCTCTTCAGGACTCAAGGTTCCTGTACATGGGCATCTCTGCCTTTAGCATCAACTCAGCCGCGTTTGTGTATCAGACTGCTGGAACTCTCAGCCTTTACATCACAGATGACATGGTGAGACAAAACATCCTGCATTTCCATCTTTTTTCAATGTCTTCAAAATTTTTTTTTAATAAATTTACTGCTGTACTTATACATGCGCTAGTTACACCTCGGCTTGATTATTGCAATGCTCTCCTTGTTGGAATTCCGGCTAAGCTACTACAAAAGCTTCAGCTAGTTCAGAATTCTGCTGCCCGTGTTCTTACCAGAACATTCGTCACACAGCACATCTCACCCGTGCTGCAGGAGCTACACTGGCTCCCAGTTAGGGCTAGGATTGACTACAAAATCCTGCTACTGACGTTTAAAGCGCTCCACAATCGCACGCCGCAATATCTCTCAGAGTTGCTCCATCCCTACACCCCAGCACGCGCCCTTAGATCCACTTCCTCCCTCTCTCTTGCTGTGCCACGTGTTAGGCTCACCACCATGGGTGCACGAGCATTCAGTCATGCTGCCCCACAACTGTGGAATTCTCTGCCATTAGACTTACGCAAATGTGTTTGTCTGGTAAATTTTAGGTCGCTTCTTAAAACACATCTTTTTACCAAATATTACTTGTGATTTTATTGTCTTAGCCTGTTTTGTTTTTATTCTCTTAGCCTGTATCTCTGTTTTGCTGTGTGATTTTACAATTTGTACTTGTATATTGTGTGTAAGGTGTCCTTGAGTGTTTAGAAAGGCACCACTAAATAAAATGTATTATTATTATTATTATTATTATTATTATTATTATTATTATTATTTACTGTTTCCTGTTGCTCAACCACAAGGTGTGGGGGAGAAGAAGTTCTACTTTGAGTTTTTACTGGGTGACTAAGCATCTCACCTGATGTCTTCACCCTGCGGAGGAAACACATTCTTTGCTCTTTTTCCCAAAACAAATCCATCAACATTTGTTTATTCTTGCCATCTTTAAAGATACATACCGTCATTTTTAAATTCTGCTTTTGAAGCTCAATCAGAGTAAGTATAACATGGTGCTACTTTGTTTTTATAGACCAACTTCCCTGCTACATAGACTTAAAAGCTTGTGGTGTTCATGCACATGACCTCCAGAAACATTTAAGGAAGGAAAATCATGTGATAATTGGCATGTGTCATGAAATCCAAGGCAGTATGAGGAAGAGAACGATCACATGCTATTCTAAAAAGAAAAACTAGCCAACACTTGCAAAAACATCTTCTAGTCTAGATGCTCGGTACATTGCTGTTTATATTCTAACTCACACCGTCAATTTTATCAATGTCACGCCTGTGGTGGGTCTCATCAGCCAGAATGACACTGCGGAGTTGGAACATCTGACTAGTTGGTGCAGAGCCAACACCTTGTCTTCTAACTGTGGCAGAGATGAAAGTGAAGGCTGTTGGCTTCAGGAGATTACACAGTGACCACTTGATGAAAATGATGGTGCACAAGTGGAGATTGTCAAGAGCTGTCAAGAAGTGTTCATCTGGTGTAGAGTCTTAGCTGGTCACTAAACGACAGCTGTATCGCCAGAAAAGCCCGACAACGCCAGTACTCCATGATGAATCTGAAAAAATCTTCTACAAAAATCCACAAAGAACATCCTGAGCAACCGCCTGGATGGGACCACAAGACCCTGCAGAGGATAATGAGAACTGCTGAGAAGATCATCTCTGTAACAATTATCTTTCCCCAAGCCATCTCAGATTCTTGGTGTTCGGAAATGAAGGAATTGCAATATTTTAATACGCTTTTGCACTTTTTCCTTTTCTGGACTAGCCTCTATCTAATTGAATTCACTGTGTTTTGTTCTGCTTTGTTTGATTTTACTTCCCCTCTTTCTGTTGTAGATTCCTTCTGGGTCCCCGATTCGTCTGAACACAAAGACATTTGGTGCTTTCGTTCCTCAAGTACGATGCTGAATAGTGTGCTTATAAAATGCAAATGCTCTCAATGTTCCACTTTCTCTCAGATTGCAAAACTGTACCCGGGATTAATGATGAAGCTGTTGGTGGAGACGGAGCAGAAGCCCAACATCACATTAACAGCAAATAATATAACGGTTCAGGCTGATGGAAGAGTGACCGCTTACGCCATCCAGCCCAACAACACTCTTGCCCCGCTCTTCATCCTCCGACTGGTGAGGAAGACCTGCCCAACTTCTTCCTCTCAGTCACCTGCCACCAGCCTTTTGCTCTTCTCTGCTGTTTGGGTGTATCAGTATTTAAATGGATTCTGAGTTTTACTTTAGCCTTGATGATGTGTCCATGTCACACACATGTTATTTTGTTTGTAAGTCAGTGGTGAGACCCCACTTTAATATAAATGCAGGTGTGCGATTGGGCAATTTGGCACTGGATTTGGCATCATTTCTGAAATTACTTCCGCAAACTGTTCGAATTGTGTCTGTGACTTTGTTAAACTTGCTCACTGTAATATTACTGAAAGCACACACCAGATTTATTTCTGTTCTGTTTTATCACGTAAGAAGAAAAATCCTGAAAAAAAGCCCTTGTAGCCTCTTTGTGTGTGTTTGTGAGCAGTACCAGCGTTTGTCTGTGCAGGAAGGCAGTGTCAGCGCTAGTGTGTTTGTGGTTCAACTCAAACTGGCCGGAAACATGACGTTAAATAAGTAAGTGTGACGGATGCTGTGATTTCCTCCGTTGTGAAGCTGATGTAATCTTTTCTTGAACAGGATGGAGATGACCTTAGTAAAAAGCTTAGTTGGGCCATTCCAGGTGAGGAGAGAAGAACATCTTTTGTATGTTCTTAGTCTAACATCTGCACTTGCAGGTTAAAAGGCTTGACAACGTCTTCATGATGATCCTGAAGTTTGCAGTGATTCCTCGAGTTAATGGTAAGACTATCTTTATTATTGATCTATATCTTCCACCTTCTGTGTATTCATGGTTTGTGCTTGTCGCTATTCTCGTCAGTAAAAGCTGATTAAAGCCCCACAATTCTGCACAATTATCCATTTTTAAATACCACTTTGTAATATTTGATTGTGATTGTGAAGAACTCTTGTGAATGGTCTTATATTTGTATTATTATTATTATTATTATTATTATTATTATTATTAATTTATTACTTAGCTGCACTAAGTAATAGCCGCACTTTGGTCAACTGTTGATTTTAATAAATAAAAGTTGCTTTAATAAATAAAGTTAAAGAACAATTTATTGATGATTTATTATGATATAATTGTATGTTTTAGATTTTCTGCTGTGACTGTAAACATTTCCTATCTGTGATTTATAATAAAAATTGTATCTGTCTGTCTCCCTCCATCCGATGGAGCCACATATTGTGAGACATTTTGGAAATGTCTCAATGTTTTGTAATGAATTGCTTGATTCTGTGTGAATGACAGCTCGCCTGGGAGAAGGGTTTCCTCTTCCTGCGCTGGGAAAGATGAGTCTGGTAAAGCCGGAACTCCAGCTGTTTCAGGTGATTTTACACACACACACACACACACACACACACACACACACACACACACACACACACACAAATTTCACGTACACTGAATTCTTCCCCACAGGACTTTGTGTTGGTGGGAACAGATGTGGAGTTTGCTGGATAACACTCGCAGCACTGGTTGGTCCCAGTGAATAAATGGATTGATGTTGAATGATAATGATTGATGAACAATGAAGAAATGTTCAGCTTTATTAAAACAAAGACTTTTTAGACACACTGTAATTGTTTTAATTATCTTTTGAATTCCGTATAAACTGATCCTATATTGCATTTGGATTCAGATTGGATCTCCCTAGTTTGTTTTTAGTCATTTGTTTTTTTTGTACTTTTATGCTGTATTTGTATATTTTCATCATAATCTTACAGTTAAGATTCAAATTTGCCATTTGAAATTGGCAAAAGGTTTACAGGGTCCTAAAGCAGCTTATCCAAAATTAGAAAACAGTCTCTTCACTTTTCTGCTAATCTGCGACGTGTATCATGAAAAGGCACAACTGTTCTATGAAAGACCAACAGAGGAAGAACTGAAATAGTCTGAATGCCACCTGATGCTTTATTTCTTTTTACAATAAACAGTATTCATCAGTTTCAATTTGTTTCTGCGCACTGCTGAGCTACAATGCTAATGTCTGACTGGTGTATCAATGAGATAAGATCACATGATAAAAATCTATTTTTATTTGACATTTCAACTAAGTAAAGTGAGTGAGATGGTCAATATACTGAATAATATCGAAATTGTGCTCTGCATTTAACAATGAGATCCGCAGTGAACTCAAGAAGATCACATGATAAAAATCTATTTTTATTCAACATTTTTCAACAAAGGAAAAGTGAGTGAAATTGTCAATATGGCGAACCATATCAAAATTGACCCATCCAGTGAAGTCCATATACAGACAGTGAAGTGAACACACACAAACCCGGAGCAGTGGGCAGCCTAAGGCGCCCTGGGGCACGTGGGGGTCAGTGTCTTGCCCAAGTACAGTGTTGCAAGAGAGAGTCTCGCCCAGGGCGCCACAACCGCCACTGCCTCTACCCCTGGACCACAGCTATCGAACAAACTTTGTTTTACCAGTAAAATAAAATGATGTATTGCCGTACGATAAAATGCGGCGTTACTTTCGAACGTTCTTTTCGAAATGGTTAACCAAGAAATTATGACTGTGAACTATACTGTGTATACTTTAAAAATGTTACATTGTGGAACTGTTTTTACAAAATCGTTATCGTTTTCTCGCAAAACCGATTTGAAACACTAAAATGCAGCTTTTATGTCGTACGCTCGTTTCATTGGATTAGACTTTCTTCTGTTTTGACGTCTGTCCTTGTCTGACGTCGCCAGAAGGCGGGGTTTGTTGTTGCAACCAGAATATGGTTGGCTAGATTAGAAGACTCTTCCGGTGACGTCACGCGATTTTCGGATGTAGGGCGGGATTTAGTTTTTGCGCTTTGTGTCGAGGGCGTGCTGTTTGATTCGCGGGAACTTGCGCGGTTCTCGTGACGTGATTTTCCCTCGTCCGTTTTTTTTCTTTTACTCTTTTGACATTTTAATGTATTTGATCACCGTTTTGCGACTGAAAGTTGAACGAGGGCGAATTGTTTTAAATTGCCACTGCTGCCCGGAAATAGCGGTTTGTCATGGAGTCTTTTCAGAAAGTGGAAAAGATCGGCGAGGGAACATATGGCGTTGTTTATAAAGCGAAGAATAAAGTCACCGGTGAAACTGTGGCTCTGAAGAAAATCCGCCTGGACACGTAAGTCTGCATGCAGTGTTTTATACGGCTCTTTTTCAACTTTCACCTCGTCTCTTTCAACACAGTCACCGCCATTTCAAACGTATGAATTATCTCTGTACATCAATGCGAGCGCGCATTGTTATGCGAATATAGTCCTCTCGCCCATTTCAGGTGCAGCTGGTGATATCAGTAATCTGACATGCAGGATTATAAACAATAGTGTTTATTAAAAACAGGTCACACAACCGTGTCAGTGATCATGAACGAGCCCGTAGCAACGTGTTGTCAAGATTCTCTATGGCTGAGACACACCAACTATTCTAGAGACATGAGGTTTAATATCCTTATTCAACGCGTGTTTACTAAAATATTCTGTATTGAATGGTAGTAGAAAACATGTTTTAATGTCGTAAAAAGGATACTTTTTTTTACACATTAAAATGTTATTCATAGTGTTGTACTTTTATACTTTATGACTCCTTAGTGGCAAGCCTCCGAGTATTTTGCCTGGTGTCTATATGCTGAAGGGCTTTTGTGGCTGACACATCTGTGGTCAACATCGATTGGAAATCAGGGTGGTCTGCACTCCTGCGATGACGAACTGGTGTGGTGGTACCCGATTTCCACCCAAAGCCTCCCTGGTAAAGTCTAAGCCCGGGTGATGGAGAAGAGCATTCGGTGGATGATAGAAACTTGGCTTGTCGCAGAACATTGGACCAGCTCTACACTCTCACAAGGGTGCTCAAGGGTAGCAGGCACAGGCTTTTAACTGTCCTTTGTATGGTGCGCTTTATGGAGTTCGGGACCCTCTCATATAGAGGTCTATTTGTCCCTCATATGACCGAAGCTGGATTTTGGCTCACATTGCCAGCCACAAGTCAAACCTGTTCCAGTTCATGTTGGACTCTGACAGGCCTGCCCTTTGTCACGTTCATCATTTTTATGGGCAGACTTGTTGGGTGCAGTCTTAAGGGTCTGGTTTGGGGACGATTTCATCGGTCTTATTCCGGGAAACGGGTGCTATACACTCCGGAGGTTAACATATTTTAGGTTTGTGTTTATGAGAGGGACTAAATGAATTTTTTATTATCGAAAGGAGTTTTTTTTTATTGTCTGTGTGCACCCTCAGAGATGAGATTTTGGGCTTTGTCATGAGAGAGAAACTCCAAGTAGATCCGCTTCTCCTGCACGTTGAGGGGAGTCAGCTGAGATGGCTTGGCCATCTGTTTTGGTTGCCCACGGGGGAGGTGTTCCAGACTAGTCCCACTGGGAGGAGATCCAGGACACACTGAAAAGACTATGTTTCTAGTGTGTGTGTGTGTGTGTGTGTGTGTGTGTGTGTGTGTGTGTGGTGTGTGTGTGTGGAGAGGTGGGGTCGGGTGGAGTGGGGTGGTGATGAAGGAGAGAAAAGTGTTGCCCTGGCGACCCAGAACTAGAGTATGAATGGATTTTCTCTTACCAACAATATTAATCAGTGTGACAGAAACTAGTTTTATTTTTTATAAATGTGAAACAAATGTAAATCTATTTTGTAGTAAACCTAATTGTACAATTTGATATACTAATATTAGTTCTGCAATTTTAATAGATGTAAAATGAATGTGCCAAACTAATAAATAATACTTTATTTATATAACAATTAATACAAAACTAATTATTATAAAAAAAATGTGAAAAGAAGGTTGTGGGAAAGCATGCACTTTGTGTTCCAATCAGGAATGAAAATGCGTTTTAAGTACCTCTCATAAAATATATGCCTTTAAATACTTCACATCAGAGATATTATTAATATAATTTCTATGATCTTTGTACATGACCGATTTATTCAGCAGAACTTCTGTTCAGCCACATGTATTGAAAAATAATTTCAAATTAAGATTCATAATATTGAACAAAACAATATTTTTTACTACCACTGTTGACATTGTCTAGTAAAAAAACAAAGCATTTCAAACAACTTTTTTCACTTGGAGTTGAACATGTTCTTTTGTGTCTTTTTCATGCTCTTTTCTTTTTGTGTTTTCAGGGAGACTGAAGGCGTCCCAAGCACTGCCATACGTGAGATCTCGCTGCTGAAGGAGCTCAACCACCCCAACATTGTGAAGTAGGAGCTTTTTACCACATGCTGTTATCGCTTTGCATTATTTTATACATTTAAAAATCAGCTATGAACAGGCTTTTAGGCAGATAACATGTCAGCCATTTACCACATACTTGTATTTTTGTGTACACGTGCACAAAACAGTCAGAATTTTACAGATTGCCTGTTTGTTTTCCAATCCACCCACTGTTGACCATTAGTATGTTTTGATATGTCTGCTGTAAAGGGACACCACAAATGTAGCTAACACCACAAAAAAAGACTCACAAATGTATTAATCCTGTAGGCAGAAATCCATTCATTATCTATATCACATGTGTCAAACTCGAGACCCAGATGTGGCCCGCCATGTAATTTTATGTGGCCCGCGAGAGCCTAAAAGTTTTGAGTGTCTAAAAATAAATACCAAAAAATAAATTAAGAGCGTGCGTTGACCAAAAGCTACATTTCCCACAATGCCTTTCGACTACTGTATCCGTGGCAGTGTTTCCACAGTTTTATGTTATTTTTCTTCATTCACTTGGAAAGTTTGATCCTTCATTAGTGGAGGTGTGTGTTTTCACAAGCTGACAAAAATTAAAAAGATTTATGTTAGAGCAACAAGCAAATATAGGTGTTCTACGCAACTGCAATTGTCACTTGATTAAGTTATGTAAATAGTGAGTTGTGTGTGACACCTGGCCATTTTAGGACCAGGGACGGTGATCATAGGTGCTGCCGGATGGTCAGGTGTCTCACAGTTGTTTAACATTAAAGAGTAGTTATATTTATTTTACATTACGTTCATTTGATTATTACATGTGCATAAGTCACATCCGGCCCATTGAGGACAGCCATTATGCTGATGTGGCCCTCGGTGAAAATGAGTTTGACACCCCTATATCACTTCATTTTCTGCATCTTGTTAAACTAGATAAAGCTTTACAAGTGTCTCTTAAGTCAGAAGGACAGAAACCGCCATCGGATTATCATCTAATCACAAGACAAACTCTCACAGGGAACTTTTTATTCCAATTGTGTGTCCAAATCCAAAATCACCTGCAGCGTTTTCCTACAGGTTGCGTGATGTTATACACACAGAAAACAAGCTCTATTTGGTCTTTGAGTTTCTTCACCAAGACCTGAAGAGGTTCATGGATTCGTCCTCGGTCACTGGCATTTCCCTGCCGCTGGTGAAGGTCAGCTCAATGAATGGTCTCTGCTGTCTGTGTGGCGTCTGCATGTGCTTGTGTGTGCTGATGTGTGCAGAGTTACCTGTTCCAGCTGCTGCAGGGTTTGGCCTTCTGTCACTCTCACCGCGTTCTTCACCGAGACCTGAAGCCTCAGAACCTCTTGATCAATGCTCAGGGTGAGATCAAGCTTGCAGACTTTGGACTGGCCAGAGCGTTTGGCGTCCCAGTGAGAACATACACGCATGAGGTGAGAATGGGTCCATACCACAGTCTGTGTAGAGCTGCATATATTCGTGAAAAAGACGGTTTTTGAAGGCTGTACACGACTGTAAACGTTTGTTAATCTCTTGCCATACTGTTTGATTGTAAAACCAAAACAGATATGTTTATGGTCAACTCTGGATGGATCATCTATAGATCCACTATATTTTGTTTTAGAAATCTGTTGGAATTCTATTGTAAAGCATTAAGTCAGACGTCTGGAATTGGGAGACTTTGTGAAAAGATATTTTTGTCAAAGATAAAACGTCACAATTTTTAGATTTGCAAAATCTGAAAATGTAGACGTTTGAGTTTTATGAACAAAGTTGAAGGCCTGAATCTGGAAAAGTGTAAAACAGGAAGGTCAATGGGAAGATGCAAACGTATTATCACTATACACGCCTTTAACCCAAGAGGTTTTCTTTTCTTGGTCTTTGAAGACTGTGTGTTTAACCCTTGTGTGGTGTTAGTATTTTTGTTACTCAGCCAGTGTTCATGGTTCAGTGTTTTGGTTTTAAAAAAACATAAAACAACTTTAAGATAAAGTTCTCAACAGATGATCACTTCATCCCAATTACAAGTCATAAAAACGACAAACATGGTTAATATTTGTCCTTTTCTTTTTTCTAAATGACATTTTAGTAACACTTTCTCTACACATCAACCACCATTGAGTTTTTTGCCTGTTCACATCAGCCTATACAAAGCATGAGGTGCATGAGTTTTGCTGTGTGTGTTTCTTCATGGGATACATCATGAAGGTGCACAGGTCCTACTCTTTCCACAATTTTTATGTTCTTCACATTATAAGAGCCAAAACCAATGAATTTCAGGTTGAAAGTATAATTTGTGATTTATTTTTTGTATAAATGCTTAAAACGACAGACACAACACAAGGGTTAAATGCATGTTGTTGACCCATACGGACTCATTTCTATTTTGAAGCCCTGTTTTCTTTGAGGTTTTTAATAACCAGGTTATTCTTGATTACTGGTCGAGATTGTCTTCTCACTGGCACTGGGGTTTTGTGCGAAAGTGTCTTGAGTTAGTAATTGTTCTAATCTTTTGTTCACAGGTTGTGACGTTGTGGTACCGAGCTCCAGAGATTCTCCTGGGCTGCAAATATTATTCCACGGCGGTTGATATTTGGAGTTTGGGCTGCATCTTTGCAGAACTGGTGCGTCTTCTCATTCTTATTCTGGAATTCAGAAAAGCTGTATTTTCAAGAACATTAGCCTTAGTTTTCCCTACTTGAGTCGGTGTGATTTTCCCTCCTGAACTTTGAGAAGTAGATGCCATGGCTGTTCTGTAGTAGTACAGAATCTCTGCACTATTACTGTACACTATACACTATACTGTTTGATTTTTAGTGTTGGCCCTATACTATATTATAAGTATATAAATACACAAATAAAAATATTTTTATCATATTGTAATTGAGTGGTTTAAAGTCTCGGTTGGTATTAGAAAAATGCACAATATTTTCAGCAAAATTGATGCAGTGTTACAATTTATGTCTTGAATTGAACAAAGATAGAAAAATGAAATTTCTTGTCTTTCAATTCTTGTACTTGAGATTTTCTGCTAGTCTTCTCGCTCAGATCTTCCCACACGTTTTCAGTGATGTTTAATTCAGAACACTGTGATTGCCATCCCAAACCTTCAGCTTGCATCTTGAGGTATTCTGTAGTGGATGTCGAGGTATTTTTAGGATCATTGTTACATCAGATGCAGCTTTATTACAAAAGTAAGTGATGTTGCCCAGAATTAGGTAGTGTTTAGTGGAACCTTCACACGTGCATCGTTTCCTGTGTCACGGCCTTATAGTTTGAATTAAAAATAAAATTTGCATGCTTTTTTTTTTTCCTCGAAGGTTTTTGGCCTTTGGTCATCATGGCCAAAAACAGGGTTCTTACGGGTGCTTGAAATTCTTGAAAATGCTTGAATTTCAGTTGTGTGTTTTCAAGGCCTTGAAAATGCTTGAATTTTAAATGAAGTGCCTGATGTGTTTAGACATAGCTTTAAATATAAATTTTACATTTTTACAACATGGACCATGAAAGTGCTCGAATGTTAACTTTCAGAAAGTGTAGGAACCCTGCAAAAATATTTTTTTTAAGTGAATCAGCCCACAGCAATAATTTACAAAACCCATCAGTCTTCTGTAGATACTGTTGCTAATGTCGGATTTAAGGTAAGGTTTTCTTCTGCTGGCTCATCTCTCCTGCGTCTGCTAAATTTCCCTGTAGACTTCTTTTCCTCAGGTTTTGGTTTCTTTCTGACCATTGAGAGCAGTTCTCTTCCGGTATCTACAGTTCTCCTGAACTCCAAATTACATTTCTCACTGTAGAAGATGAAAACGTACATACATTTTTTTTTCCGGAGAGAACCTGCTACATATTTTTAATAAAAAGTGTTCTAAATTTGCATTTACATTACAATATTACGAGTAGTGATAAAAAAATACTTTTTTTTTTTTTTTTTTTTTTTACATCTGAGGCTTTTATTTTCTTCCTGACGCCAGATAACTCGGCGCGCACTGTTTCCTGGAGATTCCGAGATTGACCAGCTCTTCCGGATATTCCGAACGCTAGGAACACCGGATGAGTCAGCGTGGCCCGGAGTCACCTCGCTGCCGGACTACAAGCCGTCCTTCCCTAAGTGGGCCCGACAGGAGCTGAGCAAAGTGGTGCCGCCACTGGACGAGGACGGCAGAGATCTTCTCGGGGTAACACTTCTTGTAATTTTCCCTCATGATCTTTACAGAATTGTACATTTAGTATGACAGAACATGTCAATGTTAAAAATGAGATTTAAGAAGTTGTTTCTCTTTTTTTCAGCAAATGCTGATTTTTGACCCAAACAAGAGGGTTTCGGCTAAGAACGCTCTTCTCCATCGCTTCTTTCGTGATGTCACCATGCCGACGCCTCCGTTACGCCTCTAAATGGCGACTCCTCTCTGCCCAGCGTCTTGTAAGATGTTCAGTTTTACAACAGTGCCTTTTACTCAAGTGGCTTTGGTTCATTTTCCATTCGTCTTGAGGCCGTTTCAAACACTGCTAATGTTAATTTGGTTGAACGTTCCATTTTGTACAAAAGACTGTTGGATTATTCTGCCCCTCTCTGCCAGAATACTATTTTTCTAACAGATGTTTTTAAACACAATTTGTTTGGGTATTTTTGAGACTGTTTGATAAAATCATATTCACCACAGCATCTTAAATTAAACTGCCGTATTATGTTTTGACTAAACCGTGTTTGTATTCTGTTCTTTAACCAAAGGGAATGCTGTCATCCTTACTATGGTTTGTTTGTTTTTAATAAATCAAAGTAAATGCTATTCTAAGAAAATTTGGGAAGGAAAATCCATATCAAGAAGCCACTTAAAACTGTTCCTGAACATGTGAAATGAAGATCTACACAAAGCATCATGAGAAATTCTGGGACAATGACATGTGGACAAAGTTTTGAAAGTTGTTGAGACGTATTTTAGTAAAACATTTAACTATCTTTATGCTTTTCATACCCAATGCTGAATCCACCCGTAATAAGAAAATAACTTTTTATTAACCAGGTCGCTCAAATAAACAAAAAATTGATCAGTCACCGTCACACACATTCATAAAGCCTCCGTAACAAACTAAAGGCACCACTGTCCTATTACTAGCATGAATTTATTATGTCTGACTGATGTTATTACAGAAGCAGCCAAATTAGTGTCAGACTTACTCTGGTCTTCCGTTTACTGGGAAGTAAGTTCCGTTTACTGGGAAGTCCGTTCATTGTGAACCATAGTAGGCTACACTACAGTCTCTCATGACTGGAAGTCTAAGCGTTGCCCATCAATTGGCATCGATGGTAAACTGGAAAGCTTGCAGAGAAAGCTTTAAATTAATGTGACAATAACAATATAAAACAGCTTGTATTTAAATCCATTAATTTCCTACCACTCTGGTTGTGACACAACACTTTAATTCGATAATGCATAACGTCGTTGTGACGTAAGGAAGTGAACTTCCCTATCATTTTTAATAAAGTTATCTGCTAGCTAAGTGCAGAAACCCTTTTATCAAAGAAGATGGTGGACAGAAAGAAAGACGAAGAGTATCATACTGTTCAAGAGGAATGGACAGAGGAATTCGCCTTTGTGGAGAGAGCAGCTTATGGAATCATCTTTTTTTCCCGTCAATTTCAGATTTTTCCTTTTTGGCACTAGAGTAGCAGAGTGGGCAGTGCCTGCGTCAATTAAACGTCTCACCATGAATGTGTTTGCTAAATTTCGGTTGCAGTTCATTCTTATCCTGCATAGCTGTGTGAGACGAGTTCTGCCAATTAAAACATGTTCATCAAAATAAATTCTTATTCAGATCTATTGTACTGCATTTTATGTTGTTTTACATGCGTGCATTTACTACAGTATTTAGTCTTAAACATGATGTGGCTCTTAAGGAGTAAACCTTTTTACAAGGAAACAAACCGACAAACATGACAGGCGGCAAGTCAGGACGTTGTAAATGTTTAATTGATGTAAACTGTAAAAGAATAAAAGAATACAAAGCAAAGCAACACGGGTAACTGGAAAGTGAAGTCCATACACAGTCTACGGCATCAAGACCGATCTAAACGCTGCAGCAGAAGAGTCATCGAAGACCCAAAGAACAATGGGGCCGAGTCTATGGAAACCTTCACAAACATCAGAGAAGAATCACCAGCTTTTTATCTTCGTCAATTACAAACGACGCTTAACCGCCGACTCTACGTCTGTTCTAGCGAGGCTTCTGAAGGGTCCGAGCTTCTGCGGTAAACCATGGAATCCGTTCGCTGCGTCTCAAACTCAACACGGACGGCTTGAAATTGAGTCCAAACTAGCAAACACAAACCCAAACATTAAATACACAAAAGAGTGCTGGAAAAGTCATCTCTATTAGACGTGTTACAGCGCAAACATTGAAGACTAAAGACGACGAATGTGCTTCTATCGTTTTGGAGCATGTGTTGGTGTGAACAGAAGCAGCCCTGGGATTCTCTGTCAAAGATCTGGTGGTGCGTTGAGGAAGGTCCAACAGATCCTTCTAATAGAGAGAGTCTGGCCTTTTCAACCCGCCTGACGTCACAGTGAATCCTGCAACACTGATCGGACCTTCTGATTGGTCAGTCTAGATGCGGGAGCTTCTCTGAGCGGCTCTCGCATCACCTGTGAAGACGAGAACAGAGAAGTGATGTACACAGATAGACTCTCTCCCTCATTCCCGAGCGCGGGGGTCTGGGCGGGGCTTGCGTGGAGAGCGAAGCGGCTCTCAAACCATGAAGGAGTTCTGGTTCTTCAGCTTGTCCAGCTCTTTGATCTGCTGCCTCAAGAACAGAATCCTGTGGACACACAAGAGAAACTCATGAACATCTTTCACGGGGAAAACGGGGTTAAATGCTTCTTGATTTATAAAAAAAAAAATGGGTAAAATGTTCTAGCCAATCATGATGCAAAATCTGAGACAACTGGGCAAATACACAACTACTGAGGACGGTTGGGCCTTTTTGGACCATTACTGGCCAACCTGTGAGTATATAGAGTACTTACTGTAATTTTAAGTAATTACTGAGCATAATATCAATATACCAAAAGAAAAATTACTTTTCCTATAATAGTAACATTTTGTTAAATTAAGTTCTGGACATGCTTGTTGAGAATAAATTATTTTAAAAAAATCTGTTAAAGGCTCACCGCACTCTAAGTGACCAATCCTGAAAAAGAAACTAAAATTGTATGTTTAGAAACACAGGCTCTTGGTGATGTCATTACAAATGGTATGTGAGGAATAAAGTACACATTTATTAGGATTTTAGGCTTTCTTTAATTAGATTTATTAAGTCGTTTCTGGTGTTAAATATGAATGGTTGGATTTCGGGTGTTGAAATAGACTTGTGTCATCAGTTCTGAAGTAAGTGAAGCTACTTTAAGTTACTAACAGACTTTTCATAAATAACGAATCTGTATATTCGCCGCAAATGCTATTACAACGCTTCTCATGAACACTAACTGAAGCAGAGAAGCGGCACAAACCTCTGCTCTCTCAGCGTAGCCTGGATTTCACACACCCTCACTAAAGAGCGAAGGTTCTTCAGCTCACTGCAGATCTCCGACATGTACAGGGTTCCCATGTTGTGTATGTCCTCGCGCAGCCGAGACACCTGGGGACGGAGGAAGCGTTCACCGTGAGTGATCCTGATGCTGAGGCGGGGCGGGGGGGTTCGCTCGCACCTGCTTCTCCACATGTTCGGCAGGCCAGCCGTGAACATGCTTGATGAGATCTTCATCAAAGTGCAATGCTAGCGACGGAGTGAAAGTGCTTAGGGTCCGTGAGGTGCTGGGAGCGCTGAGGCTTGTGCTGGGAGCGGAGGCCGTCACGCTCTCTTGACTGCTACCAGTGGAAAACACACGTTTACTCATGTGAACAAAAATAATGAACTGTATCTATGAATCAACTCTACATTCATGTATTTCACAAAATTACATTGTCTAGGTTTTTCCAAAACAATTCACTTCAACGGAATTAAGTTGTTTTTGTCCCCCTGAATGGTGGCCAATCAACGAACAGTTCCCAGCCAATCACAGGGCCGCTTGACTAGGACACGCCTCCTGGAAAGCTAGTCACAAATTCCTTACATCTTACTGTTAATGTTGGATAAAACTAAAGACCCTGAAAGACACTCTACAACCGGGTCTAGAACTCGGGTCTGTGAATTCTACTGACAGTGATTTTTACTATGAACATATACAGAGTTTATATTTTAGTTTAAATTTTACCGCAAAACTTTTTGAGCATTTCGTGCTCGGTCCACGCTTAAACAATAAAGAACGCATTTCCACCGTAAAACTGAACAGCACAGCATCGGAGGGCAGTTACGTTTGCCTGTGGAGACGTGGATCAGTGGACTCCAGAGGTTTTTCAGATGGCTGGGATGTTTGTCCTGGTCTCGGGGCGGACGCAGTGACCTGGAAAAAAAGCGACTGAGATTTCAATTCAATGTGTCTTTTGGAATCAACAATCAAAGCTCAAGACAAAGCTCAATTTAAATGACGATACCAAGTTACGTAATCCATATTTTATAAAAGCTTCAATCTCATTGTCACAAAAAAAAACCAAGAACACACAATCTTTATTCACTTTATTTACCTTTTTGTATCATACTGTAAATTTCTTGCAGATGTACTTTTTTTATTTTATTGTGTTTTTTTTTTTATTATCATCTTGTCTCATGTCTTTCTTTCTTGTTTTGAGAGCCACCGTGAGTGGAACCGCAATTTCTCCCCAGGGATGACTAAAGTTTTTTTGAATCTTGAACCTTTTGCTAAATGATGACCGATGATGACCTACAGACCTTTGGTTGTGAGGAGCTGTGCAGCGGTTTGACGGCAGCGTTGCTCTGAGGTGTGCTGACCCGAGGAGACACGTATGACCTTGGTGAAGAGGCATCAGACGCTAGTGACATGGGTGACTGGCCAGACTGCGGCGCTGCTGAACAAACACAACTGATCAGTTTACATGTCACTTCAGCAGAACACGTTTAGAATGCACTAAATCGGTGAAGGTGTTACTATAGGTAGGTGCTATATCCACACACTTATTTAGTCACTTTACTCTTTAAAGTCATACTTTAAGCGGTTATGACTCCAAGCTAATATTTGATGACCTGGAGATGACCTAAGGTTTAATTTTGACAAATTTAGAGCGGAATCTCTACTAGAATATTCTGCTGAACTGAACATCGTGGAGAACTAGCTTCTGAGAAATAAAACCGCACACATCACATTAATAAAAATAAACATCAGATGTATTGTCCGGTTATTGATTACGCATTTATTTTTTTCCACATTCGGGCGACAGACTAATTTTAGTTGGACATCTGACCAAAGCAAAGTCAAATGGCACGGCTGAAATAATGGCGCAATCTTTTGATATGACTGTAATGATATGACTGTAATGATATGACTGTAATGATATGACGTGACAGAGGACAAATTCTGTCACAGACTGTAATTTTGAAAACTTCCAGTTTTTGTTTGTTTACGTCAGGTTTTCAAAACAATTGCGTTCCCGTCTCGTTTTATCTGGTCCAGCTGTTATCATTTTGTAATGTCATGTATTTAAACACCAGCTCATCACTTTTTTCGCTCTCAGATCATTATGCCTGTCATCCAGCCAGCTAGAGACTTGCCTTGCCCGTGTTTTTTCTTGTACTTTGCCTTGTCTGGATTCTGACCATTTGCTCTAGCCTTGTTTATCTGTTTATGCCTGTCACTTGTAGTAACTGATCTACGTGTACCGATCCTTGCCTGCCTGACCATGTTTTAGGAAATAAAATACGGTTAACCCTTTGTGATCTCCTGCTGTGCACGTGGGTCCTTCCTCCAGCAGTGACAAATTCTAGCTCCAGCAGAACAACTGATCTAATAACAATTGATCGCCATTATCAGCCGAGTGGACACAAGAACACGTTCCCCTTTAAACTTATGAACGGGATTCATAACTTTTAGAACACCTAGTGGTGTGTGTGTGTTAGTAGAGAGCGGCAGGAGTGTGGTCAGCCGTACCTTGTGTGGAGAGCTGAGCAGCCTGGGAAATGAGAGCCGAGGGTCCGGCAGTGAGAAGCTTGTGAAGCACAGACTGTAAGGAAGCTTTTGTGACGGCGGCTGTCAGGACTTGACGACAGAAAAGAGAAAGACACAAACTGTCAGAGCAGCCACGCACACGACAGGAAGCAGAAGGGTTAGACTGATTCAAGCTCTGGAATCGTCTCCACACGATTAAAACACCAATTCCGTTTGAACACTCAATGTAAAACAATGTTACATGTGCATCGATTTACTACTGTAATATAGAACTTTAGTAACGTTTTCACCTTGATATTCCATCTCTCAGTCGACCTAAATTGGCATCACTTCACGTTTAGTCCCATTTGTAGCCAAACGCTCCAAAACTCAAAATTGACACTGTCACTTTAATGCCAAATTGTGTGAAAGATTTAGCGAGGTGTGAAAATGAGAACAGATTCCACTGATTTCAGCACTCTGTCAATAATTCATCACAAGTACGGCAAAAACCTACCAGAGCGAAGGATGTGCTGCTCACAGAAACAACACAGTGCATCTCTCTGTCATAACAACACTTCCCATCAAAAAAGGGCGAACAGACCCCAACACTCAAGGTCAGAGACCTCAAGGCCAAAAACTGCAGCTTGGCACCAAGCTCTTTAGCTCCAGCATGAGCAGAGAGTAAATCACATCAAGATAAACCACATCAAGTGTTCTAGTTCATTCCAAAGGTGTTCTGCTAGCTGAGGTCGATCAAGTTCACCCACACCACACTCAACCATGGTCTTTGTGGACCAGGTACTATAGTAGACTTATAGTAGAAAAGAATAGAGTAAAATAGAATACAGCAAAATAGAGTGGAGTAGAATAGAGCAGAATAGACTAGAACATAGTAGAATAGAATAGAAGAGAGTAGATGAGTAGAAGAATAGAAGAAAAGAGATCACAATAGAATAGAGTAGAATAGAACACAGTAGGACAGAAAAGAGTAGAATAAAATACAGCAGAATAGAGTAGAACAGTAGAATAGAATAGAGCAGAATAAAATAATGTAGGGTAGAATAAAGTAAAATAGAGGAGAGTAGGTTAGTGTAGATCAGTAGAATAGAACACAGTAGAAAGGGAGTAGAATAGAACACGATATAGTTTGTTGACAAGTCCTTTATCCTTTATTGTACAAGTATACACCAAAATTGGACGATCTCTTGGTGAAATCATAGAAAAACATACATATTCATACAGATGTCATATTGGTAAGTGTTTTAACGACAAAAAAGTCAGCGTGCCAGGATGATTGGTTTTACATACCTTGTCCATTATTTGAATAGCTGAGCAAATGTTTTTCTCAAAGTGTTTGTCAAAAACCAATTAATGTATAACAAATGCTTAAACATGTCCAATTTTGATGAATGCTTGTTACAAAAGGACTATAAAAGATATTTCATTCTAGTCTGAAAATGCTGTTCTCCTTCAGTTTTTAGAAGGCACACACTTACCTTCATTTATTTTGCACATGTCCACGTTGCCATGGTTCATCTGCAGAGTGGCCTGCAGTGCCGGGAGCAGCTGACGGAGCAGAGCGGGATCCTGGAGCAGAGTGGAGGCCGAGGCCGGACACACAGGCACTGTGGAGGACGAGCCGCTGGGGTTGATGGGTAAAGGCTGGGCAACACTACAGTTTGATGATGGCTTCTCTGCAAGAGCAGATTCTGTAACGAATGCATAAATTATCACCAAAGGAAAAAAATAGGTTAAACTTAATGTTCTATATGAAAGAAAGCACGTACTTGTAGCACTGAGGGCACTTGTGGCACTAGCCTGCATCACTTCCTGTCTGTAATCTCTGTCTTTGGGAAAGTTGTTGACCACGGTCTTGGCACCTTCTCGTTGTCTTTGCTCCCTGTTCAGAGATGTTTCAAGATTTTACTGAAGTTTTTAGCCTCCGAGTTTGTCAGCTTTTTTTTTCCTGACATCTTAATTTTTCACGTCAGTTCAAACAGCTACACCCTGGGAAGCTTGTGATCTTTCCAGTGCTCCTCGACTTTCATCCTGCTTTTGATCTGCTGCGCCGTACTGTGCTTCAGCTAGTAAATTCTAATTGTACATATGCAATGCAAGTCACTTCAGATAAAAGCGTCTGATATGCGGAAACAAACGAGTGAAGACAAGCTACGGTGGGATGATGTTGGTGGCAAAGGGTGAATTTGCAGGGTTTTTTGTGCTCACCTCTCCAGCCACTCTTTAGGTTTTTCCCACTGAGAAACTTCAGTTCTGCAGTTGTAGTAGTACTTCTTTCCAGAGGAGCTGATGTGCTCGGACCAGTCGTCTGCTGGCTCACGGTGCTGAAACAAACAACAAGCCTTTCGTTTACACACCATGCTTCCTAGAAATGAGTCTACAACCTTAATTGTCATTCACTAGGGCTTATTTTCAGTGTTTCTAATGGAGTGATGTGACAGTATTTAGTGTGAAGCAGCTACAGTCACGTCAAAATCACTGACATGCGTTTAGTGACCATGATGTGACTAATCATGATAAACATTAGTTTGTTAAAGCTGAATATTGAAATTTAAATAATTGTCATACATTTTGGCCAGTCAATTCCAATCCAGAAACGTGCACATGTCAGTTCATAATTCCATGATACTCACCGTGTCTGCAGTTCTGTTTGGATGGGAAACAGATGCATGATGAGAGTTTTCGTGTGGTGAAGAACTGGTACCTGAAAAAAAAACCCCACAATCATACCTCTTCGTGACATAATAATAATAATACATGGTCATATATAAGAATTAATTTGTATTCAAATCTATACTTCCTAAATGTATACTTTTAAGGTGAATTTGTATTCCTGACTCCGGCCTATTGGAGTCAGACCAAGGCTTTTGTTCACAATGTTTCTGCCTACTTCAGATATACAGAATCCTACATACTTTTATAATTATGCCAACATCATGTCTCTCTCCTGTTACTCCGGGCCTTGCGAGGTCCTTCTGATATGGTATCAGAGAGAAGGACACCCTGCTAGTTGGAACTAAAAGCTGCTTCAAATGAGACGTAAATTTGGGCCAAGGCCTTACTAAGAAATCCTGAAGTTTCTGACGTTTTCCTATCATGGGACAAATCTCGTCACCTGCCGATAGTAACACGCCATATGATGTAAAATTGGGTATAAGAAAGAGTTCTTCCTGACTGTGTTCTTCCTCTTCAGTGATGCATTGGAAGCCGAATAAACCACTTGTTAAACTCTAACGCTGGTTTCTGCCTCCTTGCGTTACTCACGGTCCAGTTTTCAAGAGAACTGCCTCACGAGAGAGATATGCGCCACCTCGGTAAGACGAAACAATTGACTTATAATATTATGAAGCCCCCAATTCTTTCAGTCATATTCTATGTATCGGTTTCCATTTCCGGATTACCCCTAAATATTGATGCCTGTTCCTCTAAAGTTTCACTCTCATGAAGTTTGATTATTAACACCAAATAGCTTGACATGACAATAAAGCATCTCTAGCATCTCAATCAGTTAAAAACACTTTTTTGGGTCCTGGTTTAATCAGAGGCATTTAATATGGAGCCTGATCAAATCACAATAACAAAACCGTAATTTTTTTTTTCAAAAACACACACATATCATAAGCTGAAGAAGATGTGGAAAGATGTGGAAGATGTTTTCCCAGGACCCATAGCCAACACATATGTATTAGCATACATTATATGACCATATTGCTTGTTTCTGTTCCTGTTTACAGTGGGACCACGAAGAAGACTGAGGTCGGACATGAACTCCTACATCTAGAATAACTTCATACAATACGGAACCTAACATTGGGCAGGAACATGTGTTCTGTAACATTTTGTTACTCAAATTTGTAGCTTCCACTGACATGGAGGACATCTAAAACACTACTGTTAAAAGACTACTGCACTAAAAAGTCATTTTAAACTTGTGCAATACACCACAGGCACCCGCCACTTTATTCCCCCGTGCAATAAGCAAACTTTGCTTCCCCATATCACGGTTTACTCTGTTTATTGAAAAAGATTACGAAGATGTTTATTTATTTTTTACTCTCATTTTATATTTATATTTTTTTTCATCTAGAGGTACTATTTATATTTAAGCCTATCCTATGTACATTTTCTTACAATTTTATTCTGTGTGCTTTTTCAAATTTCATTGTAACCAAGTGATGCAATGACAATAAAGGCATTATATTCTATTCCATCTCCGCATCATCTACCTTGACTTATACAAGGCATGGGCAAATTAAGGCCCGGGGGCCACATAAACGTTTTAATCTGGCACGCCGAACTTGTAAAAATTACGTTTAATGAAAGTCAGATTTTTTTTTTTAAAGTCAGATACCTTGTTGTAAATTTTCTTCATTTTCATTTGGAATTAAAGTATATATTTCCTTCATATCCTAAATTGTGTATTTTTTATTCAGTGAGGTAAGGTTGCCAAAGCACCTCATCAATCTGCTTTCGGCCCCTTTGACAAATGTTAAAACCCACTGTGGCACGCGAATCAAAACTAACCAAAGTAAACTCAACACTAACTGTTTATTTCATAAAGCTGCTTTGGGACAGTCTGCAATGGTGCAAAGCGCCTCTTAAATAAAATTGAACAAGACTAAGAACAAAGATCAAACATCATCATCATCATCTGGTTCTTCTGAACACAACATCTCTGTGTAGAGCCTTTTCTCCTTCAGCTGACCGGGTTGAATGACCCATTCCTAACACTAAAATGATTATTTTACAAGAATTAAAATTACAGAATTAAACGAGCTAAAGAAAACACCATCCTAAACTGCAACCAGACAAAATCAAGTCTCCAACCATGACGTTGCCCCAAAAACAAGACGCGGTGATCAGTTCGAATTGTTCTATTTACATTTCATTTATTTGTATTGTTCTTACCGCCGTCCCGCTCACGAGGCCGGTGATGCAGTGCCTTCGCTTGGTTGTGTCCCGTTCCGTCCGTCTTCTTTTGATCTGGACTGTCTGAGCGCCGCAGCATTTTAGTCGGTGGCGTTGCGTCCGACACGTCTCGCGTCTTCTCATGGCGATGGTCAATGGTTGCGTGACTCTTTGACTGGTATTTAACAGACTGCAAAACAACACGCAAGAGCGACTGAAGACGTACAAATCTAAACTTTTTTTAAGCCAAGTCGTGGTGGCCTAGTAGTTGGAGATGAACTTGTGGCCTTGAATTTGAGTTCAAGTTCATTTATATAGTGCATTTCTTTGTGCCAGACGAATGCAAAGTCACTTTTGAAAAGATGAATTTGAGTAAAGCTGTAAATTTCTCCACTGTGGTTTGGTTTTTCACTTTGACTCGCACTCAGTCATATGTTTCAACAGAAGTTTAGTGAAAAACATAGCAACGTAGAAAAACACAAATGGTTTATCTGTTTAACTACCAAACTAAGAAAAATAAATGAACGAAGTTTAAGAGAGAGGAAAATGTCTCGGTGTTAAAGCCACCCAGTGAAGTGGCGCAAACACAGCGAGAGCAGTGGGCAGCCTCACGCAGTGGTTCTCGTCCCTCAAACGGGATTCGAACCTGCAACCTTCCGCTCAACTTACCGTCTGCAAGCGAAATAAGTGTTTCTAACTCAGTCGGCTGGAGTCCAATCACTGAGCGCGATATTTAACGGCTTTGAAACGTTGATGGTGGTCGGAAAAGCGAACTAGGCCTTTGAGCGCCGGTGTTGTGCTACGCGGTGATATGCAGCTAATGCCGGCTAATCCTGCTCTGACAGAACCGTGGCGTTTCCAGACAACCCACAACAACGGACGCGAAAAAAATCGTTCTGTTTACCTGGTAGGTTTGAGGATCTCGTCGATCATTACACCTGCGGAAGACAAACAGAGTGAAAAGTCAGAAGGGAGTTTCCGGCTAAGCGGCTACAATGCTAACAGCCCTAACATATAAACACCGCTGTTTGAGAAGAAGAAGATGAAGCAAACACGGAGACAGTTCCTTCCGCGGAGATGTGACAGATGAACTAAAATGTGTTTACCCATCATCTGGTCTGGGTGGATTCGTTGCATGCATTACCATTAATGCTGCAGTAATGTGGGGGGAAAGTGTTCCTACTGAGGCGGTTCTGCTCAACTAGAACTTTCGTTGCTGATACTGTAGAAAACACACGGTGGTGTCTGTGAAACTGCACAAATGCAGTCGTCTCTGCTGCAGAAATACTTCTATTCGGGACAGAACCGATGGTCCATCGCTTCGTTCTGCTCGCGACTGCGCCCAGCGCGTGCTCGCCATCCGCACACTGCGTGAACGCGCATCGCCTGTGTGCGCGTGCGCGTTTTCGCGTCCGTTGAACTAAACATACGGGTAATTATTACTATATTGAAACATACTTGTATTACCGTACTTCATAATTTCTGATTAACTTGTGTGTTATGTTGTAATTTAGTCTTTATGATATTAAAGAACAAATAATGGGTGGGTGTGATTATTAAAAATACTATGATAAAATTCTGTCTAGGTTTTAATATTAGATCTTACAATACCACAAACGGCTCTTTATTTATTACATTTACAAATGTTCACAGAGCATCTCCAATCAGCTAAACGACACAAACAACAGAAAAGAGATAAAAGTCGTCTGGTCAATTTTATTTCAATTACAATCACTTTAAATCATTAAATGTTTATAAAATACTGTAATTGTATTTCACTCATGTCGCAGCACATTTTTTGATACTTATGGTCTACGTTGTATAAATGAAAAACACTTTACAATTTATAAATGTTTCTTTCAGAGAAATTAAAGTGTAAAAAAACAAGTGTAAAACATGTCACACTTAAACACACCTTTGCAGAGCAGGACACATGTTCACACACATCTATGGTCAATGTTCCAATAATTCACCTGTGTTTTTGGGATGTGGGAGAAAACCAGAGACTGACAAAATGCAAATTTCATACACAAAGACCTTAAACTTGCACTGAGAGTCTCAAACTAGTCTTTGTTTCTGTGAGGCAGCAACGCTACCCACTTCTATGGATATTTGGAGTTAATAGAAATGTAGAGTAAAGAGTAGGATATCAGTTTTTACAATGAGTATACGAAATAAAAGCACAGATTGGACACAATTCTGTTTAACTTGCCTACAGTCCGGCTTGCTGTGTGAAACATTCTGCTTGTCTGAATAATTTGGGTCAGTATTGATGATCCATTCATCAGTTTCACAGAGTGAGCGTTCTAATCCCTGCTTTTGACATCTGTCCCAAGCGAATCCTGGAAGCTCTTGAGTCGGTGAGAAGGGTTTTACTCTTATAATGTGTAATTGTAAAGATACCTTCTGGTTATAATAGTTCAGGGGTCCACATGCTTTTCTATTTGTAAATAAAATTTGGAATAATTGTTAATGAAAATTATAGGTTCATCAGTTTAATTTATAGAAAAGTAGATAACCTGTCACTGGACTTTTTGTCTGTTTTCTTCCATCACCTGCAGATATGTCTTCATCATTTATAGAAGGTAGGATTTCATTATTATTATTTCAACACAATATATTCTTAAACAATGGTAATATCACAACTAACATTACACAAGCAGTTTTGGGCTCTATATTGTATTCTGGTAAAAGCTTGGCCCTCAGCTGTTCTGCACCAAATCTTCAATTCAAAATATCTTCTGATTTTTATTTCACCACAACGTATAAATCAGAGAACAAGCTACTACACGGTCAAGAGTGTCTCTTTGAAACGCTCAAACATGTTTGTTCAAAACTATACCATATACATTTTTTTACTTTTATTGACGCATTTTAACCGTAAATGTGTTTACGGCATTTAAATGTAAAATGTATGAAAAGTGTTCTTTGCCGCAGTTGTTTTTAACTTGTTAATGTGCAAATTATAAAAATGTTTTTTTTTTTGCACATCTCAGCAGTAGAGGGCGCTATTGGATCGATCGAAAGGAAAGAATCGCCGAGGATTTGTTTTTGTTTGGTTTCTTCTGTCTTCCAGGCGTGTGCGGACGCGTGTGTGCCGGGCAGGAGAAGCCGGAGGACGGCGCTTTTTTACAGGACGTTCTAACAGACAATACCCTGCAGCAGCTTCTTCAGGTCAGACACCAGCACCAAGATGCTGTAAATCAAACCCACAACCATTTTTTCCCCGGAATGGTGGTGCAAATACAAGATTTGTTAAAACCAACAGTTTCAGCAATCCACCGTTAAACCATTAGTATCAAATTAACTACTATTTCATAAAAAGTTTTATTTTTTTATAACATATATACAAAATAAAGCCTACTATATGTCATGCTTATTTACAATTTGATTGCATTCGTTTCAAGCAAACACAGAAAACACTTTCTCACTCGTTCTGTAATTTGAATCATTTATTTTACTGTTCTGTTTTTAACACATGTTTATTCTGTTATACAAATTCATCATTTAAATCTACCAGAAGGTTTGAGGTTACTCTTTGTCTGGTTTTGGTGTGATGTCATCATTTAAAAACATTCCAACAGTTGTGTAATACATCAGTTATGAAGCATGTTCTTTTTGAGTAGTGATTGGTTGTGTGAGACATGATTACACCTAACATTTTCTAATAGCTTTTCCATTGTCTTCACTCCACAAAATATCCCACACATAAACACATAAACCATCTTGGCCTTTTGTTAAACAGGCCATTTTATTGGGAAAACACACACACACACACACACACTTGCACAAACAGAGGACAGTCTAGTTTTTGCTGTTTTAGTTCAAATATTACCCTGTCTCGTGGCAGATTCAGTGCATTTGTTCCTGTTATTCTGGTCAGTTTGTCTTCAAGATGTCAAAGTGTCTCATTGTCTGTTGTTCCTCCATGAATCTCTCAGTCTGTGTCTGAAGTGTGTGACAGTAGCGTTTAGCATTTGCACTTCGGCACTACTTTTTGTTGCAAGTTATTCAAGTTTACCCGTGTGTGTGTGTGCATGTGTGTGTATGTGTCTACGCGTGTGTGTGTGTGTGTGTGTGTGTGTGTGTGTGTGTGTGTGTGTGTGTGTGCGCGCGTGCATGCTGCATTTACTTATGTTTTCATACTTTATGGATTTATTTCGTTTTTACATAATATTTTTCTGATTTATCACAGACTTAAACAGACTCAAATCAAAATCATTTAGAAGTTTAAACATGAACTTCAAACACGTCTTTTCATTTATGAGACTATATGTTTTCATAGGTCTATGCCTGTCTTCAAAAGTACAGGAAACATCATCCTGTTCCTCTGCTGAAGAACTCTTGTCAACTGGTTCAGAAGGTAAGCTATCCTGAATCTCCTCATGACATCTTCACAAGTACAAGAGTTCTTAAATTGTGTTTATGAGTTAAGTGAAGTTCACAGTGTATATTCTAAAGAGTTTATGAGTTGCATCAGCAGTAGAAATGAGTGCGACTTCAGTCAGAACACACAGACACGGTTCACCTGTAGCAACATGTTTCACATGACCACAAACACTGTTGCATATTGTTGTGTAAATGCAGTCACTTTGTGCCAGATGCAGTTCAATAAGAGGAGGTGAGATGAGAATAGAATAGAATAAAATAGAATACAATGGGAAATATATCACTTTCGTTGATTATACTTCAAAGGTTATTGGTCATCAAAGTAAAGTATGTTATCAATGTAAGTGTACAGTCATCAAATTGGTCAACACATTTTGTGAATCTACTAAACAGTAAAACAGCTTTTTTATTCAATACCAATTACATAAGTAAAGTGTGTGCGTAACAACCACTTCTATTATATTCCAATGTTTAATGGGCTTCGTCTCTTCCAGCTGACAGAACAACTGAATGGTCCCGATGGCGGATATGAGGCGAGGGAGCTGGCAAATCTGCTCTCCCAACCACAACTACAGGTGACATGTCACAATTTAATGCAGAAAATCAACATATGCCTTTTGACAGAAAGATAGTATTAATTATTATTACTATACATTTTAAGTGGAGCAGGTTATAACCGCATGCTATGAACCATTTGTTAAGCATCAGTAAGTAATCAATAATAATAATTATAAAGCAATGTTTCTGCAAAGTTAACAGTAAGTACTGTTAGGTAGACAGTGGGTGGATTTTGAATACAACTTGAATTACAAAAAGTGAAATGCTCTACATTTCAATGCACATGATGTAAGTTGCATTTGTGTACAGTGACAATAAAAGGTTTTGCTTTTTGTTTTAATTTAGTAAAGTTCAATATTGTCAGGAATGTTGATTCTTAAAGTCAGGAACAGATTCTTAAAATCTCTAATAAATGTTGAACAAGAAATGAGCACTTTAGAAGAGCTCACAAAACAGCTAACTGACAGCTAGAAAAGTACCTGAATGTAATCAGTTAGAAAACTATAGAGCTACCTGAATGCATCACGAGTTAAACAGAAATATGTGTGAATAACGTGTTTAATAACACACATAGGCTTTTATAAGTTAATGAGTAATTATTTACTGATGGCCAAGTAAGATTCATAGCATGTAGTTATTAAGTGTTACCTAAAAGGCTCTTATTTTACAAATGAACTGAAGAGAATCAGTAATGTTATAAATTGTAATACATTTTGATTGACCTACAGATTGTATGCTATGAACTGTAAGTTCATCTTTAGTTTGTCAGAAGATCGAGTCTTACTGGATTTCTCCAACCTTGTGACCTCATCCACTCCAAAATGTGGATGTTTGTTTCTTCAGGCTCTTCTTGAAGCGCATGACACAGTGGCTCTGAATCAGTATGACCCTTGTCTGCCTCCTGATTCAGCCCTTAAAGAGGAAGATGCTGTCAGGATCATCAGTCTGTTGAAGAACCAGAAACCTCTGGTGTGTCTTCTCCCGCATACAGACTGACTTGAAGAACTGTACAAAATTGGTTTTTATTATACTCTGGAACACTATTAGACCCAAATATTGAGGGGAATATTATTACAAGTATTATAAGTGCTTTATAAAGCAATAACAATTACTGCCAAATATATAATCAACAAATATATACCAAGTTAATAATATGCAAATTGCACCAGCCAATATCAGTCTTCTCTTTTGCATCATCAGTTTCTCCGAAACAGATTGGTTTCTGAAGTGGAACCCTGCAGTATCATCACTACAGTTTACACTTTACTTTACTACAACACTACTATTGCTTAGTAGAACCCACCATTGCTTCTACCTATTTCAATTTGTAGAAACTCAAATATGGCTAAAATGACAGTAAAAATCTGTTCACTTATGATATTCAAGCCAGATCTTCTACTTGCTTGTAAACTCAACATCTTCACCATGTTCCAGGGAGCCACCATAAAGATAGACCAATCCACTGGTGCTGTAGTTGTGGCTCGGATCATGAGAGGTGGAGCTGCTGACCAGAGTGGTGAGAACAATGTATTTATCACCTTTAAAGCCTGATGCTTGTGACAAGAAAGTTGCAGGTCAACAAACAGCAATACGGTTTTTCAGTTGATTTTGAAGCTGATTATGACCATTACTATTGTTAATTAAGCTGATAAACAGCAAAATAAACTGTAAAGGTTTGGTAAAGGTTTAATTCATGAGGGCGACAAACTTGAAGAGGTAAATGGCGTGCCAGTGAATGACAAGAACTTCGGAGCAATCCAGAACATAATCGTAAGCGTCTCTTAGGTTTTGTCGACTTGGTTGTATGTGTCGAACGAACCCAAAGGGGCTGAATTTTATTTTTTTTCAATGTGAAATTTCAGTCCCTGTCAGAAGGAGCAGCGATCTTCAAAATCATACCAGGAAATCTAGAAGAACCCATCAGCAACGATACCAAGGTTTTTTTTTCTCCTATTTGCTCAAAGCCCAGTCCTCGAAATTTGAACTTAACAAAACTAACACATAATTTTGTGTTCCAGATATTTGTCCGAGCGCTTTGTGACTATGATCCCAAATCGGATCCTGCCATTCCGTGCAAAGAGGCTGGTTTGGAGTTCTGGAGAGGTGATGTGTTGGAGGTTGTGAGACAGGATGATGAGGTCTGGTGGCAGGCCAGACGGATAAATAATCCAGGCGGTGAAGCAAAGATCAGTGCTGGATTGATTCCCTCTCTACAGCTTCAGGAAAGGTATGTTGCAGAATTTAGTTGGGTTTAAAATTACTTTACATGGTCTAGAGCTTATTTTTATTTGGAATTTCTTTTTTTAGATGTATCTGAAACATCTTACTGTTTGGGTTGGAAAAATCGATGTATTATTTATTGTGGTCTAAAGAATAGTTATATTGTCACATAGGAGTAAATTTCATATTGTATTTTGAAAACATAAATGCATACCGTGTAGCTTCTATTTGTGGCCGATCTCTTTTAGACGCCCGTTTCTAATAAACGTCTGACATGAACGCATAGCGAGCAATTCAGCGCCACTTTTACATGCAATTACAGGTACAAAAGTAAAATTTTCACTTGCAAAAATTGTAACTTTCAAATGTATTCATCTTTTTACACATTGAAACACTATTAAAACTAAGCACTAAAAACATCTGTTTCTTTACAAACTGTTTGTACAATCATTTGACTGTTTTTGTTTTTCTGATCATTTGTTAAAAAAGCATGTCTCTGTATTCACTGCAGGCGAGTGGCTTTGCAGAGGCCTAAATCTCTGTTTCACCCTCCTGAAACATCAGCTACCACTGCTGGTAAGATCACAGTTCACATCTGTACACACACACACACACACACACACACATGCATTTATAGCCAAAAAACCTAAATCTTGTAATTCAGCGATTATATAGCTACACATGTTTATAACGATAGATATTTAACTTGCAACTTAACAAGAAGTTGTCACAATGTATTGCCATCATTAACCGAAGACGTATAAGAGTGGGGGCACGTATTGTTCCTGTTGACTGGGTCAGTGGACAGGGTGGCAGTCATGCAAGGATGCCGAACTGATAATGGCACATTTAAGGAGAATGGAAAATATTTAAACCGAAAGGTCAATGTGGATTTTGGACTATCATCTTGAAAAGCCATTGCAGATCAGTTGAAGTGACGGTCTGGCCCGTAAACACTCCACCTGTGGCCTGAATGCAGAGCAACCAGATGCTGATGTAAAGCTAGTTCACCAGGTTTGCTTAGATTCAAACTCGGGTAGGAGCAAAAAGTCACCAACATGCCACATTGTTCCATTGAACCAAGAGCAATTTTATGAGCTCCGTGAAGCATGACAAACACCAATCTCTGGTAAACTGACAATGGGAAAGTGTGATTTCAAATGAAAAAATATATGTATTTCTCATGTCACAAAAAATGTTTTAACCAAAGAAGTGTATTAATGAAACGTTTATGCATTACTTAATGCCAAATATTGATGTAAAAACTATTTTTGGTCTTTGGTCTACTAATTACCTAATTAAGTATTTTACTGAACAAACTAATTAACAATGGTTAATTAAAACTAAAAAAATTACAACAAAGATTGAAATGGGTTTATATTATTTTACTTTTCAAGCAACAAAGCATTACATCTCTAAACATTCATTTAAGAGAAGACCAAATGTGGATGAACAGTGGGTGGAAGAAATGTACTGTATTTTAAACTTGTGTGTATGCTCTCTCTCTTTCTCTTACTTTCTCTGTCTGTCTCTTTCTGTCTCTCTGCCTTTGTTTTGTCTGTTTCTTTTCTCATTTTTCTCTTCTACTCTTAATACTCTTTGTTGTTTTTTTATTTGTCTCAACAGAAAACACTGAAGGTAATTTTTCATATTTTTCAAAACACATTTATATACTGTTCATTATACAAATAAATAAATATTGATTTGGTGAAGGGACATTCTGGGTTACAGCAGCGAGATGCGACCAAAACAAAAACAGCAGAATGCTTTAATAAAAAGCTTAAAATAATTGTAATTTGATTAAAGTGCTTGTTATGATTCATGTTTCATCTGAAAAAAGTCTGATTAATAATTGTTTTGTGTTTCCTAGATTGGGATGTTGACTACAGTGTGATCAGTGGCATTTACATAGGTCAATATGCTGGTCTGTTTTCCTTAATCTTTTCTTTTGGAACTTATACCAATACCTACGCATACATTAAATCATTAAGTGTGTGTGTGTGTGTGTGTGTGTGTGTGTGTGTGTGTGTGTGTGTGTGTGTGTGTTGTGCTTGACTCTGAGATTATTTTGTCTCTGACCTGAGACAACTGGGATTATTACTAGACAGAAATGGATGAAAGACCTTCTTAGGCATGTTTTATCCATTAAACACTTAAAATGTAGCTTCAAGAAAAATCCCTGATGACATATCAGCCATCAGCCGGTTGCAGCCATAATGCTGAAGAAACAAATAGCTGAGATCCTGCCTCCATACTTCATTTTGCATTTTATTCCCACACTATAATACTATCCCAAAGTATAATGCTTTTTCAAGATGAACATCATTAGTGTTGGATTTAGCCCGATCTGGATTGCAAATGAGAAATGGTTTCATGGCTCCAGATTGGATTCTATGTGCTGGTCCATTAGTGATAATGGCCGTCAGAGAGCAGAACATGCGCCGTGCACATTTAACAGTGCGGCTACTGAATGATTCTAGCAGATACGGCTGGTGTCGAGCTGTTGGCCACCGTGAGTCTCCAGCACACGATGGCTGATCTGGTATCAGACCTGCTGTGGTGCCTCAAGAGGACACGCTAAAGACATTACAGTGGGAGCGAACGCTGAGATCAAGTCAAAAGTGCAAATTTATGTTCAGAAGTATGTAATGGAAAGTTGGATGCGTTCGCTTTGGATTGAGAGCACGAGTATCATCAGACACATTTGGAGCATGTCAATATTCTTCTTTTAGTCGATTCCCCAAGTTTAAATTAGAATCTGAAGATTTTGAGAACTAACCAGGCTCACGTCCAGGCGTGATGCACGTTCAGAAGGTCGTAATGTATCTAGACGGATTTCTATTAAAATAATAAATACATAATTAACTGAGCAAAACACACCAGACAAGCGCCAGAACCTGTTGCTTTTACAATCTAACTAGGATTTTTGCAACAACACAAACACAAAGTGAAAGGAAATCATTTCAGGGCAAGTTTTGTCTTAAATCACACACGATGAAAGAGAAACGTCCTTTTAAAAATGTTTCACTGTGTGTGGGTCACTGTGACATGACAAACTTTTTTTTTACGACACTTGCGTCTTGGCTGAATTAACGATGCAAAATAAGTCAATCAGAACTGATTTCTGATCTCTAGTGTTAAATTGGATCCAGAAATTGGTTTATGACATCCTGACTTTAATCTGCCTATTATGTATGTTTCAAAGCCTGAAAATGCAATGAGAGTCTACAGTAGGTTGTCTATAAGTTGAAGACAAAAGAAATCCAACATAGAATGGATGTTAAAATACAAAGCTAGAAAATGTTTGTGTGCATGTGTTAAAAGCAAAAATATCTGAAAACACACAGGACTTGGAACAATTTTGTGAGGCGGAGATGGAACATCTTCATGTTCCAGGATTGTCATCGTTCACTGACTCAATTTCACCAATGGCAGTGTTGAGACAGTTTTGGAAAGGACACGTTCACTTTCTGAAGTACACTGTGTATTTTTCCTAAATCAAATAATCTCTAGATAGAGAGATCTCTGGTGTTCCTCACTCAGCCTGATGGATAATTAGCCTGAGGATTCGCTCCTGAGCTTTTACTTCACAATACTTCACAAGTTGATGCTTCACCAGGAACAAACCTCACAAGCTCATTATGCTCATACTTCACAAGAAAATACCTGCTTCACCAGACATTTTTCACCCGGAATATACTTCACAAGTGGCAGTGACATACAGTGCCGGACAAAAGTCTTGTCGCTTGTGTACAAATTGACCTGAAGTGCCGCTGAAATATATTTCTAATCAAGATTTATTTTACAAGAAATAGCTCATTTTAATCCCAACAGCTTTTGTAAAAATGTTTCAGTGCAAAACAAAACTGTCAAATAGTATTCTAACATTCACAGCTTGTAACGCCCATTGAGTCAATTTTTGCAAAGAAATAAGTGTTGTCGCTACGTCACATGAGCTTCACCGGTGACTAATCAATTAGGCCTCTGGTGTGTATAAATTGAACCCCAGTACACTAGACCTTCACATCAACTGCAACTAGACTTCTGCAAACATGCCTAAGATTCACCGTGAGACAAAAGTGTTGATTATCAAGGGGCTGAAGACCAGATCCAGTGCTGATGTGGCAGACACCTTCACTCTGAGACCTGGTCACCTGAAGTCCCTGTGCCATCGAGGACCATTTGTCAAATTCTGTCTCGAAATGGCCTCCATGGTCGAATCAGTGCCCAGAAGCCAGCACTAAACAAAAGACAACTGAAAAAACGTGTGGTATTTGCCAAGGCCCACAGCCTGCTAAAAGGATGGATGCTGGAAAAGTGGCAGAAGGTGGATTTCTTGAATTACATCACAGTCGCTGCAAATATTGCAGGAGAGCTACGGGAGCACGCATGGATCCAAGATTCACCCAGAAGTTTGGTGGCGGAAAAATCATGGTCTGGGTTTACATCCTGTATGGGGGTGTGCGGGATATCTGCAGAGTGGAAGGCAACATCAATAGTCTAAAATATCAAGAAATCTTAACTACCTCTTATATTCCCAAATCCCAGCCAAATTCTGCAGCAGGATGGTGCTCCATCGCATACTTCCATCTCCACATCAAAGTTCCTCAAGACAAAGAAGATTAAGATGCTCCAGGATTGGCCAGACATGAACATCATTGAGTATATGTGGGGTAGGATAAAAGAGGAAGCATGGAAGACGAAACCAAAGAATATTGATGAACTCTGGGCGGCATGCAAGACTGCTTTCTTTGCTATTCCTGATGACTTCATCAATAAATTGGCAACCGCATGGATGCAGTCCTTCAAGCTCATGGAAGATATTACATTTGGATCTCACAGCACCACTACTTAATTTGCTGACACATTCTTGTATTTGTAGTAAATTTGTTCAATTTCTGTATAGGCGACAAAACTTTTGTCTTGGCAAAATTTGACCTTTCTGTCTTGATTAAATGATGAATCTTTTTTCAGTGAAACTAATTTATTTCGGTGCATTAAACAACATTTGGGAAGGTTTTAGCTTTTCATGTGAGCTATTTCTAACAACAATTGATTAATTAAAAGTCAGTAGCTGGTGTTTCTACAAAATAGATAAGCGACAAGACTTTTCTCAGGGACTGCACAGACTTCACATTCAACCAAATTTTATTTCATAATGTCGACTTTCCCTATTGCATATTTTTTCATAATGCAGTTTTGTTTCCTAATGACTCGGGTTTCAGTCATTTTTTTTTTGTATTTAGTCAATAAGACACATTTCACATTTTGGGGGATGGTGCGGCTTTGCATTCTGTGAAGAAAATAAATACGGTGCTTCACCAGAGACATTCCTCACAGTAGTTCATCACAACAGCTAAAGACTAGTTGAAAAACCTATACATATTATCCAGACCAACACACGTCTAATATAAAACTGCATGTGTTGTTGGCATTTACACTTGGTGAATTTTCAGAGCGTAGTTTACTCAATATAATAAAAAATATCAAAGCAAAAATGGTAAGGATTGTTAGTAAAGAGTTGTGTGTTATGTATATAAATCAACATTGTTGGTCAATTCATCTGAATTTTTGCCTCATCTATAGCTGGAATGAGAAGAAGTTTCCGTCTGAGCAGGAAAGACCAAAGAAATGAAGCGAGGCAGAGGATCCAAAGAGCAGTTTATCAGCCGGTTCAGCCTTACCAGAGAAAGCCTGGTGATCCGCATCGTCTTGTGCTGTTAACTGGTGAGAAACTAAGTGTTGCAGGTTTGAATCCCAATCCAAGTCTTGAGTCTGATATTAAGAGACAATTTACAAGTCATGGACTGAAGACCTAAAATCAAAACCAGAACACATCGAGAATTCTCCTCATGTGAAATGGCTTCCACCAGAAGACAAGAAAGAAAGATTACGCTACCAAATTGAACTTATTGACAATTTTCCTCATGTTTTCTTCATGTATTCGTCTTTGTTATTTAAACAATTTAAATCAAATCTATTTTTAATTAATGATAAGCAAGTCTTATGCAGTAAAAAAGCTGCTTTAAGGAATGACCCTCTTTCGCTCGGTGAACAGCTTTTTTTGACCCCATTCGAAAATATTTGGAAAAGTGCACATTTTTATTGCCGATGTAAAAGAGGTTTGTGTGAGGTCAAAGGTTAGCGTGTGAATGTGAACCATTTGTGTGAGTCTGTAGGGCCGAGTGGAGTTGGTGTGACAGAGCTGAAGAAGAAGCTTCTGGTGTCTGACCCCGAACACTTCAGCGTTGCTGTGCCACGTGAGTTCACCACACACCCAGTTCACACTCATTACAGCAGTCGTCACACTAGAGGTCACGGGTTCAATTCCCAATGAATGCACTAAAGTTGTAAGACCGCAATGTATTTTAAATCACTTTCTAAAATGGCAAAAATCATAATAAAATAAGTAATTAAAAAAAATATTACTTTCTAAATATGGTTCTGAATAAGTTCTGAATTTTTTCCAATTAAGCCAGTTAAGCAAATTACCATGTGTTGAATTTTTATTAGAATCCTCTAAGTGTGGAATTCAAACCTGATTATGTAATAATGGAATACTTGATCGGACACTGTCAGAGAGGTCAATCGACATCATGGAGCAGATAATTAATAATAGCAATTCTTCTGTTTTTTTTAACAGACACCACCCGGGAACAAAAAAAGCTTGAGACTCAAGGAGTCAATTATCACTTCATATCCAGGCAAACGTTTGAAACAGAAATCCTCACCCATAAGTAAGTTACTGTAGTGAGAGTGAAAGAGAATGTGGTTTCGCCAGTCAGAATTCTCAAGCCAAGCTCTGCATTTGACCGTACAAAAAGTGAACACACACACACACTCAAGCATCTGAGCTCTGTGAACCATACAAGAAATTTTCAACCCAGTGTAATTTATGCATGTCTACCTAATAAATCCTGAACAGTAACAGTAACTGGGAGGTTACTGTACTTTTGATTCAATTATAATGTATTTTGATTGTTTTGATCTAGGTTTTTGTGGTACAGTGAAAACAATGGGAACTACTATGGTCTACATCTGGATGCAGTGCGCAGGGTTCTGGCTGACGGAAGGGTTTGTCTCCTGGATGTTAAACCACATGTACGTGAGAGATTTAAGCAAGAGAATATCAGTTGCGGTCACAGAACTGAGCGTATATGTAGTCAGTATCAGCATTATATTACATAAAAACATCAAGTGTTACCATTGCTTACGGATGAGGTACAAATCATCTATTCTTGTGCTACATCTTTTTGCAACAGCAAACTAAAAAATGTTTTTTAACCATTATTTAACCAACATTTTGAATAGTTATGTATCATACTCTTTCAAATGGGATAGTATGATTCTGAATATTTCCAAATATGAATATATTTGTAGAATAGAGTAGCTGATCAACTTTACTAACACTTTATTAAATCATTTTAGTCTCCGCAGCAATGTTTCAAGCAGTGTTGACAAACAAAAATCTTTTTCTAAAAGAAGATTGACTTGTTGATTTGTTCCATTTGAGTGGAATGAGTAAATATGGAAAACATTTTCATATTGGTCATCAATAGAATGACATGTAAGTACTACAGGTCCTATTGTACTGGAAAAGCATCAATCTTTTTGGTCGACCATTTTTGTGACGTCGAAATACGATTGAAATGCTCACTGTTAAATTGGATCACTTTATGAACCAATTAATTCTTGATTTTAATAGGAGATAGCAGCCATCTACACCTCCGAGTTCAAACCCTTTGTTGTCTTTGTGAAGCCTCCACCACTAGATCGTCTGAGACTCAGCCGGAGAAAAGCAGATCGCAGCCAGACTCCAGCAAAAACATCTAAGGTACAAGAATTTATCAAGATCTGAATATAGGTGATAAGTACAGAATCATTTTACATATTTATTGTTTAAAACATTTAAATACTTTTAAATATTCTAAAAAAAATATGACAAATTGCAGTGAGAAGTTCTGACACAGGTATTTTTTTACATTACTTGTAGTGGAACATTTTACAGTATATGTAAAAATAAGTAGCAGTATCACTAAAATTAAATTTAATGCAATTATTTTAAACAATCATCCTTAAACTGATAACATCAACCTGGAGACACTTTCCTATGTGACACTTGATCTAGTCTTTTCTAAATGGTTACTCTCTGTCACATTGAGTTCATGGCCCGTTATTACGTGCTGTAGTTCAAACACTCCAGGGTGGCCTGAAGTTCTGTCAGGTTAATCTGCAGCTTTTTACAATCTCTTCAGGACTGTAATAAAAGATTCGATCACCTCACTCACACCTGCATTTTGCTTCAAACTTGATGCTGGATGTTCTGCTTCTCTGTCCTCACGAGCACAGCACGTGTTCTCTTTGGACACTCTGACATTAACATGGCACATTTCAACTTTACTCTCGTTTTATATATATAAACATAAGATTTGTGACCTTTTGGTTTGTGAATGTGAAGGTTGTACTGCTACGTGGACTTCGGGTTGTTTATGTCACAAAGTTTGGATTAGACTGTAATATCAAGAAAATTAAGTATTGTACTTATTAGTGAATCAAGTAATATAGTTAATCAAGTAATATATACTGCACTGTATACATGTAAAATATATAGTGTAATGCTATAACGTTCTACAAAGTAGAGTTGACCAATGAGCTGCTGCTGTATTATTAACCAGGCTGCTGTTGTCTTTACAGGAGGAAGACTTTGAGATGATGCTCACCAGTGCTCAGGCTATGGAGAAGAACTATGGCCACTTCTTTGAGAAAATAATCATCAATGATGATCTGGCTTTGGCATTTACTGAGCTGAAAGCTGAACTTGAGAAGATAGAAGTAGAGAATCACTGGATATCAGCTAGTTGGGCTCAAGCTGGAGACAGAAATGAATTTATTCATCTTCAGTAAAGGTTTTATTTTAATATTAGTTCACAAACTTTGCAATGTAGTATTTAAGGTGCAACAGAACAATGTTTATTTTTTTTAACAATGCCATGTTATACTGGAGTAGATTGCAAAAAATAATCCAGAAAGCCAAGGCCAAATGGCTCAATCTAAAGTTTTCTAGATTACTGTAAAGAGCCTTTGATTACAACACTTGCAACGTTTTCATATTTTAATTATCATGTTTTCAGATTAGTGTTATCTCTCTGTGTGTATATTTACTCTAGTTTCCTGCTAAGCATCATAAACACTTCTCGCTTCTACCTATCACATAAGGTAGTCTTTCAGCTTCATTTGGCTTTATTATTTACTCCAAAGCTGCTAGTATGTACAAAATCAATTTATTGGACAGTTATGACTGATTCTAACATCAAGATATGATTTTTCATAAATCAATTCTTGCTTCTTAGAAGTGATTTATTCACACAAGGAAAAGGTCAGTGGAAGAAGCAAAATCTGGACATGTGGCATCTGCAAGCATCTGGATAGTTTGACAGCTCAGACTTTACAAGAGGTCAGGTGGCTTCACAAGCTCATGTCACGGCGATTATGGCAGCCCGAGTGTGGATGTAAGGATACATAATGCACACTGTAATAGCTGTGGCTTGACACCAATGGGTGACCTCCACTTACTACTGACTTTTGAAGCAAATTCTCTAGATTCAACCCATTTATGAAAGTAAAGTGAACTTACTCTTGGAGCAGAAGGATGCTACCACCAGATCAACAGCAGAGCAGACTGAGTGTTTTGCTCTAGAATCCTTGGTTGTGGCACATACCTGTCAGTGAATTGATCATGTGACCTTACAATAACCAAATATCCAAAAAATACAATAACATAAAATCCAAATATCTGCCATCCAAAAAACAACTGCCATTTTTCATTAAGTATCCTAAATCCTACTAAAACTGCTGTTGTCTTATTATGTTGGAACTAACAATCAGAATAACTTAACATTTTTTCGATGTGTGTTTCGATGGCGCACACAATTCATCAATGCTGTCCTGTTCCAAGCTTTTGACTGCCAGAACTTTATTTGTCATACTATTTGAGGCCAGATGTCTAGAACATGTGTTTTTACCCCTACCAAGGTATTACGAGAGGTTAAGACGTTGCACAAGGTTCACAGATTCTGGGTAGATTCTTATCGGTTTTAACCATCTGTGAAATGTGAATGTCACTGGGTCTCGACTAGCCAAGCTGAATAAACCACTGCACAAACGTCCTCTCACTGCATTGTGTCTAAGCAAGAACACTAATTTAAACAGTGAACAACAACTGCTGATTGCCACAAATCTCTGATGAGTTCTCTCTCCTGAGCCATAGAGGAACCAAAAGTGAAGATCATTTGTGTCTTCATGAAGGGATTCAAAAAAGCTCATGGGCAATTAGCATGCAAAAAAGAAAAATCGAATTACCGTTTAGGACGATTGGGGTTAGTCTAATGTTCTAAACATGTTAGTCTAATGTCCATCGTTTTATTGCTTGCTTTCTTATTTTCAAGAAAACTATCATTTAGTTAGTAGAATCGAGAAAAAAAAAACATTTTAAGCTTTCCTTTTGGTACCTCGCATTCACATAAGGCAGAACAATCCAGAGTTTTGGTGCCAAATACTGCACACAATATTATGATTGTATAATACAATTGATTGTTTCAATTGCTGACTTACAAAGTCGACAAAATGACTTGATCATTTAATTCACTTGTTGTCTGTACTGGTACTTCCATCTGGTCAACATTGATGGTTTTCACAGGAGCCTTTCCACTTTTGTGTCTTGATTGCGATCTGACTTTTTCCCTTTTTGCTGTTATCTTTAAACCGAGCAAACAGTTCCTCTGTTAAAATCACGTGTTGGCATTTAGGAATAAATGTGATACATGAAATAACCAAGAATATCAGTATTTTTCAATTGCAAAATATCTTACCATTTATGATTTTTTTCAGACTAATTGCATGGTGGTCTTCGGATGTACATGCATTACGTATTCAACTTACAATATTTTGCAAGAGCCTGTAGTTATTAACGTTTTCTATCTCTCTCCCAGTAGCAGCATCATCTCAGTAGTCTAACAAACATCAGCCGGCTTGCAACAGGAACATGTGTCATACTCAGTAAATCACTCACAACGCTTTCAGTTACATGATTTTCTTGGCTTGGAGCTTTCAAGAAATCTCCACAAATATGCAGAGTAAAGCTTGTCATACTGACAATTTCAATGAAGCGTTATTTGTGTTGACTTAAGAAACACCAAACAGAACCCTGGAGAGAACAGGATCCATCTCGAGAGCCAAGAAAAATGCGTTCATATTTACAGCTGACTGAAGGTCATGAGATCTTCTCTGTGATGATATGATCGATCAGATGGATTAACAGGACTCATTGGAAAAAACATATATCATATCTTTCATACTCAAAATGCAACCTGTCCATGCAAGTGGATGAAAAATATGCGGTTGTGTTGTTGCTTAGTGTTGCAAAAGTTTCAGAAATAATGCTGCTTGTATAACATGACCAAATGTAAAACAGATCTAGACATGTGAAATGACAATAGACTAATAACAAAGTGTAAAGCCAGAATAGAAATCAACATTCACTAATCAGAAATTTTAAAAATATATAAATAATAACATTTTTTAAAAGAAAAATCCAATAAAAACTGTAAATACTGGTTGTGGTTCCACTTTTGGTTGCTAGGTTGATGGTGTGTTCTGAAATAGTTTCTGGGTCCTTGGCAACAATCTAGGTCAAGTGCGTTTTCTTCACCAAGGCTTAGTAATAAAGCATCTAGGCAGAATCTGGCAGAATGATCATTCATGGTAAAAAAAAANNNNTATATATATATATATATATATATATATATATATGCTCACTTTAATTCCAAAGCTAAGAGCACTTTGAATTGTATTTTACAGGCAACCAGTTTACATTTAAATTGGATTTATAAGGTCATACTTTGTGTGTAATCTTGAGGTTTAACGAGCCACAAGCACATTGCGTAGCTTAGATACATTTTTGGGTAAAAAGACAGACTTTGGGGCACTTCAAAGACTGATGCCAGAGAACATGCTGCAGGTCTCCATAGCTTTAAGTTCTAAAACCTCCCGCGAGGACTACTTCATACAATCGGTCTATGGTGAGAAGAAGACAAATATCTTGTTCCAAAATGAGACCTTTAGCTTCTCCTGCATCATTACTACATTTCAAGCTATGAACAAGGCTTTTTTCGGCAGGATGTGATTTACAGTGATGTCCCATCAGAAGAACAGACTAGTGTGAGCTTAGCTGTGGGTCCGCGGCTTTAATGGACCGTGAGCAGAGAGACATTAAGAGACAAGGAAACCTCCTGTTTACCTTCAACCAAATCATTCACATCGCCATTTAAGTCAGATCTGGGATTACAAAAATGTGTTTTTCATGCATTTGCCCAGCGTTATGCACTGATTGCTTGTAAGATCTACGGTCAGAGACAGTTTTAGCTGCAAAAAGGCAACAGTGGGATCTGAGATATGTCATGAAAATTGTTGGCATTCTCGCATTGCTATAGTTTTTGTTTTATCAGTGTATAATAAAACTTTACTTTTTACTGACTTATGTAAGGTGAGTGTGTTTGTGTCTGCATGTTAAACTCACATTGCTAGTGATGAAAACATTCCTCAGAGATCTTAGTCCACATTGTGCTGATGCATTAAGCAGTAATGCGGATTGAGAGCTGGTGACAGTGCAGAGCTTTGAGTAAAGTGATCAAGAAAACAGTCGATTGTGTCATCTGTCATTATAAGGGAATGGTTGCGTTGAAACTGCTCATTTCAGAAACGGGAGTAAAAACTAAACATCTCCACATCATTACAAAGTCAATTTTATTTACGCACAAATTGTTTACAAATGTTCTATTGTCCAATTCTTGCTGTGACCAATGTAGTGTTCAGAGATGGTGTTCTTCCGACCCTGGTTGTAACATGGGTGTGCCACATCATATTATAAATGGTAATACCAGTATGAATATGTATAACATTCACATAGAATTTTCCATAAACACTGCAAAAAATAGTGAACGTGAGTTTGTCAGTATAGCCACTAAGAACCATATTGAAATTGTGCTCTGCATTTAATAAATCTTGTGACGTTACACATTAGATGATGAGAGCGAATCGTCTGCTCAAGGTTATCAAAATAAAATGTTTTCCTCATTCAAACGGTGGCATTTCTTAATTCCTACGCGATTTTGCAAAAATAATGTATGTTATTGATTGTTGTATTTGGTACTATGTTACGTGTTAAAATAAAACATACGACAATTGTTCGTTTGAAATTATTACCATGTTGATAATTTCTGAGATATGCATTCATTGAATCATTTTTTTCTGTTTTTACAATTAAACATCTTTTGTTCAGTTCTGGCAGGAAGTTGGACCTGCCACCAGGTTTGCAAGACACTGACCTCCACGTGCTTCCTTGGCACCACGGCTTAAGGCTTCCCACTGCTCCGGATTTGTGTGCGTTCATTTTACTGTGTTGGTGAGTAACTTCACTTGGTTAAATGCAGAGCACAATTTCAATATGAACATACTCACTCGGTGTACTTCACTTTAATAGGTTTCTTATGTTGCAGTACCATCAATAAAGACAGTGAAGTCGATGCCTCCCAACCCTAGTATACTAGGTGGAGTATACACTATAGTATATAAGTAATTCTCTGTAAACCATAGAAATGTCTGTGTTGGTTGATTAGTGACATTTATTTAGACCCGCTAGTCTGGCACCAACTACAATTTCACACTCGGACCCTTTAATTCCCCTTTGAATGCAGCAAGTCATCTTCACCACATTTAGATGCTTAATAGCATTGAGTTGCTGTCATTTAATTGGCTTAAATTAATGTAGCCAAGTAATTGAACAGGTGTTTCTAATGAACTGGCAAGTGAGTGTGCAGACTTTGTTGCTATTGCTACTTTAAAACAAAAAACATTTTTGTTTGCTAGAAAACCAAACTATTAAATGAGCAAAAAGAATGTAAAAAAAAAAAAGTATGATAATTGATGTGGATTGCGCGTTGGCACAAGAGGGGCCCAAGGCCTTTCTGTGCTTGTGGGTTTCCTCCAGGTCTCCGGTTTCTACTCCTGTGCTCTTTAACCTTGTTGCAGCCATTAACTCTGACCATCATGACTCCTGTGTAAAGTAGCAGAAACGTGAACAAAGAACCTCTATTTCTAAAATGTTAAACACTCTACTCCAAGTTTGTGTTTTCATATTGATTTTGTTTGGCACGCGGAAACATCAGGCAGCACCAAAAAACACTTGTATTTGTGGCCGAGAAAAGTGGGAGGACACTTGAGCGAACATGCCTGCAAATCGTGACCCTCGCTCGATTCTTCACACAGGCCAGATTCAGAGAACACTCCCATGCTGGTGATTCAGGGCTGTTTGTTTTCCTGCACAAAGCGAGACTGTGCGAGAGGCCAAGGCATCTGGAGCGGCCCTCAGACGGGCATTAATTCAATCTGCTCTGTTAACCAAATATTATGTCTTTAACTCAAGCACCAAAAGCTCGGTCATGCGTGTCTTGTGTTCTGGCTCAAGTCTTGTGAATGTGTTCGCTTTAAAACAAGTGGTCACAACAAATCAAAATGACACGGTGTTTCCAGTACAGATCTGCGGCTTCACTTTTCTCATTTCAACTAGTATAAAAGTAATAGTAGCGTGGTTTACATGACGTTCTCAAGCGTCAGAAGAGATCCACGCCAGAGGCCGAATCAAGTCAACTTTTTTGTCAATTCTGGATTTATCAAAAGAGCGTTTTTCTACTCATCACTAGTGCATTACAGCCAAAGTCAATATTGTTATTTTTCTGAGTGATTCTGTTTTTCGCTCATGTTCTGTTCAGCTGCTTTGAGTTGCTTTTTGATAACTGGAATACATTATACATAAATGAAACTTAATTTATTTCACAATTCTTTTCCCAGTGCTTCGATTTTGTGAATTATGCACAAATTGCCAATCTAAAGATTGTATATTATTTCAAGTAAAGAAACACCTTTGAAATGTATTCATAGATCCTTTGCATTTAATGGATCTGATTAAAATACTATTTAGATCCATTAAATGTAAAGATTTGAAAATCTCCTTTCAGCTATAAGAACAAAACAAATGAAGGCCCATTGAAGGTCAAGAAGTAAAGCTCATGTGCAGCAGATTTATTTACAAACAGCAAGGTTTTACCATGACGTAACGTTAAAATGTTACAACTTACAAGCAGCTTGTATCACATAGAATTCAAATTACACAAAGTGAAAACGATCATGCGAAATCCAACAATTTTGGAGTGTTGAGCTTATTTAAAGTCAATTTTCTGTTGTTGTGAAATATTGATTTGTCTGATTTGTTTGTGGATTTTCTTTAATTGTTTAATTGTATCCATAGCAAAACGAGTGAATGTATGAATGTCTTACATAAAGTAAATGTCTCTGGGTGCTAGTCATCTGTCACAAAAACACCAAGATCCTGTTCCAGCCAGAGCATCAGTGACCTGCTCACCGATCACACGCACGCACTCAAAACTATTGGCTTGGCTCCTTCTGTTCTCTTCTACTCATTCTCTCCACACATGTATTTTTTTCAAACACTCAAGTTTTTTATTTTTTCACGCAGCGGTCACATGCGCTTATTACCTGCACTAGAACAGTGGATGTGAGTCAGGCCCTAGTCGAGGGTAAAAAAACACAAAATAAACAGGAAGAATGAGTGAGGAAACACCACGGTTAAGTCTGCTATCAACTCTGACATTTTAGTACCTAAAAAAGGTTTTTATTCAAAAGTGCGATCACTACAACTTGGAGGCCACGGACTTTATGGGCATAATATACGCAAAAACTTCTGACAGAAGCTCACCTCGATAGAAGTGTTGCAAACTTGAAAGCCACCTCTAGCAGAAGACCACTTTTGTACTAGTTCACACAAACTGTGCACATGTTTACAATGTTAAACCGGAAATATACACTCGCGCTTTCCCTTGAGTGAGGATCTGGCAACCAGTTACTTTAAAAAAAATACCTTACCTTAAAAAAAAGTAGATTGCCACCATGGCAAATGGGTTTGAAAAATTGAACCATGGTCACATTCTAATAAAGGTTTTTAGGGGTAAGTTAAAAGTTCAAGTTCAAGTTCTGAGCATTTGTAATTCGCTTTTCACAGTTTTAACTGTTTCAAAGTGCACAAGAAAAAACAGACGGTGAAAAAACAATCATTAACGAATTGTCCTTTCTATAGGGATTCCCCCCTCTGGAGACTGATTGGCATTTATGTAAGTTATTCTCGGTGGTGTAAATTAGAGTAAATGGACTTTACATTACTTAAAGTATTTTTTTTGGCTACTACTTGTACTGAGTATCATAAATATAAGCAACCTTTACTCTCTACTTGACTAGATTTGTGATTGTGTAACTTTACTCTTTACTCCACTACATTTCAATGGACACTTACCGTTACTTGTTACATTGTGATTGTGTGTGAGAGGTCGGCATCTTATTCTACCGCAGTAAATTTCTTGGGTGGACGAGGCGATATCAGTATCTGCAGGGGGCTGAATGTACTGGATGCCATTTGTGATTCACGTAAACGTGAATTAGCGGTAGCACTTTTATTGCATATTTAAGTTTGACTCAGACTGACTTTTTCTTTCTATTTTGTTCTGCTATTTGGAAACATTGAGGTGTTAAATTTCACTTATATGCTAGGAAATAAAACATCATAAATACAGTTTCGTGTTTGCACATTTCTTGGTGTTTCTTTGAGCTTAAATTCAGTAAGAGTGAAAACTTAAATTCTGTTTTTAAATGGGATACATTTAATCTACTGTAGTCTTCTTGGAATTAGTGACTTGTAACCTAATGGAGTATTTTTAGTCGTATGGATTTATCAAGCAATGGTTGTTACATACCCGTAATTTAAAAAAAAAGGTTTTCTCTTCAAAATTGTACAGATTTTTTTCAACTTTAAAAGACAGACAGACAAAAAGTAAAAACAGACAGACAGAGTGGTCGAAAGACGTGTAAATGGAGAAACATGCAAATGTAAACCAAGAGAGACAGGCCGGAAGCACAAGCAGACGCGGGCCTACAGAGAGACAGGGAGGGAGAGACAGACAGGTGGGTGTTTCGAGGCGGGCGGGCTGATCGTCGGGCTGATGGCGAGCCGGTTGATAAAGGGTCGGCGCATCGAGGCGATCCACGACAGTCAGAGGAAATTCTACTGAAAAACCGAGTGACTGTAAGATTTACATTTCGGAAAATTTCGCATGTGTTTGACTGTGGACATAGGCGTGCTTCTGGACGCCAGAGTTGATGGCAGCGGCGCTGTTTGACTGAAGATGGAGAGAAGCAGCGGGAGATATCTACAGCTGTTCCGCGGAGGAGCCAAACTCCTGACGAGAAACCAGTGAGTCAGTGAACCATGACATTTCGAATGCAAAACTACAAGAATTGACGGGAATTGACCGTTAAACAGCATGATTGTGACTGAATGCTCAAGTGAATTAGTGTCAACAGAATAGTTCTGGTAGATGGACTGAATGACAGACAACAGAAAAGGGACTGGATTGATGGACGGACAGATGGACTGACAGACGAGAGATTAATGGACAGACTGGTGGAAGCACAGACAGACAGCGCATTTAAACAGCATGTAATCGTGACTGAATTTGAATGCTCAACTGAATTAGTGACCAGAAAACGTACATCTCTGCTAAATTTCACTTCTATAAATTAGCTTACCACAACACTAGAAGATCATGAATGGTCACACAAACAGACTGACAAATATAAGGATGAACATTTATGGACAGAGAGTGGAAATTTAAAGATTGTCCCAAAAGGCACTTTGATTTGTGCTCATCCATCCACCACAATATCATCAGACGGCTACATGAAAGCCACCAAAGACATGTGAAACCTGGGTATGTGTTTGATGAACATTTCGGTTTCTCTGCACTTGATCTACATCATAAAGCTATTTCTTCTCACAACATGACACACTGTTCAGGCTCTGGTGATGAAGATTTTAATGTTCTCCTAGATTTACTTTCTTTAGTGATTTGACAGATGCTTTTATCCAATACGACCCATAAAACGAGGAGCATTAGAAGCAATTTGTCTCACACTGTCAGTAAACACACATGTAGGTCTTTTTAATTCTTCAGTGTTACGGTGCTGGTGAAAGAGCTCAGTCTTTTTTGAAATGTCAGAGCAGCAAAATGAGAGAAATCTCTAGCTGACCTGTCTCTGTTTTTACAATTTCTGATTCTGAACCATTCAAGTCTCTTTTTCATTTAGAGCTTTTAATCTGACATTGATCTACATTTTCTACCTCAACGTTTAGATTGAAGAAAGAGACTCAGTTAAGAAACCGGTATCCTCAGTTCCTCTAAAATCTGGATCTATACTCTCCAAACAGTTTTTCTAAGTCTTCTAATCAGCAGGCCAGTCAATGGACAAACAAATAAAAAAAACAGACTGGATTGGCTGAATTGATTGATGGACAGATTGATAGATGGACTGACAGACGAGAAATTAATGGACAGACTGGTGGAAGCACAGACAGACTGGTAAATAGAACAGACATGTAAATTGATAGATTGGTTAAAAAAAAAAAAAAAAAACACTTTGAAGAATTAGCTTTCTTACAGACTTTCTTACTCTCAAATTAAAAAAGAAATTGTTCTTAAAATGTAAACACATTTACTATGTCATACGCTTTCAGGAGATTGGAACTGTTCATTCTGAAGATTTTTGTGTGTTATTTTAAGATTTCATGTGACTTGTGTTCTGGTTCAGGCTGGGTAAAGTGAGGCAGAAGCGTCAGGCTCTTCAGGACATGGCTCGACCGCTGAAGCAGTGGCTGTATAAACACAGAGACAATCCTTACCCCACCAAAACTGAGAAGATCCTGCTGGCTCTGGGCTCACATATGACGCTGGTTCAGGTGAACTCACACTGATGCGTCGCATCAACACAACACTGGTTTAGACACATGAAAACATGACCCACGTGACACAGAAAGCGAATTGTCAGAAAGCTCCTTGTCCAGCTCCAGGATACTCAGTTGTAGAACCAGCTGGACCGGGATTCGATACTGAAAACTCTTGAACACACGTCCAGTTCTCTACCACTGGACCACAACTGCCACATTGACACTACACATACATAAAAAAATGACAATTATTCAAATTTGGACTATTACCAATTTTTAGGTCTCCAACTGGTTTGCGAATGCCAGACGTCGGCTGAAGAACACAGTTCGTCAGCCTGACTTGAGTTGGGCCCTGCGTATAAAGCTCTATAACAAGTATGTGCAAGGAAACGCAGAGCGACTGAGTGTCAGTAGTGACGAGACGCCATCTGACGGTACGAAGCTTGGCCTTGTCACCGTATCTGACCTGTGAACCAACAGAGCAAACATCTTCTTTGTTCCACAGACAGCAAGCAGCTTTCTCCAATGCCGTCCAGCCACTTCAGCCGAGCTTCACACGACACTGCGATTCAGGATTGCAAAGAGCTGGAACCAAGCAAGAACTTTTCCATCTCGGATGAGGTTGTGTCGCACCCGAAATACAAGAACAGCTTGCTGAACCGATACCTGAATGATTCTCTTCGACATGTCATGGCCTCGGAGAACCTTCTAGACTCCCAGAAGAGGAACCACTCGGCCTCTTTTCAGAACTTCCCTTGCCACACTGGTAAACACACTGGTCTTGGTTTGTGATGTGTAAGTGAATTTATATCAGCAGTGAGAAAATCATCTGCGCGGATGGCCAAAGCTTAAAGCACACTTTAAGTCACCGGCCAAGCAAGAAAAACATTTTTAAAACATTTTTACGCATTTTAAAAAGCGTATTTTAAAAATATGCTTAAACTTTAAAACAATGTAAAACATTTGGCCATCCAAAATCCGTTATAAATATTGGCCATATTGGCCATTCGTTATAAAGATACATTTCCTGCAAAAAAAACGTGAAAAAATCCATCTACGTTTAAGTTAAAGTTTTATACAAGGCAGCTAAATCACTGCTTTATGGGATCTGCAGTTATTGTCATCACATTCATAATCACAGAGTATTAAAGCCAGCTGCATATTAAAATATTGTGCACGTCAATTTAGGCTCAAAGAAGAAAAGAGGGAAAAAAACTATTTAGGTTTAATTTCCTAATATATTTATTCAATATTTTCAATAATATATATTCAAAATGACAGAATAAAATACATTAAAATAGATCAAAATGTAAGTCTCAGTCAAACTGAAATGAGCAAAAAAGTCACATTCACATGATTTAGCTCATAAATAGCATCCAGTACCTTCATGACCCTGCAGATGGTGATATCGAGAGAGTAAAAGATAATATTATTACAGTTCATAGGTATTAACTATAATTATTGTATTATTGAAAAAGTATAGTTAATATTTTTGAAAAGAAGTAAAGAAATTAAGTCCATTTACTCAAGTACTTTACACTATTGCCTGTTGTGACCCACGGACCTTGAGTTTAACACATATGATACAGAGAATGTGTGTATAGTTGTTATTTTCCTGCTTTAAGTTTGAAAGACATGTGGGTTTATCTAGCCAGGTACAACTCCAGTAATCCACTCCAATCCGTCCACGTCACCAACACAAAAAGACACAAGAGCCTCAGTTAACACACATATGCCTCAATTCACTACTTACATTTCTGTCATGGATCCGGTTTCCTAGGGGTGAATCGCAGCAGATGGGAAGTTTGGATCTTTTTTCTCACTGGGAAGTTTTTAGCACAATGTATGGAATTGTTTCCAGGGTCATTTCATTCATCACTTCACACTGGGAGAAAGCAGAGCTGCCAGAACTGGAAACTCACAATGTTCCAGCTTTGTCTTGAGCTAAATCTTCCAAATTTATTTTTTTGCTGTTAATAAAGTAAAAAATATAAGATGTATACTGATAAGGAACACAGCTGTTTTGTAAACCACTTTCAAACTTTAAACATTTCTTTAATTACTAGAGTCTGGTTTAGACCGAGTGTTTCAACATGTTATTTGGTTGCAACTCGTTTCAACAAATGGTTCTGTGATCTATTTTTAGTGACGTTGGACCATGGCCGTGAAAGGTAGGACCTTAATAAATCATGAGCTGTCAAGGAACTTTCAAAACCTCACAATGGTCCTTGTCCTCTTCATCCGGCACTAGCATGGCTCATAACAGAGGAAGCCACAGAAACAACGAGACCTACTGGAAAGAACTACACGCCACCATGTTCTTGACCAACATGGCTGAGGTGAAGGAGACTTCTGAGGCCTGCACATCCAGCTCCATCATCTCCACCAGCATCAGCAGCTCCAGAAACTCCATCAATAGCTCCAGCTCATCACCACTCATCACCACAAGCTGCATTATCCAGAAGTCTTCTCATATAGCAGAGATCAAGACGGTCAGGATGGGAACGTTTACAAACCATGTGATCGAGGATGGACTTTCTGGAGACTGTTGACTGAACTGTGGGCCTGTTTTCTACTATTATGACAAGAGATGCAATAAAGAGATGGACTTTAAGTATGTTTATGCACAAAATCATATTCTGAAGTTAGTGCTAATTCGTTTTTCTGATTTTTTTTCCTTGAACATTTGTTTATTTACTGAACCACCTTTCCATTGGTGGATCACATGGAACTGGAGTCGATCAAAGCAACTCTGGGGACACCTGGTGGTCAGTGTCAGGTTTGACACTCAACTTGTTCAGTGTCAACAAGTTGAAGGCCATAAAGACCACTGGAATATTTTAATTGTTAAATGAAGATGTGAATTCAACAGAAAACAGATTAGGCCATTATTATTATTATTATTATTATTGCTCTGTGAATAATTGAGATTTAGATTTTCATATTGGCATAGTTGAGCACTTTAACTAATCTTTTGATAAAGAAAAGGGAAACACTATTACAATTTAAACAGTTTAATAGTTCAAAAATTAATGTCAAACCTCTGAACAACACGTGTTCTAAGCATCCTGACTTCATAAAAGAAAGCCGCAGACATTCATCTTGAATCAAGAGTTTAAACTTGAGACGACGCTTGACGGAACCACACTCACGACGTGCAGACCAGACAAACTCCATCTCAACTTTGTCGATTAAAAACTGAGATTAAAGTACTTTTAGGTCTCCGTTAGAAAAGCAAACACGAAATAAATGCCGTTTTCAGGGGAGAAAAATAATCAGAGTGGAAGACAGTCGCACCGCAAACAATTCTGCAGCATTTCATATGCAATTGTCCAGATGGAGAGACGGATGGAGGAGACGCAGGGCCGCACGCGCTCGGCTGGATGTCAAACAGCAGCTTATAGGATGTGATCATGAGTCACAAGAGGACGCAAGAGTGTTTTATAGCCGACCTGGTACGTGAAACGATTCCCCCTGCACAAACATGCTCCATCTTGTATTATAATAGATGGGCACAGTGTAAATAAAAAAAAAAAAGTTTTGGGATTAAAATGTCATGAGACTATATGTGATGCGTACTTGACATTAACGCAGGAATGGCCTGGTTAGTCCTTGTGTGATGGAGGCAGCGCTCACACCGGCTTTACTCTGCACTGAGAAAGGAATGAGCTGATAGATGTGTGATGGGGTGTGCAAACAGCAAAGGTCCCTGTGGCCTGAAGGTTAGAGCAGAGAGCAGTAGCCCCCGCACGAGCCCTGACGCTGCTGGTTCTGCTCCGACAGCAGGACGCCGTGGTTCTGGACGCTGCTTTCCCAGAGTCCAGGGGTCTGCAGGATCTTCTCCACCAGTTCTTCAAAGGCACACTGGACTCCGTCCCGCGTCTTAGCGCTGGCCTCTGGATCACAGCAGAAAGTGAGTGTTTAATAATGCTTAAAATACAAGTGAACTAACCAAGCGGGACAATTATGGAATCAGATTAGTCGCAAAATGATTAACGTAAATTTCAAGGACACGAACGAAAATGCTTCACAATTCTGCTTGTTTGTTTATTTTTCAGATTTTTGCAATCTTCACATTTGATTGAAACGAGATTTTGTCGTTCGTTGCATTTTTTAATTCAATGATTGAACTCATCATTACAAACAGAACAATACCCTATCAATGAAGATGCTGTGATTCTGAATGTGTTTAAGCGCTCACTAAACCTCCTGCACTTCCTAGAATGCAACAAAAAAAAAATGAAACTAACGAAATAACAACAAAAATGTGAAGCATTACGTTTATAGCAAATTTACGTTTGATATTCTTGACACTAATCTGACTCTATAGACAAATACAGTATACAAAAGTGGCACATGAAGCAGCACAGTACCGATGAAGAGCATGGAGTGTTTCCGCGCAAACTTCAGGCCTTCGCTTCGGTCGACTTCACGGCTGTCCTGCAACACAACAGAGAAAAGGATTATATATTGGCAGTGTTAATAAGAGTTAATAAAAATTCATTTTACAGTTTTATTCACTGCACACAAACCTTGTCAATTTTGTTCCCCACGAGCATTTTGACCAGATCATTGCGAGTGCAGTATGTCTCCAGCTCATTCAGCCAGTTCTCCAGCTTGGTGAAGGAATCCCTCTTGGTAACGTCATAGACTAAACGACAATCACAAATGTCTTTACAGATGAAGTTCTGACACCAGCTTGACAATACAAGGCGCTTTTCACAGGTTTTACTCTACTACGTAGAGAGATCGCTGCTCACTGACCCAGAATGACGCCCTGAGCTCCTCTGTAGTAGCTGGGGGTGAGAGTCCTGAACCTCTCTTGACCCGCAGTGTCCTGGAACAGACACACTTGTGAGCAACAGCGCCCTCTGCTGGAGTCACGTGTCCACCACACTTACCCATATGGCTAGCTTTGCTCTGTTCCCATCCACTGCAATGGTTTTCACCTTGAAGTCCACACCTTCAACACCACAAACACACATACTTAGGGTTAAAACTCACAAATTCTGCTCAACTGAGGCAAAACAAAATGACTGACTCTAATTTAACCAGAAATGTGACGATGAAGGATGTTTTACAAACTGAAACTCATATTTGCAACAAATAAATGTGAAACAGTAAATTGTAAAACTCATTGTCTACTGAGTCATGTACTATAAATATTTCTCAAACAGTAATGTTTGTAAATCCTCCATGACATGAGAAGAAAGGACTAATAATTTTGTATATAAATAAAATAAATTAAATCATCTTTATTTATAAAGCACTTAAGAAAGAAACCGAGGTCAACCAAAGTGCTGTACAAAAAGCACATAAAACAACCAATCTTTGAAAACAGTATAATAAAATGTAAATAAAATCACGGGCTAAGAAATAATAAGTAAAACTCACTAAACATGCTGGACCTCATATCATATACTTATGTTTATTATGTTTATGTTATTATTATGTTATTTATGTCTCTCTTATTTCATGTCATTGTTTTTCATTGTCGGACACACAGTCTGACCCACGTCCATAACAAGAATGTGCAATACATGTGCAATAACGTTATTTATGTTTCTCTTTTCACGTCATTGTTTTTCTTTTTTCTTTTTATCCATATATTTATGTTAATATTTGCAAAAGAAGGGAAAAGACAGAGTCAGTCCAAATCGAATGTCTTGTTGTCATTGCAACTTGGCCAATAAAGTTTTCTGATTCGGATTCGGATTTCTGGTACACCCACACACCAAGACAAATACTATTTGTACTTACTATTTTACTAATACACTAAGATTTTTAATAACCTATTAATATAAACAATCATATATTCCATTGATGTTGATTTTGTTAGTTACATAATTCATTATATTCTACATCAAATTATATAACTGTCATGTTCTGACTTCTGACAATAAATCATTCAAAATAATGTCTGGATTTTACATGTTTAGTGCACAAGTGAAAACATGCCTTTAAAATACAAAGGTTGTACGTTTATAGTGATTAATTATCGACCTCGCAAGAGTACTACATGATAATGTATTTTGCTTTTACCGATTCACTATCATTTGTTTTATAATGAATAAACCGCTATTCTACCGCAATATTTAGTGTTAAATATCATTACACCCGAATTCACCGCTCACTCCACTTTCAGAGAAACTAATCATACACACAAACACATAGATATACAAACACAAATCGTGTGACTTACCAATAGTAGCCGCTAACTCGGGGTCAAACGTGTCGTCTGTGAAGCGCAGGAGCAAACTACACACAAGAAGCACAACACACACGTCTCTAATACCCGTGTTAACACAACAAATCTCATTGGCAAACTGATTGGGTTTGACATAAACTTGTAAAGCAAAAACTCATGTGTAACTGAACATTTAACAGGTATTCATTGTTTTTTTGTCATAAGTTGTATATTAATTGATTATTACACAATAGTTTTAGTATTTTTCTGCTGTTCACATTACTGCAATATGTTTAGTAAAATTTCTTTTTACTGTATTCTGATAATTTAGATTGTTTTCTGAAAGTGTGTGTGTGTGTGTGTGTGTGTGTGTGTGTGTGTGTGTGTGTGTGTGTGTGTGAGTGAGAGAGTGAGAGAGTGAGAGAGAGAGAGAGAGAGAGAGAGAGAGAGAGAGAGAGATAGAGTAAACAACTTGGTCTATTCTTTATGTCTTTTTGGATTAAATTGAATAACAGTGGGATTATATCAGAATTAATCCTTTACATCTGAAGTTCCGTTCTAAATAGTGAGTCAGTGTTTGACCTCTCGGTACGTCAGCTTTTACAGTCTTGCTTGTCACGACATTCCTTAAAAAGGCTGCCGTTAAATACACAGTGTAATTATATTAACTTTCTATACATTAGTTTGATGAGTGAACGTTGTGTTTGCTTTCGGGAGACGTTAGGACGTTGAAGTTTTAGGTTTCAGTTCGGCGCACTTTACACGAAGCTAATGCTATCTGACAACATATGCTATCTTTCTCTTTCGTCTGGAATCCATGATAAAACAAAAACTTGCCTCGATTTTCCCACGCCGCTTTCTCCGATTATTAAGATTTTCAGAGTCGTTATCACGTCGTCGTCCATGCTGTGGCTGTTTACGGAAGGTTTCTCTCGCCTTCTTCTGCTGTGCTGGAACTTCCGCCTGGGACGTGACGTCACGGCGGTGTGTTGATTCGTTGTCTGTGCAACAGGCCGAAACGTACGACAGTTTGTCAATACGTCATTTTTATTTCTATACACATCACGTCATTGTAGTGATAAACGGACATATCTTCTTTATTTTGAGCTTTAATCTTTGATCTAATTTGCCGGTATGCATAACCAAATAGAATTTATGTGTGTACTGAATGAAACGTGTTTTAACTCAAAGTTTCAGGAATTGTTTAAAAAAAATACCCAGAATTGGATATAAAACACATACAATTTCAACTTGAAAGTTCCATGATTTTTTTTTGCTCAGTTGTTTTCATTTAACAATGTATATAACATTAATTAATAATAATATGATAATTCATATTAATTCATATTAATTAAATTTCGGTCATTCATTTCATCTAATTTAAATTTCATTTAAATTAAAACCCATATAATTTTCTATTTGATTTAGCAATTATTACATGTATATTGTCTGTAAGGTGTATTTGAGTCGAGTGCTTAGAAAGGCGCCACTAAATAAAATGTATTATTATTATTATTATTATTATTATTATTATTATTATTATTATTATTATTATTATTATTATATAAAAAATTCCTCTCAAACGTTAAACACATTGTGTCTGTGTTGATTGGTGGCGAGTAGGGGCAGTGTTCTTCTCAGAGCTTGGGGTCAAATGACAGGGCTGGTGACTGCTGGATTGTTGGAGATAATTGCAGGTTTGGTGTGGGATCAGTGCTCCACTGCTTCACAAAAGTGTTTCCTCTTCGAAGATCTAAATGCCCCATGATGTGTTTGAGAGGTAATTATATGGTTAGTAAGATGAAGAAGGCAAGGCTTAAAGAGATTCTGTATGTCCGGACACTGTCTTTATTGTTCAAATGTAAGAGTAGTAATCAAACCTGGTATTATTTAGTTCAGGAACAAACTCTCACACTCACACACACACACACCCACACACACACACACACACACACACACACACACACACACACTCTCTCTCTCTCTCTCTCTCTCTCTCTCTCTCTCACTTGCATTTTTATCATAGTGGGGCCCCACAGTTGACTTACTGGACATGCAATACAAAACGTTTATCTTACTGTAACGCGAAGCATAAAAATATTCCCTTCCCCACCTTCTTTACTCTAACCTTCACAAAAACTCAGTTATAACCTCTGCCTTAAAATACATCTTGACCCTCAAAAAGATTTTCAAAGTTGTGGGGCCTTAGACAAAGACACAACAAGTACACAACGGGGCCCCACTTGTGCTAAAAACCAGCATTCTGAGCCCAATTTTGTGCTAAATGCATCGAGACACACACACACACACACACACACACACAGCACAGCACACAGCACACAAACGTGCAACCTTTCAGACAGGACACATTCTTTATTCACTTATTTTATACAAACAAAAATCACAAGCGACAAGCCTTATATTAAACTATACATTGTTGGTCCATTTGATCAATAAAGCCTCGAGCTCAATAAAGCATCCACCTGAGATGACACGCCCACATTATTTGAAGCGTGAAAACGGTAAACACCGTCTCGAGAGTCTCAGTCTGCAGTGTCAGTGTCCGTCATGGGTTCCTGGGTCATGGACTGTGTGGAGAAGCCCATCCGAGCGCGTTTCTTCTGCCTCGGGAAGTTCATCGGAGCACACCCGTGGTACTTTGTGGTAATCCCTCTGGTGGCATCTGCGGCTCTGGGAGGAGGATTCTACTTTCTCAACGACTTGAAGCGCAACAACATCGCCGAGCAGTTCACACCGAAGAACGGCCGCGCAAAGTCGGAGAGGCGCTTCATCCAAGAGACGTTCCCGGAGGATGAGGAGCAGTTTTCCGCGATGAGGCTGAGCACTGACGGATCTTTCGCTGCTCTGATCTTCTCCAGCGACACCAACGTGCTGGGCTCGGCCGCGTTAGGTGAAGTGATGAGGATGGACAGCGAGGTCAGAGCAATCACGACCAAGGAGGGCGCGCAGACGGTGCGATTCGAGGATGTTTGCGCGCGGACAAACGGGACCTGCAGCTCCAGCCCAGTTCTTGGGATGTTAAACTACAATGTGTCCCGTGTTGGTTCCGTGAACATCACGTATCCTGAGCACTGCGTGTCTGAGTTCAACTGCATCCACATGGGGAGCGTGATGGGGGATGTGGAGATGGACCACGGCGGTGCTGTTCGACTAGCAAAAGCCATTAAAGTCTTCTATTACCTGGACGAACGCAATCAAACTCTGGGAGACGTGTGGCTCGACGAGTTTCAGAAGCTGCTCTCTAATATGACAACTACTTTTACAAACGTATGTGACTGCATCAATATCTCAAAGTGTGTTTTTTTGATTGCTGTTCTTCCCCCAGATTTCCTACTTCACATCAGCATCGAGACAAGAAGAGTTTGAGAAGAGCACAGGATCGGTCACAACACTTTTTGCTCTTACATATGTTCTTGCCATCTCATTTTCAACCATATCTTGCTTGAGGTTTGTAGAACCAGGACTTGGATGTTGCACGCCTGTAAACAGGAGAGAAACGTTCAGAAACGAGAGAAACGAAACAGGAGAGTCTATTCTGTGATAGGTTGGATGGCGTGAGGAACAAGGTCTGGGTGGCCTTCCTGGGCGTCTGTTCCACAGCTCTGGCCGTGCTGGGCAGCTTCGGTTTGCTGTTACTGCTGAAGGTGCCGTTTGTCATCACTGCCGCATCTTCCCCGTTCCTGATTCTTGGTGAGAGAAAACCACATCATGATGTAATGATACATTTAATTTCAGGGGTGTAAAGTACAGTCCTTGGACTTTGCTACTTGTCTTTTGTGTAGTAGTAGTTTTTGGCCACTTTGTACTGAGGATCAAAATTACAAGCAACTTTTACTCTCGTCTACATTTTACTCTCGACTACATTTACATTTTTACTTTTTCTTGACTACATTTTTGATTGAGCATCTCTGTACTCTTTACTCTACTAAATTTGAATGGACACTTAACTGTTACTTGTTATACTTTTGTGATTGTGCGTGACAAGTCGGCATCTTTTTCTATCGCAACCTATTCTTAGGCAGATGAGGCGAGATATTACCATCTGCAGAATGCTGGTATTTATCATGTGAGCTAAATCATGTGATAGTGAAATAGCGGTTCTACTTTTTTTGCTCAATTGAGTTTAATTTTTTGTTCTGCCATTTGAAAACACTGAGATGATAAATTGCATTTCTATATTAGGAAATAAAACTCTCATAAAGAGTTTCTTGTTTTTCACATGTCTTGGTGTTTTATGACTTATGAGCCTAAATTCAGTATGAGTAAAATACTCAAAGTTCTTTTAAAATTGGATACTCACGTCTTCTTGAAATTGGTGGCTTGTAACTCATAATGGAGTTGGTTTTACATTAAGGTATCTGTACTTTTACTCAAGTATGGTCAGTCCTCTTCAAACCAATGTTTGATTTACAAAAAAATGTAGCCATTACTTTACTTGATTTTCATAATTAACATACAATAGTCAAAAATCTGAAACTATTGCTTTTGTAAAGCAGCCCATTGTATTTATGCTATATGAATCTAAGAGCTCTCCTGTTTCTGTTGAGTAATAAATAATTGCAATATTTGTACCAGAAAGAAACAGAAATATAAGGTAAAGATACAGAAAATATATGAAGTGTAACAAAATGCAGTATAAGACATTTAATGATAGTACCAGACTACTGTTCTGTCTGAAAAGCGGTTCACAAGGCCTCATCCGAATCACATTTAGGACCTTGTTCTGCAATGTTCTATGGAGATGGACTTTATTTTGCAATTATTTGTCCCAAAAACCAAAACAATGGACTTTCAAAACCATGGATTTAGCTCCATTTAACATAGCTTAATGTTTTTGACTGAAAAGGAATGAGAATCTTCAATCAGCTCTTGATTTGTGACGCAAACCAACATATAAGCAGCGCTTAACTGAATGTCCTGAACAATATGATAATTAAAAAAAAACTCATCAACTTGCTGCAATTATCTCAAACAGTCTGGCATTCTTCTGATTAACTGTTTTTCTTTTAGGAATCGGACTGGACGACATGTTCATCATGATCTCCAGTTGGCAGCGTACGAGCGTTCAAGACAAAGTGCCTGACCGCATGGCTGAAACATACAGAGAGGCGGCGATATCCATCACTATCACCAGCGTGACAGACGTGTTGGCCTTCTACCTCAGCTTCAGCAACCCCTTCGGCTCGGTCCAGTCCTTCTGTTTCTACAGCGGAACCGCCGTCTTGTTCTGCTACATCTACAACATCACTTTCTTTGGAGCATGTCTGGCTCTGAATGGTAGAAGAGAAGAAGAAAACCGGCACTGCTTGACTTGCATGAAGGTTCCAGAAGAGAGTTCCTCGGGACAAGGGAAGGCCTACACCCTCTGCTGTGTCGGTGGAGCTTTTGATCCCACCACTAAAACCGAGGAAGAGCATCCAGTCACTCTGTTCTTCAAGAAGTACTACGGACCAATCCTGATAAGCCCATGGACTAAAAGACTAGTAATGTTCCTTTACGTCACCTACGTGGCCATCAGTGTGTACGGGTGCTTGAGATTGAAAGAAGGCATCGATCTAAAAAACCTGGCCCTTGATACGTCCTACGTAGTCCAGTACTATGAGGACCAGCAGCGATACTTCAGCTATTACGGTCCACATGTGATGGTAGCCATTAACCAATCCCTTCCGTATTGGGAGAAGAACGCACGGGATCAGCTTGAGTCGTGTATTGACCAATTTCAGGACTTGGGCTTCACTCTATCCACATCTTGGCTTCATTCTTACGAACGTTTTTCGGAAAATCACGATTACAACATCAGCTCAGAGAAAACCTTCTCAAAGCACCTGCCTCAGTTTCTAGACCAGAATCCGATTCTCAGACGGGATGTGAACGTTACAAAGGACGGCCGCGTCGCAGCATCACGTCTCTTTCTTCAGACAGTAGTGGAGAACTACACAGACAAAAGTTTGTTATCGTTGTCACGGACGTCTGCGGAGCGATGTCTGTGCCCACTGGTGGTGTACCACCCTGCCTTTGTGTACTACGACCAGTACAGCGTCATCGGGTCCGTCACTCTCCAGACGGTGGCAGTGGCCACTGCGGTGATGCTGCTGGTCTCACTGCTGCTCATTCCCAACCTGCTCTGTGCTCTGTGCGTGGCCTTCGCCATCGTGTCCGTGGTTCTGGGAGTGAGCGGCTCCATGGCGCTGCTGAACATCAACCTGGACTCCATCTCCATGATCAACCTAGTGATCAGCATTGGCTTCTCCGTGGACTTCTCTGCTCACATCTCCTACATGTTTGTGTCCAGTAGCCGGCCGGATGTGGACGGGCGAGTGGTGGAGGCCCTGACCGCTCTGGGTTTCCCTGTTCTTCAGGGGGCTTTCTCCACATTGGTGGGGGTCGTGGTTCTGTCAGTTTCTGGCAGCTATATTTTCAGGACGCTCTTTACTATCGTGTTTCTTGTCATCACATTCGGACTTCTACACGCCATTGTCTTTATTCCTGTCTTTCTAACCTTTTCTGGATTTTGCTACAAGAAAGAGTGATTTTTGTAGAAACATGGGCGGCAGGAGAAATGTGTTTTAAATGGGACTCTCTTTTGTGAGTGACCTGGAGACATTGACTGATGAACTGATGGTTTATATATCCACTGGTTGACAAAATGCCCACATCAGTGATCAGTCATGCAATATTTAGTTTATAAATACTGTATTTACTGTTACTACTGCTGTAAACAGGTTCATATGCTTGTGCTAAAGTGGGGGACGTCCATGAAGTTGGCGCCTCATTAAAATAAAATCATTTCAAACTCACACCATTTGTTTGTCCCGTTTATTCGTTTTTAAGATTTAAGCACTTTTTTTTTTTAAACAATGACATCATCTTCCATCCCACTAACACACAAAGTATCGAAAACAGTCTAACACGTTTACAGTAAGCATATAAATTCATCAAAACTATTAAGCCAGTACCATCTGAATTTAGCCCCATTTTTGTCTTGGATTATTAAGTGAATACACAATGCAAATTATATTGTTGTTTTCCAAGTATTTTTTATGCAAATTAGTGCGCATTAAGTGCGCTTGCAAATGAGAATCGATTTGGTTTGCTTTTGTGTATTTGTCTTTCTTTTGCGCTTGTCATGACATACGTACATACCGGTATATACACATATAGCGGCATTTAAATATATTTATTTATATTTATGTATATAAATAGAAAGAGGGGGCTGTATTCATGTGTATTGATACTGTCATTAATATATAAATACATTTTTTGTAAATGTGCTCTTCGGGACTCTAAAAGTCACTGTAATATAGATTCAAATGATCAATTGAATGCTGTAAATTTGTAACCCATGTTAACGTAAAAGATTTACAATGTAATTTGTCATTATACAAAGGAATATACAAAACATATGTAAACTGTAAATTAAAATAAGGTCTGTTTAAATATTTAATACAGTAAACATTTTATTATTTCATTGTTGTTATTATTTTACTTTATAAACTTACAATAAGCTACAAAACCCAGCAAAACATGATTTATTAAAGCATTACCTCTCATCAACTAATGAACTAATGCAAATTCTGTCTGCTTCGTCAGTGGTTTTGGATTTGCATAATGTCCACAAGTGTATAAGTCTCAACCTGTTCTCAGTCATCCCTGAACAAGATCCACCAGCCGCCGCCGTGATGAAGACTCTTGCCGTGCTTGTCGGGATTTTCCTTTCAGCAGCGGCTAATACAAGTAGCCAGAACAGAATCCACATATATATGGACACTCAAATGATCTGGTCTGATGCTCAATCGTACTGCAGACAAAACTATCGCGACCTTTCTACCATCACTAGTCTTGATGAACAAAACATGTTAAAAGCCGCAGCAGGAGGAAACTTCTCATCTGCTTGGATTGGTTTGTACAGAAAGAATGGAAGTCATTATTCAAGTTCCTTTTCAAACTGGCTGTGGTCCGATGGAAGTTATTTTAAGTATAATATTTTGGGCAATGACAATGGAAACAATTATGACTGTGTGTTTGCTATGCCGTATTCATGGCAAGATGATCCATGCCAAACTAAGAGGCCGTTCTTCTGCTATATCAACTTTAACTTGATTGTCCCTCCATCGACGATGACTTGGCAAGATGCGCTCATGTACTGTCGGTCAAATTACATCGATCTGGGCGCCGCTGTGTCACAGGATCAACTGAACCAATTTGACGCCACCATCAATAATTCCAAAGCCGATGTGGTCTGGGTGGGCCTGCGGTTCCTGGCGGGAGAATGGCTCTGGGTGAGCAAGATCTTCCAGGGTAGTACGGTCCCAGGTTCTTTACCTTCGTGCCCCGTAGAGCCAAACCGGTGCGGCGTTTACAACAAAAACACAGCTCAGTGGGAAACTAGAGACTGTGACGCCACGCTTAACTTCATCTGCTACTAATGTGAGTAACAAACTTTACATTTGTAATACACCAGACTCTGGTATGGAAGCTACTTTCGTCACAAATAAAAGATGTGTGTTTTTTTTTCTCAGGATTTAAATATATAAAACACTTTTATCTCAAAATTAGATTGAAAAAAATAATCTTCTGTGGGGAAAATGGCTTCCTTAAACACACCATAGAATTTCTGTTCAAATTTAAAAGACTTCTGTAAATAATGTTATTTTTTGTGATTAGGTGGATGACGTCAGACCAAGTTCACCGGGTTCACTGGGTTTGAATTCCACTGCAAATTTCTACTTTACACCTTTTTAAGATTTTAATGTCAATAAAAATTTCACCCTGTCTGCTTTGAAGCACCAAAGATAAAATTAATATTTCATTTATTTTATTCGTGGATTATGGATGTAGATCTGACCTGTAGTTCTGTTTTAGATTTTTTTTCTTTGACATCTCCACTATCTTTGTGTCTGTTTTATACTCTGATGATTTTTCACTGTTTCTAGACATATAGTCAACTTTGAGTCCCTTTTTGTTTGCTATGCTGATGGACAGGTTGACAAATAAGGTCAGACAGAAATCTCCCTGGACAATGATGTTTGCAGATGACAATGTAATTTGCAACGAGAGTAGAGAGCAGATGGAGGAAGAGCTAGAGAGGTGGAGGTTTCCTCTGGAAAAAAGAGGCATGAAAGTCAGTCGTAGTAAGACAGAATACATGTGTATAAATGAGAGGGGGCAGGGTGGAGGAGTGAAGTTACAGGGGCTGGGGTCAGGGTGGAAGATACTCAGGATAGAATGAGTGTGACTGTGACGCGGTGGCGACCCCTGATAAGGCAAAAGCCAAAAAAGAAGTAGTAGTAGTAGTAGCTAGACATATAGTCAAGATATTACTGCCTTAAACTCAAATTTACTCTCCTTTCTGTTATTCTCTCAAAGTAGAGAGTTACTATAAATGATAAAATGTACTTTTACTGAATTGTCTTTGACTTTGAATTGCTGTAAAAAAATAATAATAAAAAAGAGAAATGTCTTTCTGCAGTCAATTATGCCACTAAATGTGGCAAATCTGCAATATTTACAATCACATAATCATCCAAAATGGCAAGATTCACCCAATATGAAATGTTCAATATAAAAAGAAACGATTACAAAATATTGTGAGAAAACATGATTTCTGTGAATTTTGCAAAATAATAATTTTAAAAGCTTGATCAGATTCAATGTTTTATCACCTCTAACTGTTTATATTTCATATGGGATTAACATTTGGAATTACCTATAATTCTGAAAAATAATTTTAGTTGTTACCTCATGGTCCTTGCTGTAAAGTGCAGTCTACCCACAGTGTACACACAAAATTATCAGGTTCAGCCAGAAAACAAATTTCTTTCAGGCAAAAATGAGATACTGTATAATACATGAAAATGAGATTCCTGGCATATGTGGCTTAGTCCTTTAGTTGAACACAATACATAAAAATCAGACATTACTTGTAACATTCATTCTAAATAAGAAGCTACTAGCTCAGTAGTAGAATTATCATCATTTGGAAAAACCTTGCAATCTCAAACATCAGCATATTTAACAATATGGCCAATAAACTAAACAAAGGTTAGTAAGGCACACAAAATGTTGGGGTAGATCAATCTGGTTGCAGGACCAACTACCACTAGTGTGTGTCCTCTTAAAGTGGGTTTAAAGTTGCTTTACACATCAATGCAGAGCGCAGATTCCGAGATAAGGTCCAGTTATGATTTACACTTGGCCACTCTCCCTTGGTTGCCTTTCCTTTTTCCTATTGATGTATGAATTTCAGATATTAGATCAATCTTATCAATCAACCTGCAGAGGGCAGTATATGCACATGGAAAATAGAGATAATTTCACGTGGAATTAAACGCTTTCAGCAGCCAACTCAGCCCAGGGTGGGAAGAGATCAAGCTCAGTCTGGTCCCACCGAAGTGACTCCGCCCCCAAGGCCTTGTGGACCCTAAATGAGAGACTCAAGCTCCCTGGCATATCTAACTGGGTGAGTGTCCTTGCTCTTATTCACAGACTCCATTTACCATGATCCTTTATGTTTTCACATGTGCATTGTGATTGTGTCAGTTTTCCTCGTATAATAATGTATTGTGTATTTATACCGCAGTGTTTGTTTCATTTTTAATTGCTGAGGCATTTAATTACAATTCACATTTTATTAAACCAAGTTTTTGTGTTAACTCAACATTTCTCGTCTTGTCTTGACGGACAATCAACTCGTTTTACTACTTTAGTGATTGTTTCTAGAGTCGTCCCGGTCTCATCTTTGCATTTATTTAAAATAGGTTAATGCTTGAATACAATTCAAACAAAAGTGAGTCTGTTGTTTGAAAAGCAGCATTGCGGGTTTAAAATCATTCTTAAAAATGTGTCTTTTCACCAACAATTCTGTTCAATAAAAGAAATGTGTGATCAAATAAGTTCTTAGTTCTTGTTCAAAGTCAAATTCAATGAAACTTTATCATGGGATTTTAAAATTAATTCTGGTTAAGTACTTTAATAAATAACACTATTAAAATGTAATTCAGTTACTAATAATTATATGTATTTCTGTAAGTAATTTTGACCATGGTCATTTATTGTGATATAACGAAGTAGAAATGTTTTTAGTGTGAATATGGTACTTATACTTGTAGAAAATACACAATAAATAAGGTAAAGTATGTAAGCCTGTTGAGGCTGTAAAAAACTAGAAAATTGAATCATCCGGTTAGTATTTTAACATTTTTTAAATGAAAATGATTCAGAAATCAAATTCCTCTTGTATTGATTTATGGATCATCAAATTATTGAATACCCGTATTTCAAACTTTAGATGTTTTTCAATGTTTTACCTGTCTTGAGCACTTATCAGTAATTTAATTTATTCAAGAACTTAGACTGACAGATATATTTGCATTCCTTTTAAAACAATTTAAATACTGCTTTTGTTAAAATAACATGTGGTACATTTCCATATTATTCAGAAAATCTGTCTGTCTGTCTGTCTGTCTGTCTGTCTAAACAAAGCTAATGTTCAGTTTGATGAAATTCGAAGTCACTAATACAAAATCAGTTGTATGAATTCAACAATAGAACATAACTAAGTGGGGAAAAAAACGCAAAAAAAAAAAGCATAAAAAAACATAAAATCTGAAGCCTAAAAGAAAAGTTTCAAACGAAAACGTGAAGATTGCGAGCGAAAAATAAAAAAACAAAGGTAAATGTGAAGCATTTGATATTAAACGTAGTATACGTATACGATAGTATACGTTTGATATTTTTGGAACTAATCTGATTCCATAGTACAGACTTAATTCTGCTTGAATCTGTTCCTAGATGTTTCCTTACTTTTGTTTGCATGGATTTAAATGGTTTAATGCTTGAATAATATCTATACAAATTTGTCTATTTTATTTAAAAACTGTTGGTGATTCTGTAAAATTGCATGAAATCTGATCAGATTTAACATCAGACATTCTGTTTTGTAGTATAATAGTGTATTTTTTTATACTACAAAAAAATGTTAGTTTTGTAGAATAAAAGTGTATACATTTTAGTTGTGCTTTTAAATGTAAAATGTTTACACTTGTTTTCGGTCTTTGCAGTTGAACATCTTATATCTCATATATATTGAATTTCTAATATTTGAGTAATACGAATTATCCAATGTTATCTTTTGTTAGCACTGAGAATTTGTGGCAAGCATGTTGACAAAAATGCTTACTATAACAAGTGTATCAAAAAGAGGCTTTGATACAGTATTTTTAAAGGACGAAGTAAGATTTAGTTTAATTAGACTTTAGATGCTCATTTAGCATTAATGCCTCACACACACACACACACACACACACACACACACACACACACACACACACACACACACACACAGACACATTACTGACATTACGTTATTATTGAGTAAAAAAAAAAGTCTTTATATATTAAACGGAAAATTAAAATTAAAATACTCTTTTTACTCTAGGTTTAAAAAAAAATTTATATTTAAAACTCAGTAGGCTGTTCTCCATGATGAAGTAGTGGCAAGATTCTGCCGATTTACATGCGCTTTGAATGAGCTTAGTTTTGAACTGGATCTTCTGAAGACTGATGTGTAGTTCACAGCAGACATACTGAGAGATTACAGACTTTCTGAAGAGAACCCCTTGAGAAGCCATTACAACAACATTCCTTCATAGAAACAATGGAAAAGCTCGTTTTTCTTCAAATGATCCTTGGGTTGACAGGAGATGTACCATTGACTATGATTTCATCGTTTGATTCTCCAGACAGTGTGAGACTCCATGTCTACGTGCAAAACAAGTTGAACTGGAGCCAGGCGCAGTCGTATTGCAGACAAAATTACATCGACCTTTCAACCTATTGCAGTGATGCAGAAAAACAATTAATTGAAAAATTTGTGCCTGATGACTGTCATGCTTGGATTGGATTGTACCCGAATAGCTCAAATCAGTACGTCTGGTCTGATGGGCTTTTATGTCAAGCAACGTCTTTGGACTCTGGATACTGTGGATTGATTAATGCTGACGGATTGTCTGGTAATAACTGTGGGTGGACATACAACTTCGTTTGCTATGAGTCTTTACAAAAGGTGACTTGGGAAGAGGCTTTGGATTTTTGCCGGAACAACAGTGCTGATCTGGCCGGCAGTGAAGGTCTGTCACAGGTTCTGAATCAAGTAGCAGGGGCCGAGTATGTATGGGTGGGTCTGCGGTTCTTTGCTGGACAGTGGTACTGGTTAAACACTGAAACTGAAGAGTCACTGCCAGACTGTCCAGTCACGCCGTACCTATGTGGAGCCTACAATGTGAATCAAAGTACACTCGAGAACAGAGATTGTGAAGAGGAGAACGTCTTCTTCTGTGGCTAGGTTTAAAAAAAGAGCAACTTTATTTGGATTTGTTATTTATATTGAACTCTCTACGAAAAAACGAGAAAGCTTTCATGGTTCATTCTTTAAAGATGCTAATTATAACTCAGTCCAACCGAGTTCAGCTTGTTGCCGACTGAAGACAAATATGTAAACTGAAAATGTCAAGAAGCTTATTTTATTTTTAATTTAAATTAGAACGGGACATATTCAGAGCATATTTAATTAGCATGGTTGTTAAATTGTCTTTTAAAGTTTTACTTTAAAACATAAAAGTGCAAGTTACAAAAATCCCTAGTATGTAGAAACCAGGATCTGTGTATCCTAGCTATACCATTTCAGTTAGTTGATGTGCAATCATTTTTTTGAAACATTTTCTTTACATACTTTACAACTACTATAATCATGAAAATAATAAAAAAAAAATCATACATCAAAATCACAATGATTATTAATATTTAAATAATATTAATAATCAATATTAATATCAATATTTTGTTCTGATGTACTTTGCTTTTGGATTTCTTATACTATGATATCTGGTGAAAAAGGTTCTGTAGTACCTGTAGAAATGTAATTGACAAGATAAATGGTGACAAGTTGCTATATTAACCTCAGTTATCAACTTGTTGTTGCTATTATCACTGGAAATAAAGTGGCATGTACAGAAGAAAACCATATTCTTTTTCATTTAAGCATGTACTGACGCAGTGCAGGGAAGCCACAGTGCTTAGTAAAATACATTTACTACATAAATGTACATATAACGAACTCGGTGAAACACGATTAATGTTAATGACAGACAGGGGATAATACACAGGTGACAAACCTGTGTATTAAACAATGAAACAATGAAACACATCATGACATAACCAGGAAGAGACAAACAACAAGAATCCTGGCATTTGTAGTCCATAACCAGTGCATGAATCGTGACAGTACTTGGATGAAACAGAAAGCATGTGATGTGACATCAAAGTAAAAAATATCGTGTTAATATACGAGCATGCATTTCAGGGTTATTTTACCCGTAACAATTTGCCTGTATCATGTTTACACACACTATTATATTTTTAATTGCATACACAGCCACCATTTAAATTAATTGTTCCCTTTCAGTTTGCCGATTACTGTAGTTCAATATGTTTACACAAGGAGGCATCATCGGGGAATATTTTAGAATATTTTATTCAGGTTTTTGCAAACAGGCTGCGCTTTACCTGAACGTCAAACCACCACAAGCTACTACAAAGTTTCAGATGAAGTTTGACTCAGATTGATTCATGTTTAAGACGAGAGTAGTCTAACAAAGACTGTGAAGAAGACAGAATAAAAATGCAAATGGTGTGTATGAGTGTAGGTGAGCAGCTTTATGAGCCATAGTTAAAGAAGCAGTAAAACAGAGAAGCAGAGATCATGAGCCGCGTCATAGCGAGTCAAGGACAAATCCATCATGGGCATTTCTGTCTTTCAAGGCTTTTGTAGATGTATCATTTCTATTGGACTTTTGTCCCTCTCTGTTGGTGGAAACAGGAATGGTGAGTTGCATTTATATGTGACATTCAATGACGTTACTTTTGCTTGTACGCTACGTTACGTAACACTGTAAAAACTGAAATAATGTACGTTAGATTCGAAGTTGTTGAAAAGATTTAAAGTTTTTCGATTTGTTTAGGGACCGAATTCATAAAATGTTATAAATAGTCAATAAACGTCTGTTAGTCACGTGAATGCATGTGTTTACATATAAAGGTTTAATTTTTATCGTACCATATGCAGATAATTGCACTTTTGCCCAATTTCTTTTGTTGATTCTCAATATGTTAAAAAACATCTCAATATGTTTTTAGGTTCAGATCTGCACTGTGTGTCCTCCATTAAAGTTTCTCGGAGCAGCACATTTAGAGCTTCAGTTGGAGCAGTTTTACATATCAACTGTCCTGTATTTATTGATCTCAGTAAATGTCAGAAAAGACCAAACGTTGTATGGTGCAAAATCTATAGAGAACACTGTGAAGCTTTAAATATTTCAAATTACATCAAAATTGAGTGGAAAGACTCGACAGATCATGAAAGAACGTCAACTCTGATCTTCCTGAATCTTTCAATGGGAGATGCAGGTATATACAGATGTAAAACAGAAATCTCTGTAGGCCACAATATCAACGTCACTGTGAGCGGTAAGTCACTATATCTCAGAATTCTTTGTTTGTGAGCGTTAAATATTACCATTTAAAGATGTTGACCATGTTTTACAGATCTAAAACAGCATAAAGCTTCACACAATCTGAGTGACGCAGGTAAAGATCACGCGGTGTTTTCACTTCATCTGCTTGTTTTCACTTCTGTTTTAACAGATGATGCTTGTCATGTTCAGAAAATACAGGTTCAGAAGAAGACCAACTTTGGCCATGGATTTGGCCGTATTTCTACATCGCCATTGGAACCGTGGCGCTGCTGATCACAGTAGTCGCTATAACATTGCTGATCATTAAAAGCCAATGTGAGAACATATAAACCTGAGAGATGGAGTAAGATGTTCTACTAAATGTCTTTTACACGTTAGACTAATCTTCTTATTGTTGCATAGGCGTCAGATCCTTCAGGACAACTACCAATATTACAAATAAAATCCAGGTATACTCTCTCTTCTAACCACAACCATTGCATTTTGATTCATTTGTATTTGAATTTCACAGTATATGGAAACTCAGAAAAGAGATCTGCCTTCACCTCGTCTTCATTACAACTCACCAGAACAACCATCTTCTTCTCCATGCATCTCTGAATCTCCTGTCATCCACACATGTCACAAAACACCGGTGGATGAGATTGTTGTATATGTTTCTTTAAATCACCAGCCTGTGGCAAGAGGCCCGAGAAGAAAGGTGAAGGAAGAGTTGACAACGTCAGAATATGCGGCAATTAAATTCAAATGAGTAAAGATACTAAATTTTTATTTTATTAAATAACTAAACATATTTACTTAGATGACTCTAAAGATGAAAAATAATGACTAACAGGCCATTTTAAGCAAGTTTAAGTTCTAATATGGTTGCTGTGAGCTTCAGGCTCAAGATCTATTTTGTATTCTACAAACATTCCGGGAATGTAAAACTCAGAGCATCTCTAAAGTGAATTACTGTACACGGAGATTATTGTGACCACATTGGTTGAATCAATTTATGGAGGGGTGGAGAAGATTTTGCTCAATTCATTTTTCAAGTATTTCATCCCACTTTAGTACTGTTGCAAAAACAAATCATGAAAACGAATGCAACAGTTATTTTAACATTCAATAAAGTGTCATAAAAAAATCACGAGACTTGTATAAAGATTTATTTTAAGAATTTTAATTATCAAAAATAATTAAACATATTATTCACTTATTAATTTTGAGCCATTATGGTCAATTTGTAAATCTCAATATCAACAAGTTAAAAATTTAAGATATTTAATTCAAAATCCAAAAATGATGGCTTACATTTAAATTGTAACGGTCATGTATACACATACGTACATTATCATTACAATTATTAGAAAATACATTTCTAACTAATACATTAAATTGCCTACTAAATCATAGTGAGTGATTTTTTGCTTTGTTTATAAAATTGCATCTTTTACGAATATTTGTCCATCTTTTTCATCTGTAATGTTTTTAAAGAGCACCTTCCAGTGTAAATATGCATTTTCCTTTCTTTAAAAGTATCTACACTATAGATGAACAAAAAAAACCCTACAAAAACAGAAATGTGAAAACATTTCCTGTGGTGGTGGGTGTGAGACGGCTTGTATTTTATCATACTTGGTGGTGGGCTTACAGAACACACTCGGCACAAACACCATCTCACAACCTCCAAACCAAAAAAATTCCCTGAAAAATCAATGGAAACAATGTTATACAGAACTAATAATGCTCGATTTGCTCCCTTACAGTTTACGTTAATTAATTAAATGGATGCTTCAAAGTAAATTTGAAATAAGGATTCAATCTACATTTGAAATTACACAACATGAGTCACTGGTGTATTGTGTGCATTCACATGTTTAAACAACTTTAAATTTGTGTTAATGATAGAGTCCATCTCCCTGGTACTAATTAAAATTTCAAAGTAGCAAACCAGTGTTTTTATTGTCATTTTTGATAAATAATGCACACAGGACAACCAAACTATGTAGAAACTACAAAACCATCAATCATATTTTAAAAATCACACAGGACAACCAAACTATACAGAAACTACAAAACCATCAATCGTATTTATACGATATAAAAACCACTATAAGTGATAAGTCAGAGAGATTATAGTACAACAGTCTGAGGCGTAGATCATTAAACGTGATAAAAGGTTAAATGGAATCAGTAGGACAAAAGAGCTGTACAACATCAGCGAATTGGGTTTGATCTGTTCCATCTGTTCCACTGTGGAAGGAAAACTCAATGTGGTTTGATTGACACAACAACATTCCAAAGAAGAGAGTGAGTACAGGTCAGCGTTCTGTGTGCTACTCATCAGAGAAGAAGCTTGTCTTCTTCCGGCTGGAGGACAGATGCTGCCTCAAGTGAACAAGTTCAAGTATTTTTAAGGATCTTCTAGGTTGAAAATGAATAATTAATTTGGCCAAAACCAAAAATGGATCTACCGTACACTGTACTTTTGGCCGAAACCTATTTCATTATTCATATGAAAAAAAATGAGTTTTGGCGCTGACCGAATGTCAACCAGAAAATTTAAGAAGACATTTGGCTGAAGCCAAAAAGAGCCAAATGGTCATCTAAGTGAGTTTTGGGACAGAAGCTGAAATTTGATTGCACTCAGAAAGTCTTATGTTTCAGGATCTTATGTTTCAGGATCTGTGGTGGAGAATAGTATCAATTTATTAATCAGTTCTAATCCACACATTTTGTTATGAGCTTTGGGTCATGACCAAAACTATGAGGTCGGACTAAGTAGCTTTTTTTTCAAATGGTGGTCCAGATTGTACGAGGAGCTCAGTGACTTTGGAGGAGGCTAAATTGGAACCACTGCTCATTCATACTGAGAAGACTCAACCGAGGTGGCTTGAGAATCTTTTTCAGATGCCTCCATAAGAAATCTAAAGAGAGGTCACCGCCAGAAGGAGGTCTGAAGGAAGACAACTAGAAGGGCATTTTGCTTTGGTGTTCCCGGAAGATTCAGAGGAAGTTGGGAAACACTGTTCAAGCTACTTCCCCTGTGTTCCAGAGAGGCATAATTGCCCAAAGAGGCATAATGACCCAGAAGCTGATTTTGTGATTTACTGTATATCTTTTTGAAACGTTTTTATATTTTTTTCAAATCTAATATCTTTATAAAAAATCTTTTTTTAATTATAAAAGAGCGTTTCCTGAGAACTGCAGTTGTGAATGATGTTTGTTGTCGCAACACAATCTGACAGAGTAAAGAGATGACAGACCATTGGCTGGAGGAAATTAGAGGGTGTACCCTGTTGAGTGCATATTAAATCAGATACGTGGACCATTAAAGAACTCGGAGGCGATTCAGGGGTCTTGAGTGTTTGATCAAACCTGTGAAGTTACAGAATACAACAAAAATGATTACGGGAAACTGTGTGAATCTGATCTTACTCGTCACACTCGTGCACTTGACGCATCGCTCAAACGGAAGCAGAAATGGTGAGTATTAAGCAGCATAAGTCTACTTTATTGAAGTGCACTAATATTATTTTGATTTTAACTTTTGCTGTGTTTTTAGGTTCAGATCAGCACTGTGTGTCCTCCGTTACAGTTTCTCGGAGCAGCACATTTAGAGCTTCAGTTGGAGCAGTTTTACATATCAACTGTCCTGTATTTATTGATCCCAGTAAATGCCAGAAAAGAACAAACGTTGTATGGTGCAAAATCTATAGAGAACACTGTGAAGCTTTAAATATTTCAAATTACATCAAAATTGAGTGGAAAGACTCGACAGAACATGAAAGAACGTCTGAATCTTTCAATGGGAGATGCAGGTATATACAGATGTAAAACAGAAATCTCTGTAGGCCACAATATCAACGTCACTGTGAGCGGTAAGTCACTATATCCCAGAATTCTTGTTTGTGAGTGTTAAATATTACTATTTAAAGATGTTTACAATGTTTTACAGATCTAAAACAGCACAAAGCTTCACACAATGTGAGTGACGCAGGTAAGATCAGGCGGCACATCTGCTGGTTTTGCCTTTTGAGAGTGACGTTTAACACTGGATGGTTGATCATGTCCAGATAATATAAGTCCAGAAGAAGACCACCTGCCATATATCTACATCTGCTTTGTAACCGTGGCGCTGCTGATCACAGTAGTCGCTGTAACATTGCTGATCATTTATCATAAAAGTAAGTAAATAATAAACCATAAAAAGTTTGATAAGCTTTTATAAATGTATTATTAAATGTGTTCTTTTTGAACAGTTGAACCCAAAACAAACTATTACTGCTCAGAAACAAGATCTAACCACCAGGTAAACCTCTTTTTTATATAATAATAAGAATTTAATTATCATACAAATTAAATATTTATGTTGTATCACCTATTCACAAATATTATGCAATAGAAATTATTCTAGCCCTAATAGTAGTATTATTTGTAGTGTGTGTGTGTGTGTGTGTGTGTGTGTGTGTGTGTGTGTGTGTGTGTGTGTGTGTGTGTGTGTGTGTGTGTGTGTGTGTGTGTGGGTTTACGTCTAGTTAAAATGTAGTTTTCTCATAGGACATGGAGACTTTCCATCATGTTTCACAATCAGAACAACCTACTTACACTTCATGTATCTACAAAAATGCTCTCCTAAAGCCAGCAACAGCATAAAGAGATTAAGTCTGAAACGTTAAACAAAATTATTTAGTTATTGCTTTCTGTTCGGATTTTTAATGTTTAAAAACATTTTGAGCTATGCATGTAGATTCAATTCAATCTCTACATTGTCCCAGAGATCTTAGTAGTTGCCACAATTTACTTGAGGACTTGACTTTCTTTTTAGTTGTACTGAATTTATTTATGTTTACAAATGTATATTATGTGTAAATAAATGTAAACATTGTTTCATCATAGTTTTGTAATTGTCACCCGCCTGCCCGTGGAAGCAAAAGACACCTGTCAACTTGTCATGTCATGAAAATTTGAAATGTAACCTAATGTTTGTGTAAGAAGTACAATTACTTTTTACATGCTTTATATAGATTATTGAATTTAAAACCTTACGTTTGGTTGTTTTGTTGGGTTTGAAAGAATATGCTAAAAATGTCCTCATACTGTATTCCTTAATAAAATGCATGTTTAAACATAAGGAATGTAAAAGTTTACTTTAAAAAGTTAAGTTTTTGTATAATGGCTAGTGCATATATTTAAAAAATAAACGAGAAAAGTGTGCAAACATTTCCTGTGTGGTTGGAGGTGATAAAGGCTGTAATGTGTACAATGTAACATGGAGACTGCAAACTGCCCACAGTGACAAATTCAACATTGAGCATCATTTCTTCCTATTATCCATGTAGCCATTGTTTCAGTGACTTGAACTGCAATAGCTACGCAATGGAAATACTTTAGTCATTCCCTGGGAGTAGAAACAACAGCTTTGGTGTTGCAAGCCATTCATGCCGGAGGAAAACACCTCAGCATTGCATCTAAACCTCTTTATGCATCTAAAGCTCATTGACTAAAATAGTTCTCAGTATGTCCGTGTGATTGAGAACATTAATACAGATGAGTAAAAACAAAACCAGAATTTAAGTCTGTATTTAAATCTACAGAAGGTCCAAAGTACTTTGAATTAGGTGTTTAATTTTCAATTGTTAAAACAGAATAATATTAATAACAACTAATGTCTCGAATAACGGACTACAAGACTGTTTTGCTAATTTAAGACCTTGTATAATGTGATATGTGTGAAATAGAAGCATGAATTTTGCAGTCGCCCTGCAAATCCTGAAGGACAAAGTCAGTGCTTCTGTTTGTGAATAAAGCTGAAGAGAACGTGTCTTGGAAATTGTCCGAAAACTCACCAGCATCTCTAAATAAAAAAAATACCTTGGAGTGTTCTACCTCATGGAGATGCTGGGACCTTATAATTGATGCTCAAAAGTGGCTAAGTTTGAGTCCTGAAACGCATGTTTTCAGACTGTGGTAGGAAACCGGAGACCCAGAGGAAACACATGCCAGCACAACAAGAACTTACAACTAGTATCAAACGTGCCCTTCTTGCTCTGAGGTGACAGCGCTCCACCCCACTGCTCCACCAGCCACATTCCCATATTTTGTATTTTGTTTTCCCTTTTTAATAAAGACTTTCATTTTATAAACGGTTATGCTTTGTCGTGTTTTATTTTACTAATATTCAAAAGTGATTAGAATTCCAAAACACTCAAGGGTCACTAATGCAAAATTAGTGAAAAAACATGCAAAGAAATTTGAAATCTATGACACACTATTGTCGCAAGACAGACAGACTTTCTCTCTTACGAAAAAGTGCAACCTTCACCACAATGTCAGACAATTTTATTATCTGTGAGGATTTTGAATATCAAAACATATGGAGGTGTCACAAAATAGAGTTTTAGCATGACGTGAGTAGGCTGATCACTTTCCTATAGTGGAAAAAATGAGACCTAGACTAAACCTGAAGGCAATAGTTCAGCTTCTGAAGGCGAAGTTTGTGCAGATGCGTTTTTCCCCTGATAACGTCTGTTACTGGTAAAGTGCACCACGTATATGCTAAAAAATACTTCCGTACAATTACACACTGTGTGTCTGAGGAGGAAAATACAAATTTAGTGTTAAAGATTATGTTTCAGTTCCACCCCACACACACACACACACACACACACACACAGTCTCTGTTTGAACTCCATTGTTTGGTCAGGGTGAACTTCTAAACGTAGCAGCATTTCGCTCAGGGTTTTCCGCCCACCTGAAGAACAAAACAGCAACCCTTCATGTTAAAAATAATATATAAAATATAAAACAAAACATAAAAAAAAATTTGATTAATACGCTTTTACAAAAATAAATCTCCAACATGCAGGTTCTGCTTCTTTTGTTTTGACCTTGCTGGTAAGTCAGAAGCATTTAAACGCTACAATAAATCACTGCAAATAATTTTGCATTTTTCAACATCTCAGTATACTGTAAAATAAAGTCATTTCAGTTCATCCCTTTTCCTATTGCAATATTTTAGTCTCTTCCTTTCCCATGCAAAATATCATTCAACTCATTCTATTTCTGGAGCTAGAACCAATTTCAGCAACTCAGTATTTATTGGTTAATAGTATAGGATAGAACAGGCTTTTATAACTTTTATAACTTATTAAAGCACATGTCATTTAAATTATGATTTCCTTATCCTCTCTTCACTCTCACTAAATGGTGACTGGATGCTCAAGCTTTATGTTTAGGAAATGTCAAAGATAGTGGACGTATTTCCTAGATTAAATTGTCTTTGAGTCAGTGTTTCCTGTATCAGATCAGAATCCAAAGCCTTGAGCTTGCTGTAAGGTCATGATGGGAGGTGGTTTCTTGCAAGTGTGGCAGGAAGTGGTGACTGCTCAGACTTCCTGCGTTCCAGACTTTCACAGAGCCGTAAAAACGCCACTTTTATCGGGCTTGCTTCTACTATATTTCTTTAAATTATTTTTCAACAAATAAATATGAAATAATTTATTTTAACACATAAGTTGCCATACTTTGACGTATTTTGAATATAATATTACGCTTTACAGACTGATTATAAATTAAGTTCTGGTCATGTCAGCAGCATCTCAGCAGTGATGTTAAGTTATAAACTACACTGATTGACTCACATTTCTTAAAACAGAATTAATTTATGTTGCTATGTAGCTAGATTAAAAATTCAATGTGTTTCTGTTGCTCATTAATAACTCAAGTTCAAAAGGGAAGAAAAAATGTCGCAACAGGACGATAGATTAAACTGATGAATTGAGAACATATGGTTGCACTCTTTACTGCTCTCTCTCTCTCTCTCTCTCTCTTTTCTCCCTCTGTCTGGCTCTCACTTTATCATTCTCTTCCCTCCATCTTTTTTCTTTTTTTGCCCTCTCCCCATATATTTTTATCCTTCCACCCCCACATCCCATTCCCTCTGCATGATATTAATTTCTAGTTGATCGTTTGTTCTCAATAATTTTTCAAAAAGTTTACAAGCAAACCACAACATACATTTTTTCATCTAACCATTTTCACATGTTGATAATTGTAGCACAAGAACATGGCATGTGTGATAAAAGCAACTGTATAATTTCTGATAATTTATTTGATTTGCTATGTTTTATGTGTACAGTAATATGCGCAAGTTTACTGTATTTAAAAACACTTCTGTGTACTGACCACATTAGCAGACTTTAGCATCTCTTCAGGCAGATACACAAGCAAACCAGGAGTACAAGAGCAACAGCGACGAACAAAACGAGAACAATATGTCCACTCCATGCTGCAAAACACACACAAACAAATACAAACATCAAATTAAAATACAGATATAATTTCAAAGTAGTTTTCTTCGCTTTGCTTACATTCATTCAAAGAGATGACAATGGGAGACCGAAGACCCTGATGGTGAACTTTGCATTTTACTTGCTTGACTTCCAGTAGTTCGGCCTGCATTTGAATAGAGCTGACCACCACCACGGTCCCGTCTCCCAGCTGGTAGAGTGAAGTCAAGGCTGGGCCGAGCGTCAGGTTGTGACCCTCCACGTTCCAGGAGATCTCAGCAGCAGGACGTGACACGGCTGTGCAGTTTGCCTCCATGACACCAGGCCACGCTGTGATAAGACTGACCTCAGGCTTGGGTAGAACTGTAAGAAACAAGATTATTATCAAAATATGTGTTTTCTACCATTATTAAAATAGTAAATCAATAGGAATATTCTATAAAAGTGTCAATTTCTTTTTTATTTTACATTAGTATTAAGTGTAATTAATGAGTGCGCGTTATTGTTTTAGCAATGGTTCTAATGTTCAGAGTTCGTTTTTCAATTGAACAAAATAATGTTTATTAAATTAAGAATAAAAAAGACATTATAAAATAAATAAATACATTTAATAATTTTAGTTTGTATTCGTTAAAACAAGTAAAAAAAAACGTTTTATAGTTTCATTCAATCTTTTAAATTAAACAGTTACAGTTACAATTTATGTTGTACAGCAGGTTACAACATGTATATAAACAGGTAAAGTGTATATAAAAAGGTACAGTACAATTTACAAAAAAACGTATAAATGTAGATTGCAAAATTCATTTTGCAATTGAGACATTTGCTTTTCTAATAATTTATGTGTAGTATTTAATAAATTTAAATGAAATGACAAGTAAAAATAATAACAAAAATTCTTTCTTTTAAGGTGAGAGAATCTTTAATGATCAAATGTAAGTTTGCTACTGGCAGGGGTTTGGGGGTTTTAAAGCAGCTTTGGGGGGCTCTTTTCAGCTCCAATGTCGATGCTGCTTCATTCAGGAGACAAACAATGGCACTTGTGCTCTTCTACGGACCATGAGGCATCAGACATTGGTCATGTCTGTGGTAGACCCCATCACAGAGGGTCTCTGTGACATCAGAAATACACAGACCATGACCAGAACAGACGAGGGGTGATGCTCTGTTCACTTTCAATCCCGGGTCTGGCTTTTTAGTGACAACAGCCAGACTGTTTGGGGCACATCAACTGAGGGAAAGGAACACACAGTAGTGCTCTGTTCCACAAGAACAACACTGGGCCTCATCCCAAACTCTTGCCTAAAATTCAATCTAAGCTCAACACACACTGAAATTTTAATTCAATGAAAAGCAAATGTTGAACCTTGACCTCTTTTTTTATCTTTGTTGTAATGCAACAAAAGTTCAAAAAGTAGCACAGAATAAAAAAGATTTTCTGATTCTGTTCTTAATACAACAATTGGCTGAATTTGTTGTCTGTCATTTTGTGTTGTTGGCACATGCAAAGTAAAAACACCATGTTCTGCTAAAGTGATTTTAGCTCCAGGTTAAACTTAACCATGCCAGATAATCCAGATTCAGCGAAAGAAATAGCAATTACATTATCACACTATCCAAAAAATAGACTGTCAAACTTCATTAAACACAAAATTGTAGCAAAAAATTCTATCCATGCTGAAATTTCAACTCACCATAAACAAGCAAGCATATTGTCGAGCTCTTTATTCCGTCGGGGTACGTGTGGAACTCACAGGTGTAACACCCCTCGTCCTCTGTCTGCGTCTGGTGGATGAACAGCTTTGTGTGGCCAAACGATGGATTCAGGGTCACCCGACCCCAGAAAGGGGATTCTGCTTTAGGTCCGCCATACTTGGAATAGGAAGCAACGATGCTGGTGTCCCCTTGTTCGGCTGTTTTTTTCCATAAAACCTGGTGGACTTGCTTGCTGAGAGTGTATTTGCATGAAAGTGCAACAGGTTTTCCACAAAATACGGTTGTGTTGTCCAACGATTCCACACTTGCTGGAAAAGGACATGCAAGAAAAGGAAAAGGTCATGCATATTGTCTGGTGTACAAATCTGCACCATTCCCCTTTGAGCCAGTTCTGTCTGAGACATATTTGTCTAGTTACAAATCAAAATACATTGCTTCTCGGAATTAGATAGTTGTGGTCTGCTGCCAGTTAAGACAACACGGGGCCGCGAGGGCGGTTCTATACCACTTCCTATTTGGGTCTTACTGTGAATTATTTTTATCACTGGTTATGTTGATTTAGTGAGGTGCGATACAAGCCATGCAATTACCACAATTAACCATTCATTATGAAACTATGTATCTAGTAAAGTCTATTACTACAACTGGATGGTTTCTATACTAAGTCAAAAATATTTCCTGTTGGAATCGCGGCAAATATTTAGTTTCTGTCTGTGTGTCTCACCTGTGAGCGAAAGACACGTTTTTCCTCTTTGTTGCCCCGTCGGGAAAACGTCAAACAGACACTGGTAGCAGCCCTCAGTGCCCGGCCTGGCACGTTGGACGGTAATAACGCTGGTGTGGGATTTTTGGCCAGTCTGTTGCAATGCAAGATCGAATCCATCGACTTTACTGATTTGGCCGTGCTGGTCCGGCTGGTAGTGCAGTATGGTTTCATTCCTCTTGTCTATCCACAGAACTTGCTTTAAAGCCTCACCGGTCTCCATGCTAATATTGCAAACCAGCATGACAGAGTGTCCGAGGCCCGCTTGTGTCTGAGACGGTGCGAGTACTTTACCTAAAGCACAAAAAAGTTAACAATTAAACAAAAAATAAATGTATTCTAATTTCAGAATATATGATCTAATGCTAAATATTTGAAAAAGAAACATGGATTATACTCAAAGCACCTTGCAGTTGGGAAAGCGACCACAGTGTCACCCAGACCTGCAGAAAAAGAACTGACGCAGATCCACGCATCTGGGCAATTAAAAAGATGAATTAAACTGAGGTCAATGCAATGATGAGGTAATGACTGAGATGACAAGACAGTTAAATCCACAGTTTCACCACACGATTGTGAGAGATTATAGTTGGAATTTGGTGTGCACAGGAAGGCAAATCACTGCAAATATGTTTCACAACAGCAGATCTACCCTGATATTGTATGTCGCAAATTTATGTAAAAATTGTCTTTGCTTTATAATATAAGTATTAAATATGAGAAAAAGAGTCCAGTAATACTTACAGTCAAGGGGCTGGAAAGTCCTAAAGACCATCAGATCCACTATTTAACAAATTGTGGCAATCGACACAATCTGAAAGAATTAAAAGTGAAATATTTTACAATCAAATGGGTAAAAAATTGGGTTAAAAAAACCCTCACATATTTGACCTTTTAAAGTGTCATGTACTGTACCTAAATGTAGTCCATTTAATGTCTAGTGGAATAATAAACTTCTATGTGCTCACATCCAGAATTTTTTATTTTTAGAAAGTTTTATTTCTCCTTCACTTGTTCATGCAACTCAATCCTGCATTTTCCTCATCAAAAATACTGTTATTTTACTCCAAACACATATTTTGTAGTTTGAACTGACATTATTGTGGCTGGAGAAAACTGCTTAGCTTTCTGCTCTAAAATTACACGATTAAAACAATTAGTGGTTAAACTGTGCCCGTAAATCCACAGTTTGGTTGAAATAGTGAAATGTGGCTGTTTTTCTCTGGAAGCTTCAATACTTCCAAGCAGCCACACGCCCATTCCGACCAAAGACAAACAAAAAACCTGCCGCTTGCTTTATTTTTAAACGAAGCACAGTTCTGACTTTCAAACTTTGTCATCTACTGTAAAATTAACATGAGATCATCACCGAAAATATAGTTTCCGAAAAAAATAAACAAAATATATAATCCAAAGAATGTTTAACTTAACAGACTGCACATGTCAAGTCTTTTCTGTTTAATTAAGTATTTTAAACATATAGGTTGTAATAAAGATATTGCATATAAAATATTTATTATTGCAGAAATCCAAACTTACTTTGTAATCCATGCCTGGGTTATTTATGAGCCTGCAAATCCAGTGGCACTGAGATTTTCTTGCATGGGTTTCTTGGGATACGAATAGAAGAGGAAGAGAGAAAGTTGCGCCAGCCAATCGTGGGAAGAATAACAATAAGTTCCACGCTCCGGTGGCATCCGAGCAGCAGTTAACGGAGGTGCAGCGCCATCTCTTGGTGCGAACAGTATACGAGGAAAAAAATATAACAGTACGCTATTCTAAAAATAGTTTAAGAAATGAAACTGCAACAATTATTCCACAAATCTGTAAAAATGTGCTGGATTCAATTTTGTTTTATATTCTAAAAGTGGATAAGGTTGACTTTGTTGATCCCAGATTTACCACAAACAGTTGTATCTAGCTGATCACATTAAGTTTATACGGTGTATCACTTATACTCTGAAATACGAGTCTAATACGAACATTTCAAACACTGAAACTTTTTACCTGAGCAATTAATGAATATCCATTAAAATTAAGCAGTACTTACTTGACACTCAATCACGGTGCTTAATGTAGACTCTTTACTCCTAGCATTTTCAACTTTTAATATCTCGCTTTCTTGCTCTTACGCGTTGCACGTGTGTGCGAATGCGTGTGTGCGCGCGTCCGTATATATAATGTAATGTGTAAAATATGTGATGTATGTATAACGGTATATGCATGTATGTAATGTGTAACACGGTACATATCATTCCGGATGCTCCTAAAACACGTGCAAAATTATGCCTCGCACTTTATCCAAAACAGTAACATTTAAAAAACATGTAAAAATGAAAACATCTGCTTTGTACTTTTACCAACCAGGACAGAGAGTGTGATGTGTGAAAAATATATATGGTGATTTGCGCTTATCGGTTCTTGCTCTAATTTCGCTCCTCAGTTTCGTCACAATATGGCGACGCGCTCAGACTCCAGGCTCGATTTAAACACGGAAAGCACACAGGTACTGTACCGCAGTCCGCTTCACTCATACATCTTATAAGCGTAATCTGTCATCAACATATATATAGTTTTGTCAGACGTGTCATATAATGACGAAGGAAACATGTCGTTTTAAGAATGTCCTATTTACGAGGGAAATAGCTTTAGCTCGCTAACCATAAGACAACTTACATGACCACTTTAAACTCGTGTCATGCATAGTCCGCAGCGAGACATTATGAGATATGGGATTTATATAGTTGTTTAAAGTGACGACACATACGTGATGATGTGAATTTGGGCTTTGAAGCGAAATGAAGATCGTTAAAGTGCAAGTAAATCGCGCGCGTGCGTGTGTTGAACTGGAGTTAGCGAGTTAGCCTGAGGTTTAAGCCTTTACCGCTTCACTGTTTTTATTATAAAAAACCGTTGTCTCTAACGATATCATTTGTTTTCAGACGGGAATGACTTGTGTCCCTTTTAACTTAGGAAAGTATCAATTTTACCTGTAGTTTTACCACTGTGGCAAAACTACGAAATCAATCACTTTAAATATTTATTTTTCCTAAATGTTAAAGTCTGTTAATTGTCACATCCAAACCCTCTTTTCTGTTAAGTGCATGCACACTATTCTTTTTGCACGTGTTTTATGAAGTGCCTCGGGGATCAAGCCCGTTCATGTCTTAACTCGTTCCCTCTCGCTTTTTTACGTCGTACCGGATATTAATGCAACTGTCTGGCTGTAACCAAACTTAGTGTGCATTGTTTTTAGATTTAGTCTGTGTGTCAAACTGACCGGGTTTGTAAGGTATCTGCTCTGCAGCCTCTCGTGAAAGTCGCTGTCGCCGAGCACGTGCTTGCTTCTTTCTACACGCGCACGCTCGCGCGCACCAGCGTTGATATAATTCCAGCGATCGTTCACATCACAGCATGAGCAACTCAATGTGATTGAGTTAAATCAACATTATTTTTTGTTACTTTTATTTCAGGGGTCTAGAAGCATGGAGAGTGATGTTATTGCTGTCTGCGGTTTAGAGGTAAGAGGGCTTGTTGAAGGAAGCAGTTCACCATCAGACATGGAGACCCCATCCCAGGAGCATGTGGAAGCTTTTGTGGAGCTTGTGAGCAGTGAGGAAGTGAGATGCGAGACACCTGGACGTGAGGAGAGCAACCCTGATCATCTGGATGATGACCTGCATTCTAACTCTGAGAAGAATAAGGACCAAAAAGCTTTTGGTATGTAAATATTTGCCATTAGATGCAGAGCCGTTATTCCAAACTGTATAGAAAAAATGCTTCTTGCATTGTGAAATGACAATTTGTATCGAATGTAACTAAATTCTCAGAATGTCCATGTTTTTTTATCTACGTATAGGAAAAGAAGTTTTGCTGCTGATGCAGGCACTTCATACTTTAGCCACCCCTGAAGAAAAACTTGCTGCCCTTTGCAAGAAATATGCAGACCTGGTATGTGATCTGTTCTACAGAACCTATTAAAACAATCCCTAAACATATACTATATATTGTTTATATGTTGCCAGCTGGAGGAGAGCCGTAACATGCAGAAGCAAGTGAAGGTGCTGCAGAAGAAGCAGAACCAGGTCGCAAAAGAAAAAATCCATCTACAAAGTGAACACAGCAAGGCCATTCTGGCCCGCAGCAAGCTGGAGAGTCTGTGCCGGGAACTGCAGCGCCACAATAAGAGCCTGAAGGTGAAGTGGCCACTTTTAGAGATGTTCAGGTTGAAGGAGGTCAGATGTGTAACTTGAAAGCCATTGTGGTGGCAGGAGGAGAACTCTCAGAGGTTTCGGGAGTATGAGGAGCGACGCAAGGAGGCAACGTTGCACTTTCAGATGACACTTAATGAGATTGAGACTCAGATGGAGCAGCACAACTTGCACAACAGCAAACTCCAGCAGGAGAACGTGGAGTTGGCAGAGAAGCTTAAGAAGCTCATTGAGCAGTATGAGCTGCGGGAGGAGGTGAGTCTGCATCAGATAACCGGTGTATATTTTAATTTGAATTAATCGTGTCTTTATAAATAAACTTATTATTATTAACATTATCTAGTATTAAATAAATGTAGTAATTATTATTAAACTAAACTATTTAATTATTAACTAACTAATTATTTTTGTTTTTGGTCTGCATGAAAAATATATAACCATTTTTTCACATTAAAATCTTTCCATGTTAAACGTAATAAAAACAGCAATTTTTACTGGCCTATGATACAACATGGTGATTGTCAACACCTTTATGACAACTATTATCAAACTTGGATGCGCACACACACAGAGGCCTTGTGCACCGTTTCAACAAGATTTGTTGTTTTATTCAAACCATTGTTTGATGTCATTGGTAAAAAAAAAAAACCTAATTCCCCCAAGTACACTATATTAAGTTGTTGTTTTCAGTTGAATCAAATACCTGTTCACATGCATTTTTGCCTAAATACTCTTTACATTATAGTTATACTTTACCTTATAATATACATAAAAATATATACTGTATAAACCTTGTGAAATACTTAATAAAATACATAATAATTTTAAAATATTAAAAATAATAACATAACAATAACTATACAAATGTGTAGATTTAATAACATATAAACATACATGATGTGATATACACATATACACTACTCTGGAGAATAAAGAATACAGTAGAAAGGTGAGGTATAAATAGAATTGTAACTAAAATTGCTTTCTGCATGAAATGAACAGCTTCTTTTTTAATTTTGAATGTAAAACTAGTGCTCATTTTTCCTCAGCACATCGACAAGGTGTTCAAGCACAAAGAGCTGCAGCAGCAGCTGGTGGACGCCAAACTCCAGCGCACCGCCGAGCTGATGCGAGCCGTGGAGGAGAAGCAGCAGCGAGAACGAGAGTTTGTGAGTATCTGTGTCACACTTTAATCCTTTTTCTGAGCTGGGCTAATCCTGACTGAACGCTACCTACAACTGGAGATCTTTCACACAAAAGGCATTGTGGGTAGATCGCTTGGCATTGGGTAAAAAAAAAGTTTAAAAACTCTAGCAAGCTTGCAAGTAGGAAAGGAGATGAAAAAGACCCGTTTTTAACCGTTTTTTTAAACAAAGCTTCATTTACAGTAATGCTTTGACAATCCATGTTTCATGATATTGCGAGTTTGGATTCAAGAAATTTGGTTCGGACTAATCTGCATAACAAATACATCTTTCACATAATAGAGATATTTGCAAAAACACTTCAAGGATTTAAAACTTCTTTTAAACAGTGGGTACTAGTTTAGTAATGATTTGTGTGGTTATACGGTATCAAAAGCTGCAAATGTCCTGGATCCCACAGCGTCCTGTTTGACACAGGAAGTCTTCGCTGTGGCACTAGATGCAAAACCACTTACACAACAGCTTACTTACCTCGTCCACTGATCCTCAGATGAAGAAAGACTCAAAAAGATCCAGTAATCTAGTGTTGAAAAAGAAGGTCTAGCAGCCAAAAGTCTGAGGAGTGACCGGTTAGAAAAATTATTTCTACAAACTGATCACAATGACGCAGATTCCCCTCATGTAAAATGGTTCTCAAAGAACCGTGTAGTATTGCTTCACAACCACATCGACCCAAACTTTAGATCAAAACCAGTTTGTTCAAAGGCACAAGGATGATCTTTATATACAGTACAACTATTCAAAAGTGTATAATAAATCAAGTTGCGTTTTTCCCTGATCAGCTATTGAAAGACGCCACTGAATCGAGACATAAGTGTGAGCTGATGAAGGAGCAGGAGGATCAGCTGAAGCAACAGCTCACCTTCTACATGGACAAGTTTGAGGAATTTCAGACTACACTTGCAGAGAGCAACGAGGTGTTCACCACCTTCCGGCAAGAGATGGAAAAAGTGAGTGGGACAATTGATTGGTGTAAAGAGTAACTCTGTAAAAGTATGGATACCTTACTGTGAACATTTTTCTAGTACAAGTCACCTATTCCAAGAAGACTTTAGTAACAGTCGTAAAGTATTCAATTAAATTTCAATTTAGGCTCAGAAAACATCAAGAAATGTGAAAAACAAGAAACTCTATGAGGTTTATTACCTAATTTAGAAATGAAATAACACATCAATGTTTGAACAAAATGGCAGAACAAAATAGACAAAAAAGAAAACAAGTCAGTCTCTGTCAAACTCAAATGTGCAAAACGGGCATGAACAAAAAATAATAGTAAAGTAAAATTCAGAGCTGACTTGCATGCGATTCACCTTGGTCTGAAAATTAGGCCATGATAAACGTTTGTGATTTAGCTCATAAATGGCATCCAGTACCTCATCAGCCCAAGAGATGAATCACAGTAGAATAAGATGCTGACTTGTCTTCACAATGTAACATGTACAGTAAACAGTGGAGTAGTGCAGATACTCGGTAACAAATGTAGTCAAGCTGAGACTAAAAGTTGCTTATATGTTTTATTCTCTACCTGAAAATGGTCAAGTCAAGTAACAAAATCCATTTACTCAAGTGCTTTACACCACTGCACGTAGCCGTGGTCAAGATCTGCTGCAGTTCAAACCCAACATCAGAAGAGTGACTCTGAACATGGTTGTTGGTGCCAGTGGACTGGTCTGACTATTTCAGAAACTGCTGATCTACTGGCATTTTAATGTGATTCACAAGTGTTCAAATGAGTTCACTGTGCTCAGTGAGAAGTCCGTCAGCAGATCTCAGTCCACTAGAGAATGCCATCAAAATTTCTAAAGCTATTATGTCAATACGGACCAAAACGTTCTGCAGTTCTGACGGCAAACCACCTGGTTCTAGTAAAGTGGTGAGTGAGTGTCTATATCAACACTCACGGTTCGGTTGAGTGTTCACAATAATCTTGAAGTTCAAACATGACACTGGTGTGTTTTCCGTTGGTGAGTAGATGACAAAGAAAATCAAGAAGCTGGAGAAGGAGACCACACTATGGCGGAATAAATGGGAGACCAACAACCAGACATTACTGCAAATGGCAGAAGAGGTAAAGGGAAAATACTAATTCTTTCTTTGAACAAACATTTGGGGGAACTAGTTACGGTGAGCTAGTTACGTATTTACTTGGATGACCTAGTTATTTACACCACAAAGTCACAATAAAATATAAGGAATCATTTTGTCAGAAAATTCACCGAAAAAGAAACAGGTTTCAGCAAATGATTTGATCTCATCTCAATATTTTTCTGTTTTGTTAAAACCTGTTATTCTGTAAGATGAACTGTTGATTTCTGATTGGACATGGTTTCATTTGGTGATCTCCAATTATATGTGCATGATGATACTTATTCAAGATAAGGACAACAACAAAAAACGGACACAAAAAACTGGATGGAGCAATGGGCCTAATACTGAACAAGCATTAACATCTGCTCAACTTGACCATTTACTTGCAGAAAGCCATGCGTGATGAGAACTACAAGGCCCTGCAGGGGAAACTGGAGCGTCTGGAGAAGCTGTGCAGGGCCCTGCAGAGAGAACGCAACGACCTCAACCAGAAACTCCAAGCCATTCAGGGCCCGGCCAAAGATCCAGAGGAGGAAGGTACGGGACCTCCGGACCCCCAGCCCCAGACGGAGACGGAGGTAGGAGAAACAGAGAAGCTCCGGCTTCATCCGCAGGGCACCACCACCACATCATCGGGGACACTCAATGACCACTGAGCCTGGCCTTCCCATGGCCTTCTGTTTTTGGTATTTTGAAGCTTTAGTTTTTTTTTTTTTTTTGTCTAACAATTCTAATAAAATTTGTGATGGAAAAGCAGGACTTGGTGAAGCCGCTAACTTCTCTCTGTGGTAACCAGCTTTGTGGCGAGCACTTTTTACTCCCCGTTTTCTATAACATTGTATTTTCATAGTAAGTGTTCATGCAGCCGTTTCAAACATGTTTAATTCATTTTAATGAAAAGTAGTTGTTCTTCTGACCTCAAGAATGGTGGTGAAGAAGCCAATCTGGCTGGAACTAACTTAATACTTGAGAAACTAGGCATTAAAACGGCTCTTCATTGGCACGTGGGAGACCCAGATGTGATATTAGCCGTGGTGTCTGTTGCGTGAGTGTGTGTGATTCGGGGCTTGAAAATCAAAAAAAATTAACGACTAGTGAATATGAAACAACAGGGTCTAAGTGTCACTCTTTGTGGCATGTAAAAAAAAAAAAACGAAAAAATGACCAGCAAATCATTTTTTACTAATGTTACAATTGCAGGCAATGTTGCCCACGTGCATTTGTGGCACCAAAAGGTTTTTCATGCTTACACGAATGTTTACAAGCCATTTTTTTGTTTGTGAGGAGGGGAAACACCTCTAAATGGATGCAAATATACAGTTTATATTCAATGCATATGTTTAAAAAAACATCTTCCAGCCTAGAAAAAAAAAACAGAAATTATTTTTGAAGGAGTCAATTTTAATGGTAAATAGATATTCTTGCTTTATTTTTCTGATCATCCGCCATCGCCTGACGACAGCTACTGTTTGTTATATGTTAATTAAACTACCTTTCAGCAACCATGTGCTTGCCCAGCAGAAATGGACCAATTACTTGTGTATCATGTTCATTTTACACTTACTGGATGCAAAACTGACATTGTGGCCTTGAAAAATGTAATATGGGATAAACTGAATGTGATTCTTCTAGTTTACTTAACTGAACATTTTCCAATCTTTCACAAGCTGAAATTGTGTCAGTTCTGCGTGAATGTTTGTGGAAAAACGAACTAATGAATGTAGACGTAATTCTGCAATTCAAGTCCAAATTGGATCCAAACACGATCATTGTCAGATGGAATCGCCAGAGAGTCGTGAGCGATACCAGCCATTTTTCCGATGCTTGATGTGGTTCTCAGCGGTCTTCTGGAATGTCTTTTTGTCCCTTACATTTCTTCGGATGTATAAAAACCATAAAGGTTTATTTTGGGATGTTTGTGTGTCACATGACCAACTTGTAGCCGTTTTAATTTGTCATGTTGTACTGCTACTTTTTCTTTTACAAAGCCCTGATTTTATTCTCAGGTTATGCAAGTCTACCTCTTCAGGTAAGCTGTACGTACTGTGAAAGACGCTGAGGAGAGCGGTTCTTTCCCCCCAGATCAGCCGAGATTGTACCACGCTATCATAGTTCCGTCATGCTTTTCAATAAAACACTTTGTAGAATTGTTCTCACTTTGTCCGAGCATCCTTTCCAACATGAATCGTGTCATATACTGTCTGAAGAGGAAAACTAAAGTTAATTTCAGGTTTTGCAGAAAATTACTGAGAAACAGTTTGAAAATGTTACAAAAGTTTTATTGCAAACGAACAAGTTTGTGCTCCACAACAAAACAAGCCACACCGCTTGAAACTTCTCAGAAGTGACTGAACAATCGGTGCGGTCAGAAGATTTGAACTGGATTAGATTGGGTGAAAGGAGGCTCTTGTACAGGCAGTAAAAACGATGCGGCGTATCAGTGAATAATACTGAAAAGCGAAAGGTAGAAGAGTTTGTTTTTTGGGAGCGATTACGAGGCCTGGCCCTCCAGCTCAGAAGCAGGCGTGTCCGGCTCTTCATCGTTGTAGATGTTCTCGGCCTAAATATTAAACAATTCCAAAGTTATATTAATAAATGACCATATGTGAGAGACGTTTTCCAAGAAGGCATTTTTAAAATCACACTTACCATCTGCCACACTTGCATGATGTTGTCTTCTGACACGGAACAGATTACCCAGGGTTCATTGGGGTTCCAGGAGAAATCAGAAATCTTCGCCGTATGGCCACCATGAATGAACTGTCCCAGAGAAATAGACAAAGGGTTTTAGTCCCCCATTTTGTTCAGCACTTTTTTGTGACCCATGATCCATCGGACAATTTCGAGTCATGATTAAAAATAAATATTTCTGGTGCCCGATGCAGAAGCCCTTTTTTATTGAAAAGTCACGAGCCACTGTTTACTTTTCATTTCATTTTTAGACGACTGTTTCAAACTTCATCCTGATGAAGGTGAATTCAGCCCAAAGCCAGAACAATAACCCGGCCTGGATCATCATGTCTTCAGGGTGACCACAACTAATGTGTAAGAGCTGAAATCTGCAGGACGTTGCCCAACAAACACCCCAAATGGAAACCTTGGTTTTAAACCAATGAATATGAACATCTTTCACATTAATATTCTAATTGTACTAACTTATTCTCATCATTCAACCAACATTTCTCTCCTCTGGAGACTCACCAGCAGCTCAGGTGGTCCGTCTTCTGCATCTTCAGCAGACTGTTCCTCTCCAATTTTACTTGAGTGAAAATAAAGACATGCAAATCCACAATCCAGAGCAACAACTTTAAAATCAAAATTTTAGGATTAATAAAAGAATGACTATCTTGACTTTCATACCTCAAGTCCCAGACGTTAAGGCGTCTGTCAGTGCCACTGGAGGCCAGGATGGTCTCATTGTGTGGAGACCACTGGACCTGTCAAGAACATCAGCGGTTTATCCTCACGGCTTCAGTCTGGAACTTTGTATGAGCCTTTACCTGGAAGATTTCGTCCTTGTGCGACTCAAACGAGTGCAGCTTCAGCTTCAGATTACGCAGATCCCACAGCGCCACAGTCTAGAAAGTTTAACGACAGCATTTTTGTTTTACAAAGTATTGTTTTAAAAAAAAGTTACAATAACCATGTGATTTCTGATATTACATTAATTAATCATCATCATCAATCATTTAGTATATATATATATTACATATATATTTTTACGTTCTTACTGATGAAACAATTTTTTAAAAACATGTTATTTTTTTAACATTTATACAATCGCCCCCTCGTCATTTATACAATCATGATCAATTGCTGAAAAATGCTTATTTGAACCAAAACATGTGTTTAAGAGGACCAAAGACTCATACAGTGGATGTAAAGTCTAGTCTAAGTGTCACTCAGTTTGCAGAGAAACACATGTATAGACAGACGCCTTTGTTTCTACAAGGAGGGAAGTGGAGGTTGTGTTCCTGATGAAGTAGAGGGAAGAACTTGGTTTTTATTTTTGCGTTTTAATTTAACCTTCATCTAAATACCTTTTACAAGTCTGAGTCTGGTGCAGATCAGCTCTCCTATACATCTCAGAAGTACAAAACGTGCTGTACATTTAACAAGCAGTTAAACTTTTGAAAAAAGTTCTATATTTTTATTCCTATTTGTGCTGCAACTTTCACTAGATTCCGTTGAAAGGCGCAGAATGTGTGAAACCCCCTTTTCTCTAAATGCGTGTGACGATTTTGTTCAAATAAAGTCTGTCAACAGAACGAGTCAAGTTACCCTGAAACTTCTGCAAACGTTGGCTTGAATTTGTTAAGAACTTATATTTTGCTTGCCACTCTGAGTATTATGTAGATCGTTTTAAAGAATTGGTTTGAAAATATATATTTCAATGAGAAACAGTACTTTTGTCCTATGTGTATTTTGAACACTGAAAGTTGTGACTTTTTCATGTTACGTATAGTCTTATTTTTTTCGCAAACTAGGTTCATGTCGCTTAATCAGACCTGGTGTTTTTAACCAAAATGATTCAGTTCCCCTGTGTCCCGACTAACCAGAAGCAACTGTATTTGACAAGCTATGATTTACTGAATCTCTTACAAAGAGTGTTCTCTGTCTACAACATTGTTTTTGTTCTTAATTTATTGTGGTTAGCAACAGTTCCAAAATATTCCTGTTGAATAATTTTAAGAATATCATTGTAGTGAGACAAAAAACTAATTTAGAAAAAGCTTAAAAAAAACAACAACATATCACTCTAAAAAAAAAAAACAGTTTCCTAAGTGATAAATTTGTCAGTCATCACTACCGCTTCATCCTTTACAGGAGCTGGCGCCTATCTCAGCGTCTTAGGGCCGGAGGCGGGATACACACTCTGGATTGGTGGCCAACCATTCGCAGAGCGGGACACACAGACAAACACATTCACACACTCACTCATACCTATGTGGTCAATTTTCCAATTTCAATTAGCCTGAAACGCATGTTTTTTGGACTGTGGGAGGAAACCGGAGAACCCGGAGGAAACCCACGGGGAGAACATGCAAACTCCACACAGAACGACCCCGACCGGCCTCGAACTCACACCTCGAGTGTCAAACGGAACCATCTTGCTGTGAGGCAGCAGCGCTAAACACTGCGCCACCGTGCTGCCCCGTGATAAATTTGTAAAGTTTCACTCTTAAAATATAAACAAAGGACAGAGACAGTAAGTGAGAAGACAGTGAGACACATGCAGAGTAGATTAAACAAAAGACAAAGTACAAACTGACAGAAATTGGTAAAATAAAGATCTAAAAAAAAAAATGACAGACAGAGAAAGAAGAATCCTTCAGCACAAACCTTGTCAGCGGAACCGGTGGCCAGGATGAACTCACTGTAGGGGTTGAAGGACAGACAGTTGACCTCTGCTGTGTGCGCATCCACAGAATGACTGGGCTTTGCGGTGTTGTTGGACCGGGTGTCCCATCTGTCAGTCAAACAGTTCAGTCAAAACGATGCAGAACACATTTAGAACAGTTAGAATTTCCCTGTTATATCGCAGATGAACAAATCGTTCACATACATCATGAGTTTCTGGTCATCGGCCACAGAGCCGAACAGGGATTCATGGAGCAGGTGCCAGGACACGTCCTCCACCACGGCCGTGTGCCCTGTAAAGATGGTCTTTGCGTCCACAATTTTGCCTTCTTTTGGAACACCACTGATGTCCCACAGACAGATCGTCTTAAATGAAGAAAGGAATTTTAATACGTTTCACAACATTTCCAAAATTGGCAGTGCTTTCATACAAATCCGTACGTTAGTCTCAAATCATGAGAATAAACAATAATCTATTAAATAATACTGTATTACGTATTAAAATATATATCTACACTATGTTACTAAAAGTATTCGGTCACCTGCCTTGACTCACATATGAACTCAAGCGCCATCCCATTCCTAACCCATAGGATTCAATATGATGTCGGGTCCACCTTTTGCAGCTATTACAGCTTCAACTATTCTGGGAAGGCTGTCCACAAGGTTGAGGAGTGTGTTTATAGGAATATTTCTAAAAGCAAGCAATTCTTCTAAAAGCAAGGTCACACGCTGATGCTGCTCAAAGGCCTGGATCTCAGTCTCCACTCTAATTCATGCCAAACGTGTTCTATAGGGTTGAGGTCAGGACTCTGGCAGGTAAGACAAGTTCGTCCACACCTACTGTCATCCAAGTGTTTGTGGACTTGGCTTTGTGCACTGGTGCATAGTCATGTTGGAAGAGAAAGGGGCGCCAAACTGTTCCCACAAGGTTGGGAGCATGGAATTGTCCAAACTGTTTTGGTATCCTGAACCGTTCAAAGTTTCACTGGAACTAAGGGGCCAAGCCCAACCCCTGAAAAACCTCATCATTTGGCTGGGTGACCGAATACTTTTGGTAATATAGTGTGTGTGTGTATACACACACAGTACATGATAGGAATAAACATTAATTTTACTGTTTTCCATCCATATAATGAAACCATTATTTGGATGGAAATTTGATGTAATTGTAAAAACATATAATTCAAGCTTGTGAGTGATTAATGTCAATTCCACTGCTCACGTGGTCATCTGAGGCACTGAGCAGGTTTCCACTGAGGTTGGGGTTCCAGGACAAACCGTAGCCTTCTTTCTGATGCCCTCGCAGCCTGAGATCCGGACTACACTCTCCACTGGGGTCTGCAGGGAAAACACAGAGTTTTAAAAGGGACTGGACATTATCTTCAACAACTAATCAGAGCTGACCTGGTTTAGATGGGTGTTTGGTGTAGTCAAAGACCAGCACGTCGGATGTGGGGGTCTTTGTGGCGATGATGCAAGGGTTTTGAGGCATGTACCTGGCTCGGTTCACTTCACCTTCATGGTTGATTTTAATCTCGATCTCAATCTTTCCGCTGACAGAACCAAAGCCACCAAATTCTAAAAGGACAATTGAACATGACTGTACATTTTAACAATTATGCAACAAAAATACATTTAAATTCTCCTGAACGCATGTTTTTGGACCATTAAAGAAAACCAACTTTTTTTTTTTAAGAGTAGTTACAACAACATAATCTTTGAACATACAATCACTGATTTTAAAGAGATTGAATTAAAAATGTGATTGCCAATTAGCAAGAGACTGTTCAACGTTTTCTACAAGCAGCACTAAATCTTCTCAGGTCATTTCTTTGTCAGTTGTGATAATTTTTTAATCGATGAACAGCTCTAGTCACTGCAACGTGGAATATTTAAACCAGTCCATGTCCCAGAACTGACCATACCTGCTGATGAAACACACACAAACACAACAATTACTAAACCATCTACAGATTCAAACTTTTAATGAGTGTTAATGAAATCCACACGGTTCCTCACCTCCTTTCTCCGCGTCGTAGTGTGACGCATCAAACTGGGCATCATCATTTGGGACCTGAACACTGGCAATGACCAAGTGGTTCTGCTCGTCCGAGGTGTGTGTTCCCAACACCAGCCGATGAACTGCATGGTCCTTTCCTTCAGGCCTGCGCGAAGATGGACAGTGATTTTTAGAGATCTAAAATATTGACATTTGGTTATTATAGCTGGTTAATAAATTACCTGTTAACATCAGGAAGCCACTGCACCGTTAAACTCGGCCACTCCAGTGCATGTGTCATGACAAGATCATACAAAAACGGAGTGTTTTTCTTCCAGATTTTGTATTCCTCGTTTATTACTCTCTCCTCCACCGCATCATCGTAGACTAGAGAGAAAAATAACATCCATACTTTACTCCGCTTGCACTGCGGGATAACATGGCTCGAGGACTGCAATAAAGGAGGGAACTCACAAAAGCTTTCGCTGCGACTACATCGATATTTTAAACAACTAAAAGTTGCGCAAAAATGATTTTTTTTTCAACCAGTAACTGTAACTGAACAGAAATCTACTGAAATAATGAATTAAACAAGATCGCGTTAGTCATTCATTCCCAACAGCGTCTGTTAGCAGTTTTGGCTAATGCTAAAACACTGCCAAAAGAAAACAGCAACGGTTTCAATTAATGCAAAAGTTTACCTTCTTTGTCTGCCATTTAGGCGAATTTAAATTCGCTTCAAAGCCAAAAAGGGACAATGGTTTCGGAGTTTTACTATTTTGACTCCGTCACTTCACAAAACGGCAGATCGCTTCCCATAAGCGCAAGATCGATCTGAACGGAGCGGGCGAGTTCGACTCATTGTCTGAACAATTCCCTCAGATCATTTTCTTAAAGCGTTGTTCTGAGACTTTGTACACAATTGTACATTTTACAATTATTTTCACAAATGGCATGACATTAAAAAGTCGTGTGCTTATTTGTGCACAAATTGTATCAGTACGTTGTATAAACATAACGAAAAATTACCAACAGAAAATTAACGGTGACTTACAAAATAAATACCAAAAAACCGAATGAAACATTTAACGGATATCAAATAATGTTGATGTTCCTTTAAATTGTTTCTGTCTTTCGTTTTATATATTTACACATATTTATAAATATATGAAACATTTAATATATTGCATTGGTGTTATTGATTTCTTTATTTATCCTCACAAAAACACGTTATTCAGATGTTAGTAGAGCGTTAACTTTAAAAAGATACATCGCAAAAATTTGACGTGATATTTGCTTTTCTTTTAAGCTTTTCTTTTTTATTATGCTTTCGTTTTGTGTTTATTTTTCTTCCTTCGTTCTAATTTTTGCTCTTCTTATTATACATGTTTTTATTAATATGCTTACAATGTCCTATTTGTTTTGTTTGCATTGTTTTACAGCTCGTTAAAATGACATTTACACAAATCGTTACGAAATGATTCAACTTGATTCAATTGAATCAACTACACCAGTACAGTCTGAGCATGCGCCACCAGTGGTCAACGTCATCATAACGCGCGCGACATTGCGTTGTAATTGCGGGACGACGTTTCTGGGTATGGAAATCATGATTTAAAATGACGCAAAATTGGGCTAATTCGTTTCAACCAGATCCTCCGGAGACACAGGAATCGTGTTTAGTGCCGAAAAATCCTCTTTACGATGAGTCCAAAACTGTTGTTTTGCTAAGGTGTTGTATAATGGTTTTTATTATTTGTAAGCTATTGTGTCATGTACGTGTGGATTCGTTTAACGCTGTTATGTTTTCAACTGCCAACAACATTTAACCTTCTAGTAAAAAACAACGACGGGCCTTTCTTAAGCGTGAAAGAAGGAGACGAAAACGCCAGGCTCTTGCTACAATAAAAGAAGCAGGTGAATTGCGTTTAATTCACAATATTTAAAGTTTCTCAAATTATTTTACTTAATCATTTTTATTAATTTTAATGAAATCTTTTACAGCTTTAAATCATGTCCCAAAAGACGAGACCCAAGCCGAAGACGACAACGATATTGATGAACAGGAGGTCGACGAGGAGAGGTTTATTATGTTATTTTGACGAATATTTTAAGTTTATTTAATTATCAGAAACTTTGGAAACTTTTCTGAAATTATTTTCATTGTTTTTTTTATACTATTCACATATTGAGTGATTCTTTATTTGTCTTTTTGCATTACAATTGCTTAAAGTGGCATTTATTATGCTGCTGTATGATTTGTTTCCCAATTGTTGTCACACAGCGAGAGATTACATCAGGAATGGTTGGAGAGAGAAAGAATTGCCCAGGAAGAATTTAGTCTGAAACGAGAGAAAGAAGCTGCAGCACAGCGGAAAAGAGAGGAGGAAGAGGCAAGATATTGCTTTGCGTGTTAAAAACTAGGATTTGTATGTGACGTAATGTGTTGTTGTAATGTACTTCTTTTTTATTTATCTGTCACCACAGAAGAAGATCAGAGATGAATGGGAGGAGCAGCAAAGGAAGGAGAAAGAGGAACTAGAGCAGAAGGCGCTGGAGAAGAGAGAAAAAGAGGTGATCTCTGCACTTGGAGGATAACGATGCTGATGTCTACATATATCCTCTTGTGTGCTGTTTAAGTCGTTGTTGCAGACCTACAGTTTGCCAAGTTGCCTTCATTTCCTTAACTAAGATGTGCACAAATGTTTGAAAGTGGCACAAGTTTCCACTACCACTGAAGATATTGTATCTTTTTATGTCATAGTGGTGTATCCTAATTATGTTTATTGGTGTTTTGAGGAGAGTAAGAGGTCAGTAATGTGATGTCATACTTAAAAGGATTTTTTTATTTGGAAAACATAATGTAAGTTTTGCCAAAAAGGGAAAGTAATTTTCCGAGTGTTATTCCTGGTTGTCTTAACCATTTATAACAGACAGATGATTTGCCATAATGTGTATGTTTCAACCATTTCTAGGAAGCTGTACAGAAAATGCTGGATCAGGCAGAGAGTGAGGTAAGATTTTGCTTTCCGTGTTGAATATATGATGCAGCTTTAAAGAGCATTTTACTGTAGGTGTGTTTATGCATGACATAGTTGGATATATCCACATAAAACGGTCTTATACACAGTATACTGTATATTTGTATGTGTACACACAATCACAACTGAGTAAATTAGCTAAAATAAAGTGTCGTATTTTTTTAACCCAGCTGGAAAATTCTGGCTCCTGGAAAAACCCAGATGCCCCAAATGATTATGGAACTGAAAAGGACAGGGCAAATTGTCCCTTCTTTTTAAAGACAGGTGCTTGTAGATTTGGAGACCGGTGAGTTGTTGTTTCATGATTTTGGTCTGTTTTTTTCCTCAAGGAAAATAAATTGTTAAAAATTAATTTGTTTGTATTTTTTTTCGGTACGACAAGGTGTTCGCGAAAACACAACCACCCAACATCAGGTACCACTTTAATGGTGAGGAGCATGTTTGTGTCTTTTGGGATGGAGCAGAGCAGACGTGATGATTACGACACAGATGCCAATCTTGAATATAGTGAAGAGGAAGTGCACCAGCAGTTTGTGGAGTTTTACGACGATGTGCTGCCAGAGTTTAAAAGCGTAGGGAAGGTGGTACAGTTCAAGGTATGGTCCAAAAAATTGCTTCAAAGACATTTAAATGCAATTATACAATTTATATGCATGTCTGTCTTTTGCTCTTACCAGGTTAGCTGCAACTATGAGCCTCACTTGAGAGGAAACGTTTATGTTCAGTATGAGACGTAAGTATGAAACATTTTTACTTTACACATGCACCATGTTTTTGTACTTTTTAATGCACCAAATTTTAAGGCGCACTATTAATAAGCATCTATTTCTTATACTTACACTTTGTTTGGGATTTTAAGTTTGCTCTTTAGTCAGACAAATACAGTAAAATTAAATAGTGTTGTATTTTCTATTAAATAAATGATTTATAAAATATTTATTATTTAATGTTTGTAGGGAGGAACAATGTAACACATCTTTTGTGATGTTTAATGGCCGCTGGTACGCTGGACGCCAACTTCAATGTGAATTTTGTCCAGTAACTCGATGGAAAACAGCCATTTGTGGTAAGAATGTTTTAAAGATGATAATTTCTTATCTAGGCGCCAGCTCCCCGCGACCCTGTGAAAGACTAAGCAGCAATTTGTATGACATTTGTATTTATTGTTTCAGGACTTTATGATCGGAATAAATGTCCAAAGGGGAAAAACTGCAATTTCCTTCATGTTTTCCGAAACCCAAGCAATGAATTTTGGGAAGCTGATCGTGACCTTCATTTGTCCCCTGATCGTGGAGGCAGAGATGGAACGTGGTCACAGCGTGGCAATAGTTCTGCACGATCATGGCGTAGACTGACAGATCGCAGGAGCCCTAGTCGTGAGAGGTATAACTACAAAAGAAGGCGGAGCTGCAGTCGAGAAAGGAGGGGCCATAGCAGGGAACAGCAGAGCCGTAGTAGAGATAAAAGTGAAGAGAGAGGCAGCAATAACCGTCGAGACCGAAACAGAAGTAGACGAAGTCGTAGTAGAAGCAGACAAGGAAGGAAGTCACATCAGTCGTTTACATCATCTCAGAGAGAGAGGTCTCAACGAAGTAGAAGCCGATCGCATAGCAAGAACATCATGCGCTCCAAAAAGTCCAAATCAGTCAGTCCTGTGGCTAAAAATGGGACTATGAGAAAGAGAGGAAGTCAAAGCCCTGAGAACTCAGACAAGACTAATAAAGAGAATACTTCACATCACTCCAGACATTCAAAAAAGAGCAAGAAGAAGAAAAGCAAAAAGAAGCACAAAAAGAAGAAGAGCAAATCAGGCAGCGTGAGCTGTTCGGCAGAGTCTGATGAAGACTCAGGGAACGGATATATTGAGATTCCGATTACATCCAACACTCTCATTGAAGATTGTACAGTTATGGTGTCTGAAGAACAATTTCCACAAGATCAAGTAGACCAGATCACAAATGTGGAAACTTCCTTAGAAAACCCTGAGAATATCCCCAATATGCTCAAAGACGTGGAGAGCAGCTCACAGGTTGAATAAATCCAAGGAAATATTTTTCGTTTTACTCCACTGATGTTTGAAGTTGTTCCTCCAATGGTGGTTGTTTGTACATTTGTAATAAAACTTTTATTACCCGTTTCCCTGAGTTATGGTTGATTACATTTCATTCTCATGAAATTACATGAAAACTCAAGTAGAACAACAAACACTAAATCAACACACTGCATTATGTTTATTAATTTAGCATTAATGCCTTAAAACACACCAGAACATTTGTTTTCAAATGATGTTGAGCAGGAAGATGAAAAAACATTTCTTTGGCCTTGAAAATTATACCAAGTAGCAAAACTGAACGTTGTAAACAAAACTTGTAACGTTTACAGATGAAACAGTGTCATTGGTCAAGAATGAATACAGATTAAACACTGTCTGCCTTTGACTCCTTTTTTTAATGCCCAAAACAAATGCTTTTGCAGGTCTGGAATTAGTTGTACGTGTTTAGCGGTGACAACCCATTCTGGTCTGGAACACTGAGCCTAAAACTGATTTTCAGGGTTGCATAAGATAGTAAAAGTGCATTAAGGCAGCTGAAGGTGAAAAGTAATGATGTCATGGGGGAATGAACATGAATCTGCTACACATGCATGGATCACAACGCCTGAGCTCATATGTTTAGATCGACGGATTTACATAGTTTTTATACTTTACAGTTTATCTTGGAAGTATTGATTATTGTCAGCTAAACTTTTACCTTCAAACTTAGAAAACGCTACAGAAAAACATGCCCTCAGAAAGAAAATGTGCGTTAGTCGGTGGATAAGATGACAGCTCAAGAGTTATGTCAGTCCGATTTCCTCCAGTACACTACGTGGTGTTTCAGCTTCCTGTTTGGAAAAAGAAAAGTGACAGAATTTTGTTATTGTTCTGATGTGATGAAATGATAACCAAAACAATGAGTTTGTCTTGCCTCCTGCAGCATGTCGGCCTGTTCTATGGCCTTCAGCACATTCTTCTTCGACGTCTCTTGCGCTTCGCCACCCAGTATAAACTCATCCAGAATGTAATACGCTTTCTCAAAGTTGAAGATAATGTCCAGCTCACACACCTACAGTACACATAAATACCGTATATGGAGAGGTCATAAACAGCAATTATAACAAAAACAAGCTTTTACAATAAATACACACATTAAAGGGCAATTGAAATAAGTCAAACTACAAAAACAGTCTCTCTCAAGAAATCACAATTGAAATACAATTGGAATATGTAAATGTACAACTTCTATTTAGAAAAGTCCATATCACAGAACACATCCCATAACATATATACATGTACAGACAGAAATCACACTCACACTTCCGAAGTACTTGTCCAGCAGCTCCACGTATCTGTGGATGACCTCCAGGGTTATGAGCTCGTTTTCTTGGTCCTCCACAGCACAGCAAAAGTACAGACTGGCGTATCTAAAACAGCAGTTCCTGATTTTTAGTCAAATAACCTTGCTTTCATTTTCACTGCCTGAAAACTTTAATTGACAAAATAAAATGTGTCAATGAAATGCTTTGGAAAAAAACACCTGAAAATGTAAATATGATTAATATCTCTCTCTCTCTCTCTCTCTCTCACACACACACACACACACACACACACACACACACACACACAGACACACAAGTAATAGTTAAACAAACTGCAATGAATAAAAAATACAGTAAAAAAACAACTTTGCTTGACAGCAACATACTAAAACAAACATGCTTAAATATTAAGTGACAAGGAAAGGAGCCATCACATCACAAAAAAATCATCACTTCCAAAGTGTGTAAAACAAATGGCAAGTATTTTGTGTATTTACTTAATTGAGGGCGGTTTCTACATTTAAATACAACATGATGTCATGACACGGACCTATAGTCATCTCAAGACCTCGAAGACGGGAGAAACCAATGCACCAGTTTACAGGGGTGACTCACGTAACTAAATTACAAGTTTAAAATGACAATTGATAACGAGTGGATGTTTTAAACACAGCCTGGAATGTCTAGGAAAACGAAGACACTGTACCGGAGTAAAAAAAAAAAGCAAAACAAAAAATAAAACAAAGAGTGTTTCAATAAACACATATAACTTGATTCAGCGGGGCTAACTGACCTTTTGTATACTATTTTCAGATCCCTCCATTCCAGAAAACTGCACATCTTGGGTTTGCGAGCCAGAACCATCTGTATGACCTCGCGGGAGATTTTCTTCTTCTGGGTGTCAGACAGCGGTACGTACCATTTCTGAAGCCGCAGTTTCCCCTGTCTGCTAAACAGCAGCATGAACTGCATCTATAGCGAACGAGAAACAGTCTTTGTGTCAAAACGAAAACGCGAACTCTCAATGAAAAACATAGTTGAACCATCGGATCCCGCGTCAAGACAAACGATCGACAGCGAGATCGAAGCGATCTACACATCTTTACTCATTCAGCATGGGAACCGTCGCCATGTTGCCATGTTGAGAAAGTAAACTAAAAAACGTGGTTTAACACAGAGTTTGTGCCGTTTAATTATGTACTTTCTGTTTGTTGCAACACAAAAACAAAAGGTCGGATGAGCCACGATGCCGCGCTGATGTTATATACATTATATACTAAAGTCCCGCATCTGCACGCGGAAGATTATTGCTCTCCGTTCGATAGTCAAAAAATGTTCGTCATGTACGATATTGAAAGTGAGGTTTACCTTAAAGCGGATAAAGCAGGGGTTCTGGTGAGCTCGGGCTTTGTTTCTGAATGCTGGCTGGACACGCAGATGTGAGGAGTCCCGTTACATGGACGCGTCGCCCCTTCGCCTCATCACTGAAATCCAGTTCAGCCATTGGCTCCCAGACTCACTGACGAAACTTCCACAGACACTGGAAAACATTGAAAAATGTCACAGATCATAGGTAATTTCATAATACATGATTAATGTATATATTTTAGTCAAACGTTGTTTTTTTAGTAGCCTTGTTGTAGTCCTTTTTGTAACCTTTTCTAAATAATGTATAATTCAATCAATTACAATTTTAAGTGTTCTTAATAATAACAAAAACAATAATATATTTATTTTTACAACTACAGTTTGTCGAATTGTTTTACAGTTCTGCAACTAAGTGGGACAGAAATGGTGAAAGAAACAGTCTAATCCAATTTTGTTGTCAAGGTCATAAAACAGGCAAATGGTCAAGAGACAGATGGCAGACAGTCATAACCGAGTGCACGGGCGGGGTGGGTGCGTGCGCGCGTGCGTATGGGAATACAGATGAAGGTGAAAATTAAAGGACCAAAAAACATAAAACGAGCGACAATGGGAGTAAGATGAAGAAAGGCAAGTGTGAATTAAAAGAGTCTTTTGTAATGTTTTGTACGATTCGTAAACGTTTTTATTCCATGTAGGTGTAAGAGTTTTAAAGGCATTAAAAATTAAATAGGCAAAAAAGGCTGCAAGAATTTAAAATCGACTGCTTTTAAGGCGGTTGACTGTTCAAACTAAATTTACGACAAGCATTTTGTGTTTGTACAGTAGGGGGCGACGTTGAATCAATTGACTAAACAACAATTTGGATTCCCGCTTTTCCCGCCAGGTGCAATGTCGCGCGCCTGTAATCCCTGTTACTGGGATAGTAGAGGGATTGCGCGTGAGAATAGTTACTGTAGTCCGGCTTGAACAACACAACGAGACACCGTCTTTTATCTTGACGAAATTAATTCATTTTTGAGAATGAATAAATAATTAAAGAACTAATTGACTAACCAACAATACATCTTTGTTTACGAGTAATATTTAAATCATTTTAGAGGGAAATTGGCATAGAACATTTCGTTTAGGCCTAACTGAGAGACACCAAAGTGTATATTTCTCGCTATATAAACATTAGGATGTAACTAACGACGTACCACATTACAATTTTACACAGCTGCAAGTATTTGAAAGTGGATTGGTCTTTTTCATATGAACTGAGGGCGGCTGATATTTTAAATGAACAGCAGGTAAAAACTACATTTTTTTAGTTCGTGATTGTACACAAGGGGGCGACATAGTACCAGTTGAAAATCGATTCTGATTCCGGCTTTTCTCGCCGGGAGCAGTGGCGCGCGCCTGTAATCCCTGTTACTGGGAGGCTGAGACTGGTGGATCGTTTGAGTTCGGGAGTTCTGGACTGTGGTGGACTATGTTGATCGGGTGTCCACACTAAGAGCAGCATCGATATGGTGTTCTGAGGGGAACCTTGGAGCAGCAGGTCGTCTAAGGAGGGGAGAACCGGCCCAGATCGGAAACGGAGCAGGTCAAATCCCCCGTGCTGGTCAGTAGTGGGATTGCGCCTGAGAATAGTTACTGTAGTCCGGCCCGAACAACACAACGAGACACAGTCTTTTTGCTGTGCTAAACATTTATAGAAAAAAAAAACTTTTAAATGAATAAAAACAAAATCCTGATCTACATTATTTCCTCTGTTATTATACCATGTTGTAGTTTTTTTGGCGACAAGTTACATTTAAATGAATAGTTGTCCCTCATTTTAATTGCAATGTTCAATCGGTAAGGAATGAGTGACGCAGAATTAGTGGGACAAGGAAATAAAAATGAGTGTGAAACAAGTCGTGCTCCGTGTTTTATTTGTAATTTGTATACAACATGATCTGCTAATAACAATTATATTGTATACAAATATTGACGTTTCTAACTGATTTAATTTCAATTAATGAATAATATAATGACGTTTTAAAATACCTTGCATAGCCTTTATATCAATAATTAATATTAGTCGGTCATTAATTGTTCGGTAGAAAGAACAGAAATTACAAACCACGTAGTATTTACATTTTGTGGTTGTACAGTAGGGGGAGACGTTGTACTGTACAATTGATAGAAAATCGATTCTGATTCCGGCTTTTCTCGCCGGGTGCAGTGGCGCGCGCCTGTAATCCCTGTTACTGGGAGGCTGAGACTGGTGGATCGTGTGAGTTCGGGAGTTCTGGGCTGTGGTGGACTATGTTGATCGGGTGTCCGCACTAAGATCAGCATCGATATGGTGTTCTGAGGAGAACCTTGGAGCAGCAGGTCTTCTAAGGAGGGGAGAACCGGCCCAGGTCGGAAACGGAGCAGGTCAAATCCCCCGTGCTGGTCAGTAGTGGGATTGCGCCTGAGAATAGTTACTGTAGTCCGGCCCGAACAACACAATGAGACGCAGTCTTTTTCTTGTCAAATTAATTTGTTTATGCAAATAAATAAATAACTAATACATTAATTTAAATATTACTTTAAATTACTATATCTATTAACTTTTATTTGGGAAAATAGCAATAAATATTGGTTTTTCAAGTAATATGTGTATCATTTTAGAGGCAAATTGGCTCAGCACATTTCGTTAAAGGCCTACCTGAAAATCAACAAACTGTAAATTTCTCGCTAATTAAACATTAGGATGTAACTAATGACATACCAAGTTATAATTTTCACAGCTGTAAGTATTTGCAAGTTGATTACTCTTCATTTCGACTGAGGGCGTGATATTTAAATGAAAATGTTCGGTTACAAACCACATTTTTTATTTCGTGATTGTACACAAGGGGGCGACATAGTACCAGTTGGAAGAAAATCAATTTGATTCCCTCATTTTTCGCCGGGTGCAGTGGCGCGCGCCTGTAATCCCTGTTACTGGGAGGCTGAGACTGATGGATCGTGTGAGTTCACGAGTTCTGGACTCTGGTGGACTATGTTGATCGGGTGTCCACACTAAGAGCAGCATCGATATGGTGTTCTGAGGGGAACCTTGGAGCAGCAGGTCGTTTAAGGAGGGGAGAACCGTCCCAGGTCGGAGACGGAGCAGGTCAAATCCCCCGTGCTGGTCAGTAGTGGGATTGCGCCTGAGAATAGTTACTGTAGTCCGGCCCGAACAACACAACGAGACACAGTCTTTTTTATGGAGGTTCTTAAAACGTAAACATATATTAGAATTACCTATTTTGATTGAAATGCATTTGTATACTGTACTTTAAATTTTACGATTTTAATTTCATTTTACCTTTTCCGTTTTTGTGCAGTAGGGGCGCAGTTTCCACCTTTAATTTTGCTATGTGTAAGGAAAACATGTCTCTAACAGTCTGTTCATATTTTCTGTCTTTTAAAAAGTACCAAAGCACGTTTAAATTGTAAAGAAAAGTCGTACAAACACACGTCGGAAGAACTTCCCTCCCAAACACGATCCGTCAGAGTGTAATACTCTACAATTATTCCTGAAAAAAATTCAAGATGCTGATTGTTTCATTACAGTACAGTATAAAACAAAACAAAACACAATTTTGAGGGGAAACGGAGAGATTGGACAACAAATAGTCTAATTTCAAATAGGAGACGTGCATGGATCGCTTCTACAAATGGACTTCCGCCGTTCAGATTTCTCGATTTCTAATCTTGACCTGCTCATTTAGATTTTTGATCTTTTCCAACAGATCACCGGGGGCGGTGGCGATTGAACTCGCTCCGTTGACTCGGTCGATAAGATCCGATTCCTAAGAACAATTCGTTCTGGCCGCAAAATGCAGGAGGGGGCGGGGCAGCGCGAGGACCTTCTCCAACCGTTTGCATGTTGTTGTTCATGAGTTGTCGAGTGTCTCTGTCACTCATTCGACTGGCCCTACCCCGCGTTACGAGTCCAGTAGCGAACAGCAGCTCTCAGACTCTCGCAGCAAGCAGGCTCCTCGTCCGTTTCAGCTCTGTGTCCACTAAATCGACGTTATTCAGCATGCCCGAAAGGAGGCCCTTTTTGCGGTTACCAACTGACGTCTGCCCCGTCAACTACGGGCTGCGCCTCAAGCCCGACCTCGTCGACTTCACCTTCGAGGGCAAATTGGATGCAGCCGTGAAGGTAAGGTTGCCATGCGGCCACGTTTCGGTCCTATGCGCCGGGATCCAGCGACTTATAAAATAATAGCATTGTAATATTTTCACTTGGAATTGTTATTACCGCTCCTGGTGGTCATGCTAATCTGACAAGCTAGTGGTTCAGGCTGCGCTGTCCGAACCACGTCCTTTCCGTTTAAAGCCTCAATAGATGTGAATTGGGCGTATAATGGTTAAACTATAACCATGGTGTCCCCAGGGTTGTTTTTAAAAAAGAGAAATAGGCAGTAAGTTCATTGACCCGCAAGCTAAAGCGCTAACTAGCTGCACAATGCTAACACCGTTAGCCAACTTGTACATCAATGTAAACACAAGCGTTGCATTTTTAATCACGTTCAAGGCTCTTGTTCTCTACGCAAATTACCGCATGCATAACCATGTTTATAACCTCGAGAGTTCTTACTTTATACAGAGGACACAGTCTAATATGCTCTGTTAAGTTCCTTTTAAAACATGAAAGTCACGAATTCTTATAAATGACACACTACTGTAACACTTTGTTATATGATTCTTATAAAATTCAACACCTATGATTTGGACACACATCATATCAAATGTCTTGTGGAAGTGTCTGTTTCACATCTGGCCATGGTATCATCTTTCATGTTATATTGCATTAGGCAGGGACATTATTCATCACATAAGTGGAAGAAAATAACTGGATTAGATTGTCAGATCTCGGGATGAAAAAGCAGAACTGACTGCAAAATGTGTTGTGAAGTCTTTTTATAGACCACAAGCATCGTACCTGAAGTCATTTTGTGTCCTGCTGTTATGGAGGCCTGTTGTGTGAGATGGGCCTTCCTCTTGATGTTTTCTGGAAGCCAAGACTTATTGGAGCATGAGATTAACTACATTCCCTGCAGTGCCTTACACATTATGACTATCATTCCTCAACAGATATGGTTCACAGTCATGAACAGCATTAGAATGCCATATTTTTCATATCGACCTAGCACTTAACCACTCCATTCCATCCAAGATCTCAGTTACTTTACAGCTGTGGCTAGCTACACACACAAGTAACTGAATAGTGTTTTGATTTTTTTCCAGTAATCCACAAAAGACAAAGTAAAAAACTTAACAGCTTCCCGTCTTTAAAAACGACAAATGTCAGTGTCGCCTTTACAAGTGCGATGTTTGCAATGTCAACAACAGTCTGTCTGCAGTTAAAATATTTTCGATACAGAATACGGTTATAAGTTATAACGGTGATATATAATATTTACGTATAATATGCAATATACGTTTCTTTTCTATGAAATTAGATTTTCTGTAGTTGCACGTATTATTGTGACAAAATTATTAATTTACCAAATGTATTATTTTGTAAATTCATTAACAAACTGTCTAAAAATGAGCATCTATATTTCGGAACGGTAGACCCAGAGTATATTCAAAAATATTTTACCGTTTTGTACTTTTAACTATCTTTTAACTTTTGTACTTTTTGTATCTAAGGCAAAGAATGCAAAGGCCAAATAGAGCAGTCCAGTCATGTTTGGACAGTCTGTTCGTCATGTTTTTATTCCTCCCTCATCTCTCCTAGATCCTGTATGTTTCTCAACCATGTCAAGCTCTGTTCATTTTACTATTTTCAATAGGAAGGGAATTACGCAGAGTTTATGTGAAATAAATAGACTGTTTTAAACTGTGTGAACTTCATGTTGGCAAGTTTAAAATCTGAATAAGTCATAAGATTCAAAGCTTTTATGGCACTTGTACCGCAAGGGATCACGTTTATGTGTTCAGTTTAGTTCTTGGATTGCTGCTCACAGAATGTCATACAGATACAAATACGAATAATTTCCATGGAATGAAAGATCTACCATTTAATGTCAGTAGTGCATTTTGGGTTCACGTCAGAGTCAGTGGGAGACATTCTAGAGTCTGTTGAGTAGTATTGAGTGACTGGACAGGACAGTTGGTTTAACTGGTTTAGTAGCTCGGCTGCTAATAGGAACCCGAGGTTGCTCAATCTAGAAATTGCCCGTCACACCTCTCTACTCTAGTCCTGCGGGGAAGAGTTTGAACAGTATGTGCTAGGGAGTGAGTGAGAACCCTGAGAATGGAAGCAGTTTTTCAATGGCCTTTTTGTGGTACATAGTCAAAGGTGAAATAAGTCACCGATTGCATTTATTTCATCTAATAAATTCCTTAGTTTATCTAATCTAGTCTAAGAGCAGTAGATTGTCTGAAGAAGACAATAGTATGAAAACGGTTATTGTTTCTGCAAAGTGCTTATTCAATCTGTTCAGAAGTGCTATGTGAACAATTTTTGCATTTAATTTACATAAAGTCTGTGATCACAATTACAGAAAAGGCATCTGTGCAATTAGTAGTTGCAGTTTTAAAAATTATTTTTGAATGAAAGGCAAGTTGTGTTTATATAGCTTATATTGCAGATTTGTTTAGGTGACTTAGTTTATAGGGTTTAATCTGATGCTATGAAACAGACTCAGGCTCATGTAAAGCCAACGGTGACGGCAATAAAATACACCATTCCTATCTTAAAACTGGATAACAAAAACCAGTAACTTGTTGTATTTTTTTGTAGTAGCATCATGTATTATTACCATTCAAACTTGCAAAAACCAAATTCAACCTTTTCAGAGTCTAACAATTTTCTTGCAATTAATATTTGTCAAAGAGTAATATTAAACTAACCATTCAATGCCGTTTTATACATACCGATTCTAAATCCAATTACATGAACCTTTTGAATCAATTCAGTTCATTATGTTATTTGAAAAGAAATATTTTATTCAAACCGTTTGTGCAGCGACATGAAATTGATAAAATATTCATCATCTGTTTGTAGGGAATGCAAGGAAATGGAGCGAGATAAATATTTTAAAAGATTTCCAGCAAACTATAATCCAAAAATATAAAGATGTGTAAAATACATTTGTGGAGAGGTTTAAAATAACATTTTCTCTAGTTAAACACAGCTGAGTTTTTATCGCTGTCCGTCGATTCATCTGTTGGTGAACTGATAGAAAAATCTAAGCACCAGCACTCATTTAAACATCTCCATGCCATGTCAGTAGCCATGAATGCCATGAAACCTGATGAACTTTGTGAGCCGCACAAGCCACAAAAGCATAGCAAAATCATTTGGTTGGTAGCTTTACTGAAATCATAGTCCTTGGATGTTTGGCTCAGAAACTGTGAGTACTAGATGTACATGATGTACAAAAAAAAAACTACAAAAATATATGAAATGGTAATCATAACTTAATGAAAAATAATTGCTTTTATGTAGTTAATGATGTTCTTGATAAATCTATAATGGCTTTCAGCAGTACCGTAAGTCTCTATATATTTACAATATATATATAAACTGTGTGTATGTCATTGTTTATGACAGGTGACACAAGCAACAAACCAGATTGTGATGAACTGTGCTGATATAGACATAATTACTGCTTCCTTCGTGCCTGACGGTGGGGAAGGTGAGTGAAAATTTAGCTTGGATTGTGCATTAACTGTTTGAATACAACCTGTGCTGGTGTTGTAACATCAGATTAATCAGACTTTTATTTTCCCCATCCATTTAGAAATTAACGCGACAGGATTTAACTATCAGAATGAGGATGAAAAAGTGACTCTATGTTTCCCCAGCAGTCTGCAAAAAGGTAGGAGTCTTGAAACGTCCTTGTCATGACAACACTGTAGCTACATGTCTCGTCAGCTACATGAGGAAATACCATTACATGAATTGAACTAGAATCAACATGTTTTTTCAGGGACTGGATTGTTGAAAATAGATTTTGTTGGGGAATTAAATGATAAAATGAAAGGCTTCTATAGGAGTAAATACACCGCCGCTTCGGGTGAAATCCGCTACGCTGCCGTCACACAGTTTGAGGTAAGTTTACATCCGGCCACGCTTTTTATTCATATTTACTGAGCTTGCAGAAAAAAGACATATACAGCATATACATACAGACAGATAATTAGATACTGGATTTCCACTGTTTGCAGAATGTTAGTTATGGTAAACTGGGGTATTTGGTGAAGTAACACCAGTGTTTAATGTTGAGCAACTGCATCTAAAGTGCTTTTTTTCCCCACGCATATAATTGTTTTAATTGATTTTATTGAGTATTTATTTTATTCTTTTTCAGTCAGTCTGAACTGAATACATTTCAATAAAAGTTAATTCATGGTTGAAAAAAGAACTGATAATCTACGTATTTGATAAAAGAAATGTTAAAGTTGATAACATGGATGCAGAATATCCAGGGTTTTTTTTCTTCCAATATTTTGGTGATGTATTTTAAAAGACATAATTATATATTGGCTGAGATTTGGCTTGTGTTTTCTCTTCACCCTCTTCTGCTCTCTGTCCGGTTTTTCCAGGCCACAGACGCACGTCGAGCTTTTCCCTGCTGGGATGAACCAGCTATCAAAGCCACTTTTGACGTCACCCTCATTGTCCCAAAGGAGAGAGTAGCCTTGTCAAATATGGTTTGTGTCATTTCATCTTTTCTCCCTTTGGAAACAAAAGTCCCTGAATGTCTTAATTCAGGTTATTGTCATATGTGTGAGTTATCTAACCGACCCAGAGGCGATGTGCTCTCCTTAGCTTATGAACAGGACAGTCAGTGATTTAGCAGAATGAGGAAAACTGCGGAATTATTACCATGTGGTCAAAAAGGCGTGTGATTAAATTCTACACCTTTTTTAATCTAAAAGCAAATCAAAATAACTTTCTGGATGCCTTCTTAAATTCTTCAGGTTAATATATTTCAATGATTACGTGTCTGCTATATTTGAGGATTTTGTCTTTGTTTTAATTAATGATAGTTGTTCCAAAATTATTTAAATCACAATTGGTGATAATCTGTCCAGATGGGTGAGATCTAAATCTGGAGCTTCACACTGAATTGCAAGCTCACTTTAGGTTGGATGCCCGATAAAATTAACCTTTAAAAAACGCACTACATAAAACGTTTTGTTCGTAAATAATAAATACTGTATGGTTAAACACATGAAATAAATAAATAAATGTTATTTCAGAAGAAAATTGAATTAGCTTAAAATGGTTTTTCCTCCATAAAATATTATTTAATAAAATATTTTATCCTCCCTTATTTAATATAAAATATTCTGATAAATGTATAGAATAAATGTGTACATGCTGCAAAAACGATGAAGAAAATAAAAGTAAATGTTACTATTCACACAAAAATATTTTTTACAAACAAGGCAGCTAGATCACTGCATTATAAACAAAACACAAATGATCTAAATTAACACTTTTTTTTTTATTTTACTTAAGCAAGTCACAATGATAAAATTTCACTTTCTGTTACCCTCTAGAATGTTGTTGATAGAAAACCATATCCAGAGGATCAGAATCTGGTAGAGGTTAAGTTTGCAACCACGCCCATCATGTCTACCTACTTGGTGGCGTTTGTCATTGGCGAGTATGACTTTGTGGAAAGCCAGTCAGCGGATGGTGTGACGGTCCGTGTCTACACACCTGTCGGAAAGGCAGAGCAAGGAAAATTTGCACTGGAGGTATGAGAACGAATGGTTTGGGAGAATTGCGTGTCTAGGGCAAAACCATAGATACGGATGTCCTGATTCCTACATCTAATTCACTATTTCATCCTAAACCACATTTTCTTTTCAAGGTGGCAACAAAGACCCTTCCTTTCTACAAAGATTATTTCAGTGTTCCTTATCCGTTGCCTAAAATTGATCTTATTGCTATTGCTGATTTTGCTGCTGGTTGGTATCATTTTCTCATTGGATTATCTAGCACAGATACAGCATATGCTTGACCTTTTTTAACGCTTGACCTTCTTTTCTCTCGGCAGGTGCCATGGAAAACTGGGGCCTTGTGACTTACAGGTAATTTTAAGATGACACGTACAAAAATAATGCTAATCCGAGAATCCTACTTTTTTATCTAAATCTAAAACAGAAATGTAAATCTATTGTATGCAGGTAATAGTGCAGAACATCGTCAGTGAAGCACTGGGTCATTTTGATTCTGCTCTATTATTTACTTATTAATAATTTCTACTTTCAGGGAGACTGCACTGTTGATTGATCCAAAGAACTCATGTGCATCGTCCAGGCAGTGGGTTGCACTCGTAGTCGGCCATGAACTTGCCCATCAGTGGTTTGGGAACCTAGTTACCATGGTGAGCTGTTCTGCACTTTATTTTGCTGCACTAAGGCAATAGCATGGCGCCGTCTGGAGTATAATTGTACTTTGAATTGTGTGGTCTATTGATAAAAATGGTATTCATGTAAAAGCTTTTAGTGACCCAAGTTACCATGTAACTAGAAACAATGTAAACCTTCCTGTGTATAATAGAAAAACCAACTAGTCAATATTTCTTTTTTTATTATCTATTGTGTTGTAAACCTTCAGTGTAACAACATAGCTGGAGTTCCGGGTTTGTTTACACTAGGGCAGTTCAATTGTTCCATTGCTGTGGTCTGGCTCAGAGATCGTTCGTGCGTGCGTGCGTGCGCGATTCACTTTCACGCAGACTATTTTTATGCATTGGACAAATTCTCAATCAGGAAACAAAGAAGAACCACAACTCTACAGGAGAGCTTATTTTGCATAGGTCGGATAGATGGATTTTCTGCCAACACTAACCCAACACTGATGCATTAAACAAAACAATTTCAAACTTTTTTTTTTTTTAATCTCTTTCAGTTGATTGGATATTTGGGCATCTGCCAAAAATGTACTAGGCATTGCATTTCCCTTGATCTCCCAACACTTTTCAAAAAAGCAACTTTATCTTTGGAAGCCTGTTGCAACTTTCTGTTCAGCCACATTCAACAACAACAAAGTCCTAAAACTATCAGTGTGTAACATATGGTGGACATAAAGTGGGACAGTGAAAAACAAAGTGGCCCGTGTAAAGAGTCAGTGCAAGCAATATTATTTTTAATAAATGCCTATATAGGTTTTAATTTAATATGTTTGAAAATTAACCTGGTGAAATATTGGTCAAGATGACAACATTTCTTAATACAATTGATGTGAATACTTTAGTGGAAGATATCAGCACTTTTTCTAATCTGAAAAGTCTGAAATTAGAATTGTGATTTGCATGTGTGTGTTCTATATGAGTATGATGCATCGCAACTCTCTCTGCAGGAATGGTGGACTCATTTGTGGCTTAACGAAGGCTTCGCTTCCTGGATTGAATATCTCTGTGTGGACCACTGTTTCCCCGAGTACGACATCTGGACTCAGTTTGTTTCCGCAGACTACACCAGAGCTCTGGACCTGGACGCGTTAGATAACAGCCACCCTATCGAGGTCTGCAAGAGATGAGTGTGTTTCTCACATTTCTCCCAGCTGTCCCAGTGTGTGTGTCTGTGTTTGAAGTGTTTGTGGAAGACAGGAAGTTGAAAGTGCAGTCTTGTTTGTCCACTCAGCCATATCATTTGCAGTATTCCAGTTTTGAATCAGGCTGATGCAATATTGATTAGTGCCTCGTGTTTCAGAGCGATGTATTTTACCTGTAGGTTGATGTTGGACATCCTTCAGAAGTGGATGAAATCTTTGATGCCATATCATACAGCAAAGGGGCTTCTGTCATTCGCATGCTACACAACTACATCGGCGATGAGGTGCGTGATCACATTTCACTGACTTTTTACACTTATTGTCAGTCACACAGGAAAGCAGATTTAGTCTAGGATCTGCACTTTTCTAGTGCATTTATAAACGTAAAAACAGACCAAACTTGGGTATGACAGTCTAGTCATTTTTTCTTTCCCTTTCTTTGACCTTCGAAAGATTGTTGATTGTTGTTCTTTGTGGCCTTTAGGATTTCAGAAAGGGAATGAACTCGTACCTGTTGAAGTTTCAGCACAAAAATGCATCTACAGGTACATTTTCCCCCCTTCAGATGAAAGCGTAAAAAATGACATTTATACAAACCATTCTTCAATCTTTTTTCTGACTTTGAGTGAAATCTCTTTATGCGTTTTGTTCCGTGAACCGTTCACATTTTCTGATGGAAACTGAAATTCCAATGTTTGAAAGGAAATGATCCAACAATTGTTTATTCAAAACGTAAGAGTTTTAATAATCCCAAAGGCATTTTTTCAGGAAAAAAACAGAAACAACAATAACCTAAAGGGAAAAAAACTAAATTTGGCAAAAAATATAATAATAAAAATAGTTGTAAAATGAATCAGCCCAATGTTCTACTGTACTACTAGTTATAAACTTGTATATTCAAATGGTACATTCATTACTATAATACAGTATTTAGATTCAATATATTCTTTTTTCATCATTGTTTCAGTTGTATGTTTGTGATATTTATAGAATAAGTGAGTAAAATAAGAAACGTTGCTGCAGTACATCAGGAGTAATAGCTGAGTGTCCCATAGTTCAATTTAAACAACAGTGATTTCAGATGCAGAAATTATATGGTGTGTAGAGTCTGTCTGGAGATACTCGCCTTTCTGGCAACAACGGAAGCTGCTGTTATGTATGTGTGGGCAATTTGCCTGAAATGTTGCTATTATATGCTTAGAGTTGTAATACATTGTGTTTTCCTTTCTCTCTTCCCCATCTCAGAGCATCTGTGGGAGTGTTTGGAACAGGCCAGTGGGAAACCAATCGCCGCCGTGATGAACTCCTGGACCAAGCAAATGGGGTTTCCTATTATTGTAGTAGATCAAGAACAGGTTCTGACCATTTTTATTCAATTATCCTATAATTCACAGATCGTATTTAATCAAGGCCACAAAAATGTATTGTTTTGAAATCATGAAGTCAGTGTGCGACTGAGTGAGAAACTGACAAACATTGAGTTTCATGAACAAACGAGAGTCAATGGTAACAAAAAAAATCACATTTTATAGTGTTGGTATAATAGAGATCATCAATATGGCACTGGGTGTTGTTTATTGAGATCAGGTCGATTTATATACGAATACACATAAAGCTATTTTGATGACTTGCTCATACTGTAAATGCAGTTAAACGTTAAAAACGAAGAAGTTGAATTAAGTGGACCACATTCATCAAGTTTTTTAGTATCTGTGAAAAAAACCTTATCAAATCTTTCTACTAATATTAATAATATCAATCTTAATTCTCTTCATAATTATTTAATCTCTACTATTTAGAATTACATTTACTTTCAATATCAATATCAATAAAACCTAGTGTGTTGAAGGCCTGCTGAGTGTGGACATAATAATAACAGTGTTCAGCAGTGAGATTAAGTCCACCCTATAAATAACTGATGTGATTTTTTTAATTAATTAATTAATTTATTTATTTTTCGTTTTTCCCAGAGTGGTAATGATCGTGTGCTGAAAATCTCTCAGATGAAGTTTTGTGCGAGTGGACCACGCAATGGTAAATAAATAGAGCTGTTCCACTACCGGGACTTTACCAGAGAAACATAATCTAACATTTTGTCTGTGTGTCAGGTGAAAACTGCCCAAGTTGGATGGTTCCTATCAGCATCTGTACAAGTGACGACCCGAGCTGCAGTAAAGTGAAGGTTCTGTTAGAGAAACCTGAAACCACAGTCACCATCCCAAATACTAGACCTGAACAGTGGATTAAGGTGCATAATGGGTGTTGTTGTTTTTGTATTTGACACATTGACTGTAATGCGTAATTCTTTGTGTATGTTATTGGAATCATTTCAATAATTAATTAAATGAACAATTGGAGTTTTAATAAACTGTTCATATGGGATTGACACCAAATGTATTAATTTGTTCCGAGCTAGAAAAGCCAAAACAGATATTTCTATTTTTGTGTTCAGATTAATCCAGGGACCGTCGGGTTCTACAGGATCCAGTACAGCTCAGCCATGCTGGAAAGTTTGATGCCTGGAATTCGAGACCTCACTCTCCTGCCAGTAGACCGCCTGGGTCTACAAAACGACCTTTTCTCACTGGTGAGACGACACACACAGTGCCATTGTTTAGCAAAGTTAAGACGTAGACCTTCATCTTCAATCACGTCTCAGACATTATGAATAAAAGAGTTGAGTGAGTTTCAAGTTACAGTATTATGGCTCTTTTTCTGCCTCCCTTGTGATGCTTCATAAATTATAGATGGTTTGCTTTCTGCCAGTCCAGCTATTCTTCTGTGGCCAGGTGTACTGTAAAATGGCTTATTTACATTCAATTATTACATATTTGTTTACTGTATGGATACATTACAAAGCAGCTTTTTATTTTTAGCTTCATTTTGGTTAAGTTTTGTTTTTTCCAGTCTTCAATCAGTCATCTGAAAATCGATTGAAACCGATTCTTCTTTCCCTGGGGAATCACCTTTCTAACATCACTTTTACAGGAAACTCACTTTGCTAAACGGTTCATGATGAGTCCAGTAATTCTACCGTGCTGTTTGTCTCTTCCAGGCTCGTGCAGGTATGATCAGTACTGTGGAGGTGTTGAAGGTGATGGAAGCCTTTGTGAATGAGCCAAACTACACGGTGTGGAGTGACCTGAGCTGTAATCTGGGTGTTCTGTCCTGTCTGCTCTCACACACGGACTTCCACGAGGAAATCCAGGAGTTCATTCGAGATCTCTTCACCCCCATTGGTCTGAAACTGGGCTGGGACAGTAAATCTGGAGAGGGTGAGTACGCCTTGAATCTTCCTTGTGCCATCTCTGTTTGAATCAGGGCAGCAATGTGCCAGTGGACCGACATGTTGTCATGATTAATACGTTTCTGTCTGCTTTATTTCTTTAATGTCACAACCTTCCATCATCCAGTTTATATTTTTCTTACCTTTGCTTTAAAAGTTTGGTTCCTATCTTTTTTTTTGTCACTCTAGATAAAATGCATCTGCTAGATCAATCAATGCAAGTTTAATTTTTTAAAAGATCTTATCCAATAATCCGAAGCTGAGGTGTTGCTTGCAAGCTTTTTGGTGCCCATTCAGGTCTTGTGAAATTTCCTTCAACAAACTCTCTTTAGATTTTGGTAGGTTGACATTTAGGTTAAAAAGATATAGGTTAAGATTAGGGCTGCACAATATACCGCAAAAATACCGTTATCGCGATAATAGGGTACGCGATACTTAAAAAAAAAAAGGCATGTCAAGCGTTTGCATCATCCAAATCTGACCAATCAAAAGGGACCATTCTGCCCGCCTCCCAATTAGACGTTATACTATTGGCTAGACCGGCTGAAAAGTGAACTTGAGCGAGCAATGCGCAGATGAGGAGAGGACACATCGAGCGCACACATCGAGCAAAACTTAGATATGCGTGATCATTTAAATATTATAAAGGAAAGATAATCTTGCATTATTTCTGTCGTATTTTGGGGCGCCTCTAGTGGGCGCGATGACACCGGACGCACGTGACGGACACCCGTGCGCGCTAATAACCTGCAGACCGTGAATGTTCCTGAAAAAGGATCTTATTCTGAAGTGTGTGTGTGTGTGTGTGTGTGTGTGTGTGTGTGTGTGTGTGTGTGTGTGTGTGTGTGTGTGTGTGTGTGTGTGTGTGTGTGTGTGTGTGTGTGTGTGCGCGTGTACATTCAATGTATTTACATTTGAAGTATTATAAATAATATGTGGTTATATTGTTTTTTGACAACCTGATTTTCAGGGTTGAATATTTAAAATAATAAAATATGCAGAAAGAATCAATACCTTTACAACAAAAGTGTCCAAGACGATCGATCAAAGGTTTAGAAAAAGCAATGGCGTGTGAAAAACATCGAACCGCCATCACAAACTCCGTCACAAGCTTTTTAGTCAAAGGCTTAATGCAAGATTGCCAGTTAACACCAGGTTTTTAGTCTAAGTGTTTACACTACTAGACAGTTTTAGCCCAAATTAAACTAAATTTGATTAAAAACATATTGCCTGTTTTATTTTAGTATGAGGATTCATTTTAGTAATCAAAATTTTTACTTTTCAGACAGTTTTGGGTTTTTTTATATGGGAATATGTAATATCGCAAGCAATATCGTTATCGCAACATTCAACAGCAATATCGCATATCGCATATTTTCTCAATATTGTGCGGGCCTAGTTAAGATGATGTCAGAGCTTTATGTGAGTAAGAAGTTCGATTGTGTTTATTGAGGTGAGGAATTGCAGTTCTATGGATTCTGATCATTCTAATGTGTTTCCCAAAGCAAAAAATAAATGTATTTGCTTAGGAGGCAAAATGGGTAATTTCATTAATGAATATTATGTTTCAATCTTGTTTTAATATGAATAAATGTTACAAGGGCTACCATAATTTTTATTTCTCTTGTGAATAAGTTATATTGAGGTCTTTTTGGATCTATCCAAAATCCAAGTTTTCAGACAGGTATAATGTTTTCTTAAAATGTTCCTATGTTTGTATTATTATATTGATTATTACATTAAAATATTATAATAATATACTGTATAATACATTTCTCCTAATTTTCTTACTCTGAATAAACTCATTCAAATGTCATTCAAAGCAAAACCATCTTTAGGTGAAGGTTTCGAGTAATTCAGTTTCTTTGAAAATCTAAGTAAAATATTCTGTAACCATGGCAACGATGCATCTTCTTAGCAGTTGCTGGCAATTGGTAGGGCACTGCTGATGATTTGTCAATGATCAGCGGCATTAAGCTCATGTATATAGTTTTTCATAATATTCAAACGTACATACAAAACTATTTTTTGTATTATTTAACACTTATAATAGTTCGGCTTCCCAACTATTCATGAATGCAAATGCAACAAAAAACAGTCGAATATACATTGCCTCAATTTTCGAACAAATTTTAAAATCAACTGCCATGAAAATCCGATTAAGTAGAACATTTTTTTTGCCCGTGGTTAACACACTGCTTAGTCGTGTTACACAACCCTCCAGTCAAAGACTCTTTTGTTTCGGGTTTTTCCAGGTCATTTGGATGCACTGCTGCGGGGTCTTGTGCTGGGGAAGCTGGGTAAAGCAGGGCACAAGGCGACCCTGGAGGAGGCCCGACGGAGATTCAAAGACCACGTGGAGGCTAAACAAATCCTGTCTGCGGATCTCAGGAGTCCAGTGAGCGCTCACAACACGTTCAACACGCGTCATTAAGTTTCTCTCATCAGTACGTCCTGAATGTTGTTTCATCTGCTCAGGTGTATCTAACAGTTCTAAAGCACGGAGACAGCACCACACTGGATACCATGTTAAAGGTATTCCACGCTCACGTTTAGATCAAGTTTAAAGAACAGAACGAATGATGAGGAGGATTGTGTTTTGTGTTCAGCTCCATAAGCAGGCGGACATGCAGGAGGAGAAGAACCGAATTGAGAGGGTACTGGGAGCCATTCCTGCACCGGACCTCATCCAGAGGGTTCTCAACTTCGCCCTATCGGTTTGTACTTCTACACACACGCGCACACACACACACACACACACACACACACACACACACTGGAAAAATGGAGCAGACTGGAAAATCTCAGAGTGCCAGAAATACACTTCACAAGACTGTGAAAAGCTAGAAAGCACTGGAAAACATTAGCTACGTCTCTCAGTCAATCCAATCCTGTTTTCCTGGTTCATTGCCAGGAGAGAAATATACAATCATTCCCTCGATTAACATTCGATAGTGAGTTGGGTTTGTTTTATTTCTAAGGAATCATTAACGCCGTGTCATGACGTGACTTTGACCAGTCTGGTTTCATCACTCGTATTAAATCTAATAAAGTGTTGAAGTGTGACATTGAGACTGTTTATAGGAGGATGTTCGTCCCCAAGACACGGTTTCTGTGATTGGGGGCGTGGCCGGAAGCAGCAAACAGGGACGGAAAGCCGCCTGGAAATTTGTGAAGGACAACTGGGAGGAGCTTCATAACCGATACCAAGGCGGCTTCCTGATATCCAGACTCATCAAGGTGAAACCAGGAGCAGAATGACACAGTCTCTTTACTTTAGTTATGTTGAGCTGTGTTACATATATTTCTGTTTGCATTTCAGTTGACTGTGGATGGTTTTGCAATAGATAAAATGGCTGCTGAAGTCAAGGTGAGGATCCAGGTTCTTTTAAATGAAGCACATTTTTCTTCATCACGACACAAGAAAGCTTCAGGCATTTGACCAAAAGCCTCTTTTAAATGTTTGGATGCATTCAAAATCTGTTGAGTTTTTTAGTTCTGTTCATTTGAATCTTAATGTTTTTGTATAATTTTGCTGCATATGTAACTGCAAAAAAGTTCACCTTTTTCAAAAAAAAAGGAACTTTTTCAGCGTTGTTTTATGAGTTATGTTTTTATCTGAACTTTCTTTAGTGTTAAATATAAAGTGGAATATTTGCAGTTTACTGAGTTAAAAAAAAGAGGTGACTATTATGTCATTAGACCTATTATAATATTTAGTTGTATAGCTTTTCCGGATGTTTTTATCCAGAGCAACCATCACTAACTTCCTGTTTTGGGAATCAAATTCTAAATTCTGTTGTGTTGCAAACATGGGCTCTACTGCTACAGGAATAATAGATACAAACAGATACAAGCAGCATGTAGCAAGTAGTACATATTTGTAGCTCACATATTGTAGCTATGTACTGTGTGTATCATTTTACAAAGTCCTCCTAACGGGAAATTTGTTTCTGGTTTCAGAGTTTCTTTGAAAGTCATCACGCGCCGGCTGCTGAGCGCACGGTTCAGCAGTGCTGCGAGAACATTCTCCTGAACGCCGCCTGGCTGAAGCGAGACGCTGATGACATCCACCACTATCTGCTGCAGAGGAAAGCGCCGCCCGTCTGACCTGTGAACTCTGACCTGCATCTAAAACAAGCATCATCTGGTCAACTTCAGTGAAATCCGAAAAGATTCTACAAACTGCGGCTTCATCTTAATTACCCAAGAGTCAATAAAGAGAACGAGACTTTGAGCGTGATGCAGTTCCCCATTCTGCCAGGTGGAGGCGCAATGGCTCTCAAACGTCTGTCATCGAACCTCAACAGATCCCCCTTGCTGTTTTATCCGGCTAGCGACGCATGCACACGCTATTCTCACACAATCTCTTTCCCCATAATTCACCGGTAGGAAACCTTAGCATGTTGTTCACACTTTTGATTTTCAGTTTGTGTTTGCTTTCTTTTGTTCTGTGCTCCGAAACGCTCTCCTGCATTGGTTTAATTCGTATTGGCCATCAAATCATGTTTCCCAGAATCCTTGACAATGTGACGTGGCAGAATGGGGGTTAAAGGGTTGGATTACACTGGTGACTGAACAAACTCTGCTATGGTAACGGCTCTGAATCCCTCGTTGGTAACGGTTAGGACAGAAGATGCATCAGCATGGTACTATGTGTATAGTGTGTACTGCGAGACCTTCATTTAATCTGAAATGTGACTATATCTTCGCCCCTGTCTCCTGTATTTCAACATCACCTGCTTTAAAACAGTCCTCCATTTGTTCTACGTTCAGAAACTACCGGACACAGGAATAGAGAGACATGGAAGTCATTCAAAAGCACCGTTTTCATCTTATGAATAATTACAAATCTGTCCTAGAAACCTTTTATAAGATTTATTTAATGATTGTTTTGCAACTGATGAAATTAAACTGGTTGGGGCCTAGTCTGAATCTAGTCTGGGCTTGAAAATTCACGACCAGACGGAAAGGCCTTAAGATTGGGTGGCGTGGTTTGCTATGTGTTTGTTAGCGGCAGTGGGACGTGTTGATGGCGGACGTAAATTTTGAAGCGGCACGACGACTCGCAACGGCTCTGCTGATTGGTTGATGTCAATGAGATCATGTTTTACCCGATGTGACATGTCATCATCATCAAATTCTGTCTCAATCTTTCCCTGCAATGTGCTTTTGTTAAAAAAAAAAAAAAAAAAACAAGATGCAATTGATGTTCATTAAAAAAAATGAAGGGAAAATGATAAAAAGGTGGATTTAAAAAAATGCAGTTTGGTTTGTCTTTTGTTAAATGCATTTGTTTCATTCTTACATGCATTTGCTTGTATTTGCATTATTTCTGTTTTGTATCAGCACATGGGACGTCCGTTAACTTAAAAAATGTGTTTTAAAGAAAGTGAGTGTGTTTATCAGCATGGCCACTAGGGACTGTATCGAAATTGTGGTCTACATTTAACCATCCAGTGAAGTGAATGCACACACAAACCTGGAGCAGTGGGCAGTTTTAAATATTCAAATTTTATGATTATTTTAATATACAATAATTTAGCCTATTAGGAAATATACTTGGAATTATGCAGTATTTGTTATCCCGACACGTGACGCTTACGTCTCCTCTCCATGTGGGGGCGACAGGGACAAACTAACCAGATTTATTCGTTACACGAAGGAATCGGTTTTCGAGGAAGATGGCGACCTCCATATGTAGGACACTGAAAGCTTTTCCTCTAACAGCATGTCACAGTATAAAGGTATGCAATTAATAAAGCTAAACCTTTTAACTATTTTAGCAAGAGTATTGTGTAAATTCATATTCCTGTAACGTGCAAAAAATAAAAATCGTTTTACTAGCTTTATCCGTGAGGCATGTTTATGATTACATCTTGTGATTAATAATTCTGCTGATTGACGCAGCCAGTGGTGCTGGTTCCGATCCGCACGAAGAAGCGCTACTTTATTCCACCGTCAGTGAACGTGAAGCAGAAAACTCAAGCGGAGCAGGAAGCGCAGGCCCGGGCAGCGGGTGTGGTGGCGCGGCAGGAGTACACGGAGCGGGCCATCAACATCTCCTGCACCGGTGACCATCCTCTCCTTCACCACATTAAACCCAATGTTTATCATCACATCCGTCACTGTGACTGAATGACTCGCTTTAGTCACACGACTAAAACAATTATGTGCGCGTGCTGCTATTTGCTAATTTATTTGAAAATAATTTGGACAGTCGAGATTATCTAAGCAGAGGTTTTAATATTACGGGTTTTTTTTTTTTTTCTATTTTTTTTCTTTTTCTCAAAAACATTTTATTGTTATTGTGTATCGCATTAGCATTTTAATGTTCTGGTTGGAACATTGTTGCCATATTATGATCAATTAACCGTCAATGTTTATTACTTTATTATTACTACTTTATTATTACTGGTGTTTTTAAACATCTTTTTAAACAATTGTGTCCACAAAGCTCGGTTTATTTTGATTTCTAACATCTTTTGACGTCATCTGTACATTACAATGTACTGTTTTTATTTATTCGTTTACACTCCCTACAATAGACCACGTTATGTATTCAAGGGTGTTTTTGATTTAATATTTTGTATCTTTTTTCATATTTAAAAAAATACATTTTTATGTAAGTCCAAAAGGACTCTCGGTTGTAGAATCTACAGGACCGGGATTAAAACCTGCAATGCCTGAGTGGCATGCCCAACTCCCTACTGCTGGACCACAAGTGCCACAGTAATGAAGGAAATTAATTAAAAATAAAGCCTGAAATACAAAACTACAGCAAAAAAAGTGTGGTGTATTGTATAAAGCTGAATGAAATGTTGATGACCCATTAATCTTTGCACAGAACACAGAAATATAAACATGTACTCTGTGTGTATTCTTTTTTCACAGCGGGCGTCTTTGATCCGTATGTGCCTCCTGAAGGAGACGCTCGGCTCTCCACTTTGTCTAAAGAAGGCCTGAAACAGCGCACGGAACAGCTGCGTCAGACCGCCGCGTCACAGCTGGCGTGAGGAGACACGTCATTTTTCCAGTGAAGCTGGAATCTCGCCTAACGTTTCTTCACTCTGCATTAAACCAGGGTTCGTAAAATAAAAGACCACGACCCTGATTTCACCACCAAAGCGTTTCCAGCCCAGGCTCAGCAGATATTTGTTGATGCGCACGAAGCTCTTATAAAGTATGTTTAACCCTTAATTATGTTTTTCTAGTCAATCATATTTATAATCTATTTTCTTGATGATCTTTGTAGTTTTAACAAAGAAAAGCTCCATTCGTTGGTGACGGAGCGATGTTATCCCGTAAGTTCCCGCTGATGATTCTCATCTCATGTCCAGTTAGAAAAAGTGAAGCTGATGAAAGTTTCTCACCCCATTTTGCAGGAAATGGTTCGTGGAAACCGCTATAAGACTCTGCGCTGGCGCTTCATCGAATCGTTAGAACCTCCTCGAATTGTTCACGTACGATGTCCTGACATGATCAGCAAGGGCAACCTGTATGGTCAGGTGACACTGCGGATGCATTCCAGACAGGTGAGGTAATAATCTGCACTGATAATCTCTGTATGGTAAATCACGGGTTCCCCTTCAGACATTGGCAATCTATGACCGCTTCGGCCGGCTGATGATGGGGAACGAGGAGGAACCCAGAGACGTCCTGGAGTACCTGGTGATCGAGAGGCATCTGGTGAACCCGTATGGCCGCTGGAGGCTTCATGGTAAGATTGTTCCGGCGTGGGCGCCACCAAAAGATCCTATAGTTAAGGTAATTCTCCTCTTTCTTTTTTTTTTT